>CAMZMU010000115.1:4200000-4750559 GCA_947311845.1 Poa pratensis | reverse complement strand
TTTTCTAATTTAATTCTCTGGAAAAACAGTACAGGACCTAACTTCAAAATTCAATATCTCAAGATCTAGGCATCCAAATAAATCAAATCCAATTGCTCTGGAAAGCTTATGAATAATTTAACCAACTCAATTGGATTCAACTAATTTAGATAAATAAATAAAAGTATTATTAAAAATAACACAGAAGGTTTAAAATTTTAAATTGTTTGTTTTCTGATACTCTGTTTGTGTAAATAATTCCAAACCAATTTTGTTAGCTTAGTACTTCCTTGTATTAGCTTCCCTAATTTTGGTAGAATTTAATGGTGCAGTAGGATTTGTTTAGTACAAGGTTGAAGTTTAAAACACCTTCTGCACTCAAACATTTAAATATGTTTAATGGTTGACCCAAATGAACTACGACCAATTTGTTAGATCACATTTAGATGTTTAGTTACCCCTAAAAGGATTTAATTTTAGGATCAACAGAACTTAATTGGTAACTAAAACTTGATTATTAAGTTACTGGATTCAAACAAATGTGTAGGGAGTTTAGTAACTCCAAGTGAACCAAATCAAATGGTGTTGTCTTCTACACATCAGTAGCTTTCCATAGAATTTTAGTTTGTATTTTTGTGACCAAAGAAACTCAACTTATTGAATTAAACTTGTTCCACAAGTTTCTGCATAATTTTGAACATAAATAAATGATGTTTAATTCAATTATTTTAAAACCAAATTGGTGTGGTTTGATGTGAGTGCAGTAGCTATGTGTGATGTTCATGATTGTTGTGTTGAGATGATTGCTTGTATAGCTTAGTGATTGTTTGCATTGTTTGTTTATTAATTAGACGAAAACGTTGACGGATATATTGAGGAAGGAGAGTTTGCTGAAATTGAAGAACAAGAGCAAGATCACTTTGCCAAGCAAGGCAAGCTATTCTCTGAGTTGCACTACAAACATATGCATCTACTTTCATAACCTGTTTTACTCTCAAGCAAGATATAAAACCCATTTCAAAAGTATATGGAGATTATTTGCCACTTATGTAGAAATATAAGATAGTATATCAAATTATAGGATGGGAAAAACAATATGATTATTCAAAACTCCTTTGCAATTACTTGTGAGATATTGAAATGCCGAGATGTCGGTGTTGAAATGGAGAAGTGGAAAAAAAATGGTGATGTTTATGAAAAATGCACAGTGTGTCCTTGTACTTACGTCAACCATCCGATACCCTGTGCGACACATCCACCACATATGGGAAAGGGCTTCGCATATATATTTGCTCATATTAGTACTGGATACCTCATCGACGGAGATGACTCCGTCATGCATGAGGGATAGTTTTTTGGTCTACCCCTGACCCAGGTCCTCGCTCAAACTCTATGAAAGATAAGGAGGAGGATTGAAGGTTCCACAATAAACCGCGGACAAACCTATGAGTCCTCACACTTAGATTCGAAGGGCTGGATTTGTTGTGTTGAAGTGTCATATGGGAAGGATCCTATACTAGCATGAGCAAAGGACAGGCTATGGTCGGCGGCTTACTTGCGCATACACCCTGTATGGCGAGACGTGGCGGACACGATGAGTTGCCGGATGGATGTGGGAAAAGCGTGCTACCTCTGCAGAGTGTAAAACTATTCGAATAGCCGAGTCCTCGGATATGGACAGTTGAGAGGCCCTACTTTGACCATGTGCAAGTTTTTGGAAAAGTTTTTAAGTTTAAAAAGAAACTGAATTGGAGATGGTGTTACACAGCTATACCACATGGAGTGGTAGAGTTGTTGAAATAGATGGACCATGGTGAGCCATGGTCAGAAACAGGAGGAGTTTTGGAGAAAAATGAGATGGTGGTTTCTTTTAAAAGATAGTTATAAAACTCTTCTTACCTTTTTCAATAAAGATACAGAGATGTTTAAAATAAATAAAGTTGTCAACTAAAATAAAACTATGCATACTCATGTTGGGGTAGTTTGCGAGTACATTCAAATGTACTCATATTGGTTTCGTCCCTGGCTATTGACCTAGCCAGACTACGAGGAGGAGCACTACGCCGAGCAGGAGTATGGCGACTTCTACGTCAACTAAGGATCTCCACAAGTCAGCTGCCTGTCGGGTTGCCATCGTTAGAATATGATGTCTACTACGCCATAGCTTCCGCTGATATTTTGGTTTGGCCATGAAGGCACCTATGTAAGACTTGGTCTAAATGACCATTTATGTCAGACTTTTTATTCGGTATTGTAATGGATGTAAACTTTGGTATCCAATTCGGATTATGTGCAACGACAGACTGATCACAGGATCGTTGTGTTAAGCATAATCGGGTATTTTGGACAGCTAGTCCGGGGTCCCCACAGAGGCATCGCGTCATGCCTTTACACCTAAGACACTCGCCTCAAACTCCAGTAACCCTTTTCATACCCTCATCCACAAGTATCAATTTGAGAGAGTTCGGAGATGGAGTTGCCTACTTGTTGGGATATAGATCGATCTAATAATGCAAAAAAGAATGACCTAAGTCTAGTGAAAAGTGGGGAACAATTCCAAGAGCTGGGATTCACCTTCTGACGAGTTCATGAACCGCATCGAACACAATACGGAGATGATTCGCATCCTCACATACAAGATAGATGAATTGAAGGATTTGGTCGAGAAGCTTATTAAGGAGTCACCACCAAGAGATCAAGTTTAAATCGTCAAGGGTAATGGCACTCCCTTGGCTTGTTCCAAGCTTGGGGAGTGCCCAGTATCATCTTTATCCTTTCGTTTTTTTAATTTCGTGGTCATATCATGAGTAGAGAAGTTATCTTATAAGATGGTTTGCGATGTGAAGTGTCACCCCTTTTAGTTATCCATATCCGTTGGTTTGAGTGTGTTTTTGTTCAGAATATTAATGAGAAGTTCCACCTTTACTTTCGGTACACTTTATTTTAGCTTGCAATCCTCTCTATGTGCTGATCTTGCCATTGGTATTAGGACCACTTTTGGGTACATCAAGTAGATTATATTAATTGTGGCAAACTTAGTATTGGTCATTGGCAAGAATACCATGAAACTTAAGTAGAAGGAGGGAATTACATGCAAAAATATTATCCCATTATCTTTCTTTCTTGTTAGCCAATAAGATTAGTATTCTTCTTCGAGTTAAAATATTGTGCTTACAGGGAAGATAGCATGATTGGTTCTATTACATGTATATTTGTGTATCCCCCAACTCTTATGCTTGCTACATAACCTTGCTAGCCTTAACCACTGTACTGAGAGGGAATGCTTCTCGTGCATCCAAATCCTTGAGCCAAAACCCATGCCATTTGTGTCCACCATAACTTCCTATATGTGGTATTTCCTTGCCACTCCAAGTAAATTTTTCATGTGCTACCTTTAAGCTATTCAAAATGTTAGTACTCCTTTTTGTGTCAATGTTTACTAGCTCATGAGGAAGTGGTGTGGTTAGGCTTTATTCTACTTGTCAAATGGACTTTTACACCTGGACTAGTGCATATACATCCGCTTATCCAATAACTTGCAAGAAGAGCTGTCAACGGGTTGCTCAGTCCCAATTAATTATAACTTTAACCGCTTAATTCTCTTCACACTTTTGCCCTGATTCATCAGTAAACAATGACAAAACAGTGAAATATCTGCATGTGTGTAAACCAAAGAGAAAGAAGGATGATCTGTCTTGCTGGTAGGAATAACGTCCTTCATGGAGCCGCTCTTAAAAGTCTGTTTGACAGGGAGAATACTATTCTCACCCGCTACAATTCGTTGACAATTAACAAACACCTCTCAAAGCTTAATTTTTACTCTCTATATGTTTTCAAAATCTAAAAGCTCTAGCACATGACTTAATCCCTGCTTCCCTCTGCGAATGGCCTTTCTTTTACTTTTCATGTTGAGTCAGTACACCTATTTCCTTCTTCCTTGAGCAAGCATTTGAGTTGTTGTGATTCAACCATATATATCATTAATATTGTCAATCATGCCTTTTATCCTTCCTTGTCTTGGCTGATGCAAGACGTACTTGCTCGTTGGGAGACCCCAAGAGGAAGGTTTGATGTAGCCTAGCAGCAAGTTTTCCCTCAGTATGAAACCAAGGTTTATCGAACCAGTAGGAGCAACAATTTTCAGAAGGTTGTTGGCGGCTCGCACGGCGCAACACGATCACCAACGTGGACTGCACACAACACAATCACAATACTTTGCCCCAACGAAACAGTGAGGTTGTTAATCTCACCGGCTTGCTGAAAACAAAGGATTAAACGTCTGTGTGGAAAATGAGTATTAAATTGCAGAGAATGAAAAAGGAACAGTTTGCAGTTTGTGGTTGTTTAATCAGTGTAAAAGAAGGACCGGTCCAAGTTCACTAGTGGTGTCTCTCCATAAAGATAACTAACATGTTGGGTAAACAAATTACAGCTGGGCAATTGACAAATAGTGAGTGCATGACAATGCAAATACATGGCATGATGATTACTATATATTTAATTGGGCATTACGACATGATACATAGACCGTTATCCAACAGCGTCTATGACTAATAATCCACCGCCGGGTTGTCATCCGAGTCCCCGTTGGTATTAAGTTGCAAGCAACGGATAATCGCATTAAGTAAAGCGCGTAATGTAAACAAACACATATGCCCGTGGACATAGCATCGTTAGGTTATCCCTAGTGGCAACAGCACATCCACAACCTTAGAACTTTCTGTCACTGTCCCAGATTAAACGGAGGCATGAACCCACTATCTAGCATAAATACTCTCTCTTGGAGTTACAAGCATCTACTTGGCCAAAGCATCTACGAGTAACGGAAAGCATGCAAGATCTTAAATAACATAAATAGATTGATAATCAACTTGACATAATTTCAATATTCATCGGATCCCAGCAAACACAACATGTAGCATTACAATAATATGATCTTGATCATGTAGGGCAGCTCACAAGATCTAAACATGATGGCACAAATGGAGAGACAACCATCTAGCTACTGCTATGGACCCGTAGTCCAAGGATGAACTACTCACGCATCACTCCGGAGGCAGGCATGGCGATGTAGAAGCCTCCGGTGACGATTCCCCTCTCCGGCAGGGTGCCGGGAAGAGGTTCTGAACCCTCCCGAGCTAGGGTTGACGGCGGCGGCGTCTCTGGAACTTTTCGTGGATATTGCTCAGGCACTTAGGGTTTTCTCGGGGGGAATAAGTAGGCGAAAGGGCGGCGGCTGACGACCCCCGAGGGGCCCACACCACCCTAGGGGCGGGCAGGGGGCCGCCCTAGTGGTGTGTGGGCCCCTGTGGCTCCTCCTCGTTGCTTCTTTGCTCCATCTGGTGTTTCTGGAAAAATAGGGACCCCGTGAGTTTCGTCCAATTCCGAGAATATTTCCAGACTAGCTTTTCTGGAATACAAAAACAGCAGAAAACAGGAACTGGCACTTCGGCATCTTGTTAATAGGTTAGTCCCAAAAAATGTATAAAAGTGATATAAGTAGATGCAAAACATGTAGCAATTGGTATAAAACAAGCATGGAACATCAAAAATTATAGATACGTTTGAGACGTATCAGCATCCCCAAGCTTAGTTCCTACTCGTCCTCGAGTAGGTAAACGATAAAAACAAAATAATTTTTGAGGTGACATGCTACCATCATAATCTTGATCATATAATATTGCAAGGCACATGTAAATGAATGAAGTGATCCAAGTCAATGGTCTATAATTTGCTACCAAATAGATAATGAGTAAACAATGAATCACACAAGCTAAACGTTTTCATGAATAGTACTTTCGAGACAAGCATCAAACAGTTTTGCATAAGTGTTAACTCATAAAGCAATAGTTTCTAATAAAAGGTATTTAATCAACACAAAGGAAGAATTAGTTTCAGCATTTGCTTCAACTTTCAACATATTTATCTCATGGATATTGTCAACACAAAGTAGTATAACAAGTCCAATACATTGCATATAACGCATGTTGTAACAAAGTTGACACTAGTGTTTGCTTGTGGAAGACAGAAAGAATAGGAAAACTGACTCAACATAAAAGTAAAAGAAAGGCCCTTCGCAGAGGGAAGCAGGGATTAAATCATGTGCTAGAGCTTTTAGGTTTTTGAAAGCATATAGAGATTGCATAAAATATTTGATACTCCTCCCAACCTTGCTAACACAAGCCATGGCTAACCGAATCCTCGGGTGCCTTCCATCAATCACATACCATGGAGGAGTATCTATTTTTGAGAGGTGTTTGTTAATTGTCAACGAATGGTAGCGGGTGAGAACAGTATTCTACCTGTCAACGGACTTTTAAGAGCGGCTCCCATGAAGGACGTTATTTCTACCAGCAAGGCAGATCATCCCTCTTTCTCTTTGGTTTACACACATTCAGGTATTTCACTGTTTGTCATTGCTTACTGATGAATCAGGGCAAAAGTGTGAAGAGAATTAATTGGTTAAAGTTGTAATTAATTGGGACTGGGCACCCCGTTGCCAGCTCTTTTTGCAAGTTATTGGATAAGCGGATGTATATGCCACTAGTCCAGGTGTAAAAGTCCATTACAAAAATAAAGAATAACCACACTAATTCCTCATGAGCTAGTAAACATTGACACAAAAAGGGAATAATAACATTTTGAATAATTTAAAGGTAGCACATGAAAAATTTACTTGGAGTGGCAAGGAAATACCACATATAGGTAGTTATGGTGGACACAAATGGCATGGATTTTGGCTCAAGGATTTGGATGCACGAGAAGCATTCCCTCTCAGTACAGAGTTTAGGCTAGCAAGGTTATGTAAGCAAACAAGAATATCAACCCGTACACCAAGTTTTATATGACAAACATATTGCAAACGTTATAAGACTTCATACCGTCTTCCTTGTTAACCAAACCCTGTTATTAGAAAATATCTAGACCTTAGAGATACCACCGATGCAAACCAAATTTTCAACAAGCTTTACGGTAGTTCTTCACTAATAGGCTTAACTCATGTGATGCACAATTTAATCATGATCTACTTGTTAACTCAAAACAATTGACAAGCATCAAGTTATCCATTTTAGTGATCTACAAGATTAAGCAAGTTTTTCCTTATACCAATTACCACATGCAACATTTTCTGAACCAACCAAACACCAATCAATTTATTTCAACTCTCCAAACAAATATAAGTGAAGCAAGAGAGTACTTTCTACAAAAGAAAGCTAATAGCTCTGACAAGAGATACATGAAAACAAGAGCTAAAAGCTGAACAGCGCTAGATATGAATACTCAACAAATATAAGTGAAGAATAGGAGTATTCTCATGAAAAAGCGGAGCGTGTCTCTCTCCCAATCAAGAATGCTAGGGTCCAGTCAAGCTTTATTGAAAATAAAAGAATACTGAAAATAAAAGCACACAGACGCTCCAAGAAAAGCACATATGATGTGAAAGAATTAAAATATAGTTTCACTAGAGATGACCTGATAATTTTGACGATGAAGAAGGGGATGCCTTGGGCATCCCCAAGCTTAGACGCTTGAGTCTTCTTGAAATATGCTGGGGAGATCCATGGGAGCCTCCCCAAGCTTAAGCTCTTCACTCTTCTTGATCCTATTATCATCCTTCTCTCTTGACCCTTGAAAACTTCCGTCACACCAAACTCAAAGTAGATCTCATTAGAGGGTTAGTGCATAATCAAAAATCACATGTTCTATAAAGACGCAATATGATTTACTTTAAACATTAGCTACAGCCACTGATGTTATGTGAAGCTCTTCCACCCAAAAAAGAATTTCACTCAACACTAGTAAAAGAGAGAATGCAAAATAAAAAGGCATAATCTGTCTAAAACAGAACAGTCCGCAAAGACGAATTTTTTCGAGGCACTTACGACGCTCAGATCGAAAACTTGAACTAATGAAAGATTCAGACATTCATAAAGATTACGCACAAAAATTTCAGATTTTTTAACAATCTGGTGATTTTAGGAATTTCGTACAGTGAACAGCAAAAATCTGTTTCTGCGCAGCAATCAAAATTAAGCATCTTAACATTAGAGGCTACTCTTGGCACAACAATGCGAGAAAATAAAGATACAAAGGAGTTGCTACAGAAGTAAACAACACCTTGACTCAATAAAAGAAAAATTGCAGAAAAATAAAATGGGTTGCCTCCCATAAGCGCTTTTCTTTAACGCCTTTTAGCTAGGCACAAAGCATGCATCAAGTATTACCAAGTGAAGAAGCATCAACATTGTAATTTGTTCGAACAATAGAATCATAAGGTGGCTTAATCTTCTTCCTAGGAAAGTGTTCCATACCTTTCTTGAGAGGAAATTGATATTTTATTCCCTTCTTTCATATCAATAATAGCACCTACAGTTCTAAGAAAAGGTCTTCCCAGCACAATAGGGCATGATGGATTGCATTCAATATCCAAGACAATAAAATCAACGGGACATAATTGTTGTTAACCATGATAAGAACATCATCAATTCTTCCCAAAGGTTTTTTAATAGTAGAATCAAGCAAGAAACATCCAAGTAACAATTTTCCAAAGGTGCTAAATCAAGCATATCATAAATCTTTTAGGCATAACAGAAATACTAGCACCAAGGTCACACAAAGCATTGCAATCAAAGTCATTCAATTTCATTTAATGATGGGCTCCCAACCATCTTCTAACTTCCTAGGGATAGAACTTCATGTTTTAATTTTCTTCCCTAACTTGTATGAGAGCATTAGTAATATGTTTAGTAAAAGCCATGTTTATCACTAGCATTAGGACTTCTAGCTAGCTTTTGCAAGAACTTAATTACTTCAGAAATATTGCAACCATCAAAATCAAATTATTATCATCAAAGTAATGGAGTTATTATCTTCCTTATTGCTAGAAATTTCAGCATCTTTATCAAGGACAGTTTCAGAGTTATCAGGCAATTTAGGACATTTTGCAATAGAAGTGGAAACATTACCAACACCAATTATCTTGCCATTAATGGTAGGAGGTTTGCTAACACTTGAGTTTGAAGCATTTTCAGAAGTAGTAATAGTATAAACTCTAGCAATATTATTCTTTCTAGCAATTTCATCCTCTCTTTCCCATCTAGCATGCAATTCAGCTAACATCCTCACATTGTTATCAATTTTAACTTGTATAGCATTGAGAGTTTTGCTCTCTTTAACATCATGAGGCATGTTCTTTAGTTTCAACAAGTCAACATCAAGAGCAAGACTATCAACTTTAGAGGAAGACATCAATTTTCCCAAATTTCTCCTCAACAGTTTTATTGAAAGCAGTTTGTGTACTAATAAAATCCTTAAGCATAACTTCAAGATCAGAGGGTACACTCTTATTATTGTATAGTAGTTACTATAGGAATTTCCATAACCATTGCCACTATTAGAAGGATAGGGCCTATAATTGCTATTACCAAAATTATTCCTATAAGCATTGTTGTTGAAGTTATTATTTTTAATGAAGTTCACATCAACATGCTCTTCTTGAGCAACCAAAGAAGCTAAAGGAACATTATTTGGATCAACATGTGTTTGACCATTTGCAAGCATAGACATAATAGTATCAATTTTGGCACTCAAGGAAGAGGTTTCCTCAACAGAATTTACCTTCTTACCTGTTGGAGCTCTCTCGGTGTGCCACTCAGAATAATTAATCATCATATCATCAAGAAGCTTTGTTGCAGCACCCAAAGTGATGGACATAAAGGTACCTCCAGCGGCCGAATCCAATAAATTCCTTGAAGAAAAATTTAATCCTGCATAGAAGGTTTGGATGATCATCCAAGTAGTCAGTCCATGAGTGGGACAATTTTTAACCAATGATTTCATTCTCTCCCATGCTTGAGCAACATGTTCATTATCAAATTGCTTAAAATTCATTATGCTACTTCTCAAAGAAATAATCTTAGCAGGAGGATAATATTTTCCAATAAAAGCATCTTTGCATTTAGTCCATGAATCAATACTATTTCTAGGCAAAGATAGCAACCATTCTTTAGCATGTCCTTGATACGTCTCCAACGTATCCATAATTTCTGCTGTTCCATGCTCATATTATACCATTTGCTACATGTTTTATATACACTTCGTATCACTTTTATGCATTTTCTGGGACTAACCTATTAACAAGATGCCACAGTGCCAGTTCCCTGTTTTCTGCTGTTTTTGGTTTCAGAAAGTTACTTCTAGAAATATTCTCGGAATTGCACGAAACAAAAGGCCAGGTCCCTATTTTTCCAGCACGTACACGGAGTCCGAAGGAGAGATGAAGGAAAGCCACGAGGTGGCCAAACCACACCCAGGCGTGGCAGTGAGCCCAGCCGTGCCACCTGGTAGTTTGGGCCCCTCGGGGGTCCGCCGACATCGCCCCTTCGCCTATTTATTCCCCGAGACGCGAAAACCCTAAAACACCGAGCCTTTCATCCAGAACATATTCGCTGCCGCCATTGTCGTCAACCCTAACTCGGGGGTTTCTGAAGCTCTTCCTGGCACCCTGCCGGAGAGGGGAATCATCACCGGAGGGCTCTACATCGCCATGCCCGCCTCCGGAGTGATGCGTGAGTAGTTCATCCTTGGACTATGGGTCCATAGCAGTAGCTAGATGGTTGTCTTCTCCACTTGTGCCATCATGTTTAGATCTTGTGAGCTGCCTATCATGATCAAGATCATCTTATTGTAATGCTACATGTTGTGTTTGCTGGGATCTGACTTATATTGATACCTATGTGGAGCTGAATATTATATTATCATGTCTATGTCATTTGTGATCTTGCATGATCTCTGTTACTTGTTGAAGCCTTGGCCACGTGAATACTTGTAACTCCAAGAGGGGGTATTTATGCATGATAGTTGGGTTCAACCTCTATTTAACCTGGGATAGTGACAGCAAGTTCTAAGGTTGTAGATGTGTTGTTGCCACTAGGGGTAAAACAGCAATGCTTTATTCAAGGATGAATGTATTGTTTACATTACGCACATTACTTAATGCAATTGTCTGTTGCTTGCAACTTAATACTGGAAGGGGTACGGATGTTAACCGGAAAGTGGACTATTTAGGCATAGATGCATGATAGATAGCGGTCTATGTACTTTGTCGTAATGCCCAACTGAATCTCATAGTAGACACCACAGCTCACACATGCATGTTATATGCACTTATCAATTGTCAATTGCCCAGCTGTAATTTGTTTACCCAGCATGTTAGTTATCCTATTGGAGAGACACCACTAGTGAACTGTGGACCCTGGTCCATTCTTTTACATCTGAAATACAATCTACTGCAATCATTGTTCTCTACTGTTTTATGCAAACAAACATCATTTTCCATTCGATACGTTTAACCCTTTGTTTTCAGCAAGCCGGTGAGATTGACAACCTCACTGTTAAGTTGGGGCAAAGTAATTTGGTTGTGTTGTGCAGGTTCCACGTTGGCACCGGAATCCCTGGTGTTGCACCGCACTACACTCCTTCACCAACACCTTCGAAGCAAACATCGTTTTCCTACTGGTCGATTAAACCTTGGTTTCATACTGAGGGAAAACTTACTGCTGCACTCATCATACCTTCCTCTTGGGGTTCCCAACTGACGTGTGACGTACAAGCATTGTTTCTGGCACTATCAACCTAGAGCCACCAACATGTTTTCTGGCGCCGTTGCCGGGGAAAACAGAATTGCTTCTGCAAGGGGAGTCTCTCACACCCAATCATTTTACTTTGTTATTTGTCTTGCTTAGTTTATTTTTATTTAGTCTTGTTTGCTCTCTTTATCAAAAACACAAAAAAATTAGTTCCTTTTTATTTCGAATTACTATTATGACTAGTTGTTTTCAATGTCTTATCTCTATGAAACTGGGTCTCGTTATAAGAATTACCGCTTCTCTCCAAAAGGAAAACATCTATGGGAACAAATAAGAAGATTGAATGGTTTTGCTAAGAACTTGTGTTCTACATATGATGAATCCTACTGCTTTAATGAATCTCTTTGCTATAGAAGGCACAAACATCTCCCTTTCCAATGTGAGTATACTGATAATGAAACCTTGGCTGCCTATGCTAAAGGAAACTATGATTTTGGTAATCTTGAACAAATTGAAGAGTTTATTGTTTTTAAGGGTGCCCTTGAAATTAGTTCTTATCTTGAACATAAAACTGATGCCCCTTATAAATCTGAATGTATTGCCATACTTAAATATTGATGTGATACCTACAAGGATAATAATTCTTACATTACTGAACATCTTGAGAGGATGTTTCCTCAAAAAGATGAAACTTGTGCCTCGCAGGAACCTGAGGAAGAGGAAATTGCTGAAACTGTGATCTCATTGGATGAAAAAGAGGAGGAGAGTGAAGAACAAAAGGAGGATCTACCTTCTAATGACAGTAACTCTTCAACTCTTACACTATTTAATTGCCCTCCATGCCTACCTAAGGAGGAAGAGTGTTATATTGTTGAATGCCATGATTCTTTTGAAATATCTCTTTTTGATAAATTTTACGTAACAAGCTCCTTGACTCAAGAAAACGAAATTTCAGAAATAAAACAATGGCTCCCTAATGCTATATATGATAATGCTCTTGATGATGGTCCTATATTGCCTAATGATATTTATTATACTACTATTGTCAAAAGTGGGTTTAATGACCCCACTGTTTTTGAACTTAATAAAAATTATGTGTTTGTAGATCATGAAAAGCATGCTTTATGTGATAGTTATATACTTGAGTTTGTTCATGATGCTACTGAAAGTTATTATGAGAGAGGAAAATATGGTTGTAAAAGTTTTCAAGTCACTAAAACACCTCTCTTTATGTTGAAAGTTTTGAAGTTGTACTTGTTTCATCTTTCTATGCTAGTTGCTTTATGCTTCAATAATTTATTTTGTTACAAGGTTCCCTTGCATAGAAAGTGGGTTAGACTTAAATGCGTTTGATATTTGCCTCTTGATGCTCTCTTTTGTTTTTCAAGTTCTATTCCTATAAGAGCATCATTAAAATCTTTTAGCCTAGCTAAAGGCATTAAAGAAGGCGCTTTAGGGAGGCAACCCTTTATCTTTTATTTTTAGTTTTTCTCAAGGAGTTTTGTTACTTCTGTAGCAACTCCTTTGTATCTTTATTTTATCGCAATGTTGTGCCAAGTAAAGTTCTATATTGAAAGTTGATGCAAGATTTGGATTTCTGCCCAGTGACAGATTTTTAGCTGTCACGGATTTGAGCCTATCTCCCTGTAGAAAATTCAAAACATTCTGAGAAAAATCACGCATATTCCTGAGATATGTACGCAACTTTCATTATTTTAGGCCAGATCCATCTGAGCAACTTAAGTGCTTCGAAAAAATTCGTCATTCCAGACTGTTCTGTTTTTGACAGATTCTGTCTTTTGTTTTGCATTCGCTCTTTTACTGTGTTTGTGTGGATTTCTTTGCTCCACAAAGCATTGGTGGCTGTAGCTAATGTCCAGAAGCTTTGGAATTGATTGTATCATTACAGAATATGAGAATTTTTGATTATGCACTAACCATCTAATGAGAACTGTCTTGAGTTTGGTGTGAAGAAAGTTTTCAAGGATCAAGCGAGAAGGGTGATATTATTTGATCAAGAAGAGTGAAAAGCCTAAGCTTGGGGATGCCCCCGTGGTTCATCCCAACTATATTCAGAGAGACTCAAGCGTCTAAGCTTGGGGATGCCCAAGGCATCCCCTTCTTCATCAACAAACTTATCAGGTCATCTCTAGTGAAACTATATTTTAATTCTTTCACATCTTATGTGCTTTACTTAGCAGTAGCTAGATGGTTGTCTTCTCAACTTGTGCCATCATGTTTAGATCTTGTGAGCTGCCTATCATGATCAAGATCATCTTATTGTAATGCTACATGTTGTGTTTGCTGGGATCTGACTTATATTGATACCTATGTGGAGCTGAATATTATATTATCATGTCTATGTCATTTGTGATCTTGCATGCTCTCCGTTACTTGATGAAGCTTTGGCCACGTGAATACTTGTAACTCCAAGAGGGGGTATTTATGCATGATAGTTGGGTTCAACCTCTATTTAACCTGGGATAGTGACAGCAAGTTCTAAGGTTGTAGATGTGTTGTTGCCACTAGGGGTAAAACAGCAATGCTTTACTCAAGGATGAATGTATTGTTTACATTACGCACATTACTTAATGCAATTGTCTGTTGCTTGCAACTTAATACTGGAAGGGGTACTGATGATAAAAGGAAAGTGGACTATTTAGGCATAGATGCATGCTGGATAGCGGTCTATGTACTTTGTCGTAATGCCCAAATGAATCTCATAGTAGACACCACAGCTCACACATGCATGTTATATGCACTTATCAATTGTCAATTGTCCAGCTGTAATTTGTTTACCCAGCATGTTAGTTATCTTATTGGAGAGACACCACTAGTGAACTGTGGACCCCGGTCCATTCTTTTACATCTGAAATACAATCTACTGCAATCATTGTTCTCTACTGTTTTATGCAAACAAACATCATTTTCCATTCGATACGTTTAACCCTTTGTTTTCAGCAAGCCGGTGAGATTGACAACCTCACTGTTAAGTTGGGGCAAAATAATTTGGTTGTGTTGTGCAGGTTCCACGTTGGCACCGGAATCCCTGGTGTTGCGCCGCACTACACTCCTTCACCAACACCTTCGAAGCAAACCTCGTTTTCCTACTAGTCCGATTAAACCTTGGTTTCATACTGAGGGAAAACTTACTTCTGCATTCATCATACCTTCCACTTGGGGTTCCCAACTGACGTGTGACGTACAAGCATTGTTTCTAGCACTATCAACCTAGAGCCACCAGTCCTCTCAAAGAGAAAAGAAAAAGTTTCAGTTTAATAATATCACCATCTACTTCCTTGAGCTTTTGCATTTCACAAAGTTCAAGAAAGTTATTAAGGTGAACAGCAGCATCATCAGTACCAACACCAGAAAATTGCTCTTTCATAACAAGATTTAAAACTCTGCTGGAATAGTAGGTGGAGCAATAGGTGTGCATATGAAATCTTTGTTGTTTGTGCTAGTGAAATCACACAACTTAGTGTTCTCAGGAGTACTCATTTTAGCAGAATTAAAACTAAGGCAGAAAATAACTTGAAAATAAAATAAAAGCAAGTAACTAATTTTTTTGTGTTTTTGATAATTGAAAGCAAACAAGATAAAATAAAATAAACTAAGCAAGACAAAAACAAAGTAAAGAGATTGGAAGTGTGAAACTCCCCTTGCAGAAGACTACTGACTCCCCGGCAACGGCGCCAGAAAAAGGCTTGATGCAAGACATACTTGCTCGTTGGGAGACCCCAAGAGGAAGGTTTGATGTAGCCTAGCAGCAAGTTTTCCCTCAGTATGAAACCAAGGTTTATCGAACCAGTAGGAGCAACAATTCTTCAGAAGGTTGTTGGTGGCTCGCACGGCGCAACACGATCACCAACGTGGACCTGCACACAACACAATCACAATACTTTGCCCCAACGAAATAGTGAGGTTGTCAATCTCACTGGCTTACTGAAAACAAAGGATTAAACGTCTCGTGTGAAAAATGAGTATTAAATTGCAGAGAATGAAAAAGGAACAGTTTGCAGTTTGTGGTTGTTTAATCAGTGTAAAAGAATGGACCGGGGTTCACAGTTCACTAGTGGTGTCTCTCCATAAAGATATCTAACATGTTGGGTAAACAAATTACAGCTGGGAAATTGACAAATAGTGAGCGCATGACAATGCAAATACATGGCATGATGATTACTATGATATTTAATTGGGCATTACGACATGATACATAGACCGTTATCCAACAGCGTCTATGACTAATAATCCACCGCCGGGTTGTCATCCGAGTTCCCCGTTGGTATTAAGTTGCAAGCAACGGATAATCGCATTAAGTAAAGCGCGTAATGTAAACAAACACATATGTCTGTGGACATAGCATCGTTAGGTTATCCCTAGTGGCAACAGCACATCCACAACCTTAGAACTTTCTGTCACTGTCCCAGATTAAACGGAGGCATGAACCCACTATCTAGCATAAATACTCTCTCTTGGAGTTACAAGCATCTACTTGGCCAAAGCATCTACTAGTAACGGAAAGCATGCAAGATCATAAATAACATAGGGCATAGATTGATAATCAACTTGACATAATATTCAATATTCATCGGATCCCAGTAAACACAACATGTAGCATTACAATAATATGATCTTGATCATGTGGGGCAGCTCACAAGATCTAAATATGATGGCACAAATAGGAGAGACAACCATCTAGCTACTGCTATGGACCCGTAGTCCAAGGATGAACTACTCATGCATCACTCCGGAGGTAGGCATGGCGATGTAGAAGCCTCCGGTGACGATTCCCCTCTCCGGCAGGGTGCCGGGAAGAGGTTCTGGACCCTCCCGAGCTAGGGTTGACGGCGGCGGCGTCTCTGGAATTTTTCGTGGATAATGGCTCGGGCACTTAGGGTTATTTTCTCGGGGGTGATAAGTAGGCGAAAGGGCGGCGACTGACGAGCCCCGAGGGGCCCACACCATACTAGGGCGCGGCCTAGGGGCCTGGCACGCCCTAGTGGCGTGTGGGGCCCCTGTGGCTCCCCTCCGTCGCTTCTTTGCTCCATCTGGTGTCTTCTGGAAAAATAGGGATGTCCGTGAAGTTTCGTCCAATTCCGAGAATATTTCCAGACTAGCTTTTCTGGAATACAAAAACAGCAGAAAACACGAACTGGCACTTCGGCATCTTGTTAATAGGTTAGTCCCAAAAAATGTATAAAATTGCCATAAAGTAGATGCAAAACATGTAGCAATTGGTATAAAACAAGCATGGAACATCAAAAATTATAGATACGTTGGAGACGTATCATTGGCACAAAGACTTTTGCCTCTAAGAATATAGCTTTGGAAGTTATCAATGACTGTAAAGAGGGTGTGATAATTGAGTGTGGAGGTTCTGCAATATAAGCTCTAATATAAAGACTCATTTCGAAAGATAAGTATTGATTGCTTATTGTTCTATGACCAAGAATGAAGTGTGCCATTACTAATCTATAATTTCCTTCGTGTATTTTTATTGTGGTTTGTTCACTACTCATGTCCAAGTTATGTTATATGAAGAGTAGTTGCTGTTTAAGATGAATTGTGTTGTTAAGTAAATACTGATGCTTCTTGTCCGTATTCTTTATTATCAACGCTTCACTCCATAAACTTTTGTTTTAGTTTACTGAGCTCAGCTTTCGCATGGGGACAAGTGAGGTCTAAGCTTGGGGGGTTGATACATCCATTTTTGCATCACTATTTTATAGCATAATTTACTGTTATTCATTGATATATTTCATATTAAGATGTGTTACTTATGTTATTTTGTCTTATTTTGCATGTTTGATGATTATTGGATGATAAACTTCCGGAGCCAGATTTCAGCTGGAAAAAGCACCGTCAAGACACTATATTTCCGGAGCTCTAAAAATATGTCCAAGAAGACAGAAGTTACTATTTTATCAGAAGATGGTGTCAGCCAAAAGGGGAGGCTGAGATGGGCCAGGAGGAGCCCACACCACCCCTGGGCGCGGGCCCCACCTTGGTCGCCCCTTCGCGTACTTCACCCCCAGAAACCCTAAGCCACGGAGAGTTGGAGAAGAAATATTCCGCCGCCTCCATGGGCGGAAACAACAGAGAGAGAGAGAAAAAGCTCTCCGGCAGGGAGAAATATGCAGGGGAAATTCCCTCCCGAAGGGGGGAGATCATCGCCATCCTCATCGTCATCGTGCAGGACTTCATCGGGATCATCATCATCATCATCTCCATCACCATCACCACCATCACGGCTGTCCCATCTCTTTCCACTGTAACATCTAGGGCTATACTTTGTCTAGTTCATAGGGGAAACTCTCCCGGTGTTAATTACTCCTTGTGGTTGATGCTATTGAGTTTTATCGGTGAATTGAAGTATATGTTCAGATTGTTATTCATCATTATATCACCTCTGATCATGATCCATATGATGTCTTGTGAGTAGTAGTTTAGTTCTTGAGGACATGGGAGAAGTCATGCTGTTAGTAGTGGAATTATGTTGAGTAATATTTAATGGTTTGATATTTAAGTTGTGGTGCTATTCTTCTAGATGTGTCGTGTGAACGTCGACTACATGACACTTCACCTCTATGGGCCTAGAGGAATGCATTGTGTATTTGGTTGCTAATTGTGGGGTTGCCGGAGTGACAGAAACCTAAACCCCCGTTAGTATACCGGTGCATAAGGGAGCGTAGGATCTCAGAGTTTAAGGCTGTGGTTAGATTTATCTTAATTACTTTCTTGTAACTGCGGATGCATGCAAGGGGTATAATCATAAGTATGTATTTGTCCAAGTAAGGGCAGTGCATTAGCATAGGTTCACCCACACAACACTTATCAAAACAATGAAGATTAATCAACTATGTGAAGCGAAAGCACTTGACTAGAATCCCGTGTGTACTCAAGAACATTTGGTGATCATAAGTAAACCAACCGCTTGTCCTTTGCTCTAAAAAGGATTGGGCCACTTGCTGCAATTATTATTACTGCCTTTTATTTACTCGCATTTTATTTACCTGCAATATCAAAGCCCCTAAAAACTTGTCTGCTAGTATTTACAGTGAAACCTTTACCGAAACTCCTTGTCAGCACCTTCTGCTCCTCGTTGGGTTCGACACTCTTATTTATCGAAAGTACTACGATACACCCCCTATACTTGTGGGTCATCAGTGTCATTCATGAGATGTATTTGCAACCAACCGCCAAAAGTCGCCATGTGTTCATGTGTAATCAGGAGTCAGACTGCCTCGGGTTTTTGGAGCATACAATATTCATGTGTTCCTTTATATACGGAGCCACCAAGGTAGAATTTTGTAGAACTGTGTAGTGTGCTTGAGTGAAAGAATGCCCGTCCATACTTATCATTGCTTTCTTTCCTAGCGTGCCTTTTCCACTCAGTCTCCCCTCATGCCGCGATTGCGGAACACCAATCGGCTTAAGGTCAAGAATAAAGTCAACGCAAAACTCAATGACCTCCTCTGTTCCATAGTCCTTGGAGATGCTTCATTCTAGCCTAGCACGGTTATGAATATATTTCTTCAAGACTCCCATGAACCTCTCAAAGGGGAACATATTATGTAGAAATACAGGACTGAGAATGGAAATCTCATCGACTAGTTGAACTAGGAGATGTGTCATAATGTTGAAGAAGGATGGTGGGAACACCAACTCAAAACTGACAAGACATTGGAACACATCATTCAATAACCTCTGTCTATTTTCTAGATTGATTACCTTCTACGAAATTGCGTTGTGGAATGCACATAGGTTCGTACTCGAATATTTTCCGGTAGAAGCCCCCTCAGTGAAACCGGAAGCAATTGCGTCATAAGCACGTGGTAGTCATGAGACTTTAGGTTTTGGAATTTTTCTCTGCCATATTCAGTATTCTCTTTATATTCGATGAAAAGCCAGATGTGACCTTGATATTGTTCATGCATTCAAAAAATATTTCATTTGCTGCTTTGTTAAAAGCGTAGGTGGCGGGACGTAGATGTCATTTATCTGTCTTCATTGGATGCTTGTCGTCTCGGTCTTTCATGCGTTGCTGGTCCTGTCGTGCTTCCGGCGTATCTTTTGTCTTCCCATACACGCCTAGGAAGCCTAGCAGGTTCACGCAAAGATTCTTCGTCAGGTGCATCACGTCGATTGCAGAGCGGACCTCTAGGACTTTTCAATAGGGTAGTTCCAAAAATATAGATTTCTTCTTCCACATGGTGAGTGTCCGTTAGCGTCATTCGGAACAGATTGACTGCCAGGACCATTTCCAAAGATTACTTCTAAATCCTTGACCATACCAAATACATCATCAGTAGTACGGTGGATAGGCTTCCTCCGGTGATCTGCCTCACATTTGAAATGCTTGTCTCTCTTTCTTAAGGGATGCTTGATCGGAAGAAATCGACGATGCCCCGGGTACACAACCTTCCTACATTTATCCAAATATATAATTTCGGTCCCATCTAAACAGTGCGTGCATTGTATCCCTTGTTTGTCTATCCTGAAAGGTTACTAAGAGCAGGTCAATCATTGATGGTTACGAACTGCAACACTCGTAGGTCAAATCCCTCATGTTTGTGCTTATCCCACATACGTACACATTTTTCTTGCCACAACTATAAAAGTTCTTCAATAATTGGCCGTAGGTACACATCAATGTCGTTGCCGGGCTGCTTCGGGCCTTGGATGAACACTGGCATTATAATGAATTTCCGCTTCATGCACATCCAACTAGGAAGGTTATAGATACATAGAGTCACATGTCAGGTGCTATGACTACAGCTCTGCTCCCCAAAAGGATTCATGCCTACTTAGACCAAACCTTAAGTTCCTTGCTTCTTCTGCAAAGTCTGGGAACTCTCTATCAATTTTTCTCCACTACAACCCATCAGCGGGGTGTCTCAACATCTGTTCTTTCTTACGGTCTTCTTTGTGCCATCGCAACAACTTGACATGCTCTTTGTTTCTAAACAAACGTTTCAACCGTGCTAATATAGAAGCATACCACATCACCTTGGCAGGAACCCTCTTCCTGTGGTGCTCGCCCTCAACATCATCAGGGTCATCTCGCCTAATCTTACACCGCAATGTACCGCATACCGGGCATGCATTCAAATTCTCGTACTCCTCACCGCGGTAGAGGATGTAGTCATTAGGGCATGCATATGTATCTTTTGCACCTCTAATCCTAGAGGGCAGAGAACCTTCATTGCTTCATAATTACTAACGGGCAATTCATTATCCTTTGGAAGTAATTTCTTTATCATGGCAGTATTTCCCATGTCAGATACACCATTATGTGCCTTCCATTGCAGCAATTCCAGTGTGGTACCCAGCTTTTTGTGGCCATCTTCGCATTTTGGGTACAACAATTTTTTGTGATCCTCTAACATGCGCTCCAACTTTTCCTTCTCCTTTTCACTTTCGCAGTCTCTCTGTGCATCAAGAATGGCCCGACGAAGATCATCAAGTTCTTCTTCAGCTGATGCCTCTTCTTCAGCTTCCCCCATTGCAGTATCACCGTACTCAGGGAACCTAGGATAGTTGTCATCGTCCTCTTCTTCTTCATTGTCTTCCATCATAACCCCTCTTTCTCCGTGCTTGGTCCAACAATTATAGCTGGTCATGAAACCGGACCAAAGCAGGTGGGTGTGAAGGACTCTCGAGGAAGAGTAATCCTTCGTATTCTTACAGACAACACATAAAACCATTTCGATTGTTTGCCTCAGCCACACCGATAAAATCATGCAGACCCCTAATGAACTCGGCAGAGTGTCGGTCACTGTACATCCATTGCCGGCTCATCTGCATTGTATAAGTATATCAAAAACCATTACAAAACCTCATGAATAGAGAAATGACCACTGTATATCGACAAATGCATTTTATCAATGACAGATGAAAGGATAAAGTAGCTAACCTCGATCGAGGAGGAAAAAAAGAGGAGAAAGCTTAAGTGTGGCTCGGGCACTTCATATCATGTTTGTTTTGTGTGGACTCAAGTGGCATCATGCTCTCAGGCATTTCATCAAGCACCTCATGTGCATGAGAAGGGAGAAACAACCAGCATACACCTAGGGGAGGAAAAACAGAGGAGAGGGCGGGCAGGGGCGATGATATATAGGAAATTCTTTAGTCCCGGTTGGTGTCACCAACCGGGACTAAATATAGACCTTTAGTCCCGGTTGGGGACACCAACCGGGACTAAACGGGCTCCCGCTTGACCCGGGACTAAAGGCTGGTTGTGCCCGTGCGGGGTCCTAGCCGTTGGAACCGGGACTAATGGTCACATTAGTCCTGAGTCCAAACTGGGCCGGGACTAAAGCTCCGGACGGAAGGCCCTTTTTCTACTAGTGTTGGTGGTCTTAGTTTTCAAGGGCGAAAGCCCACAGGCCGACCTTCGTGGTTGTTCTAGCAATGACGGCTTCCTAATCGTTCCCTTGTTGAAGGCATTGTTTGGAGAAGAAACCTCACCGGGGTGAAAACCCTGAATCTGACTGTTGGTTGGATCGGACGATGATGGTGTATGTGCACCGTTAACTTCCTAGAGGGGACGTTTCGGAGAATCCTTTTCGATATCTAGGTGTTGTTTCCATAGTGCTTGTTGTGTTGCAAGTTTCTGTTTGTTTCGACAGGGTTTTTTTCTATACTTTTTCTTCTATAGGCTGTGCGCAGCCGTGATATCTTGAGTTTCTCCGAACAATATGTTGTTGCAAAGCCTAGATGTAATTTGTATCATCTTGATATGAATATATTCCCTTTATCGAAAAATATATTCAAATAAAAAGGGATACCTATCTTGTTTCTTCTAGTGTCAGACACAATAAAGGTTGCATCCTCGATCCATGTAGTATTGGCAAGGTATCCTATGAAAGAAGGCACCGCAAACCTACCCACTAGTTTTTTCAAGGATGATTCTTGATATTATAGTACTTAATGCTGAGCCGACTGCTTTTGAGACTGCTTTGAGACAGCTTTTCCAGAGATCATCTTACTGGTGCCGCTAGTGCTGGGATTAGAGTCCACAAAACAAAGTGGAGACACAACACCTTTCGAGCTCAAAACTCAAGCACGTCAGAAATTCGAAAACGGTGCCAAGGATCACATGCTCAGTCTAAAAAATGGCAGTAGAAACGTGGACAGGAAGAATCGTGCCGTACTGTCAGGAAGGTGCAATACGAGTTTCCACGAGAAATATGAAGATGGAGCTCCGTGTTTACACCAACTACACAGACACTGCTTACACTACAACTTACCAGCAACGACGCGCTTTACAGGAACATCAGAAGGTCACTTTGACACAGGGTGCATAGACATATAAAACAAGGATAACTCTATCAAACATCCGACACGAGAGGCATTTACATATGTTGCTTATCGACGACATGAGGACATGGATGCGTATGGCAACAATTGGGCAGCCAAACCTGCTGCAATGGTGCAAAAATAAATCGCACGCTAAGTAATTTAGTGTCTTCGCCTTAAAGTGGCCGCTTGTATGAAAGAAAAAACACCAAATCAAGCCAATTCATCATATGGTAGAGAATCATTAGGTCTATGGAGTAATTATAAACAGAAGGCAATAGATTATATTCTGAACGTGGTATGACAAGAATTACCAATTTGACTATACCGGTTACCTATTGGTTAAGTACATCAAATGACTAACTTTATTAAAGGTTCCCCGTTTCAAGAACTTTGTTAAAGGATGCACCGTCTCAGGCCTAATGGAATGATGCGTACACAGATTAACTGAAGGACGGAATTGCCATCCGGCCTCTTGAAGTTCTTGCCATCACATTCTTTTGTATAGTCAAATGACTACTTTATTAAAGGTAGTGCTATCCTCGCATCTGCCTAATAGTAGAATGATTTCAGTGAACGACCGAATTGACCACCAACGTCCTTAAGTTGTTGCCATCTCACATCTGCTTGGAACACTAGCTAGTGAGCTGCGCTCTTCATTCTGCGATCGATCTCTACGTTCTCGATCTCTAATCTATGCGGTACGTACTATTTCACCGCCGACGTCTTTATTTGGTATTCAATGCAGTTTGCTCGTTTTCTTCAATTAATTATTGCATGATTAATTTACGGATTTTCTTACAACTCATACTACACCTAAGGCCAGCTAGTCTATATAGATAGTGTCTTTACTCTTAATCTGTCATGTTGCTTTTAGCTAGAGTAGTTGCCGGCAGGTAGACACTGGATCTGGCACGGCAACCGCAGCTCCTATCGCACCCGAACTGATGACGCTGCACATGTTATTAGGATACCAAGGTTTACAGAGTTGAAGGATCTCTTAGCCGATCCAGTTGACCATCCGAGCACCCCTTCTTATCGGGAGATCACCGCTAGAGGATCATAAAGCTTATTCAAATTTTCAGAATTGTGTTGCATCCTAGCTTATTCTTTTTTTTTTTTTGCTTTCTTTCAGTAAAATCTCGCCAGGAGGAGAAGGAAAAGGAGGAGCAAATTAGGGAGAGAATCAGATGGACCAGGACCTCATGAGAGCAGCCACATCTGGTAATTCAATTTTAATGAAGCACTATGCTCTTCATAATCCAGACATTCTACTTGGGAGGACTCCATACAGGAACACCTGCCTCCACATATCCTCCACCAATGGTCACACCGAATTCTGCAAGGATGTGGTAACACTGCAGAGCTCTCTCCTCGCCGTCCTAAACCTGGACTTGGAGACACCACTTATCGCCGCCGTGAGAAGTGGCCATGTCGCTGTGGCATCCGTCTTACTCGAATGCCACAAAGCAAATCAGATGGGTGCTGCGATCTTGCAGCAAGACAAGGATAGATGCAATGCACTTCACCATGCCATCCGCAGCGGCCACACATCGCTTGCACTGGAGCTGATAGAAGCAGAGCCCGCTCTGTCCAAAGGCGTGAACACGCACAATGACTCGCCCATGTTCATTGCCGTGATGCGGAATTTTACTGAAGTTGCACAGAGACTACTTGACCTTCATGATTCTGCTCATGGGGGACAGTTTGGCCATAATTCTCTCCATGCAGCAGCGAGAAATGGAAATGTAGGTGAGATCTCTAATCCAAGGATAAACTATACTAATTCTCGCAATTAATAGCATCATCCCTTGGCTGTGATCCATCATTCATAGCTACTATTTGTTTTCAGATATTGCTAGGAGAATTATGGCAACACGTCCTCAACTGGCTAGAGAAGCTCACAATGATGTGTTTACTCCGGTGTGTACTGCTGTATATCGCAACAAGATCGACGTGCTACGAGAATTTCTGCAGCATGATTCTTCTTTAGGGTATGAGATGACAGGGGATGGTTATACTCTCCTTCAGGTTGCAGCATATGGTGGTCATGTTGATATTGCCCGAGAGCTCCTTAACCACTGTCCAGATGCCCCCTGCCGTGGAACACGGCTTGACCGTCAGACATGCCTTCATACAGCTGTATTGTATGGCTACACAGAGTTCGTTAAATTTATCATGGAGACACCACAACTTCGCAAAATCATCAACATGCAAGACGTGAATGGAAATACAGCACTACATTTCGCTGTAGATAAGTGCGATCCTAAAATAGTTGCTTCTTTACTGTCTCACGAAGACATAGACACGACAGTGGGTAACAACAAGGGCACGTCAGCAGCTTGGGTACTGTCGGGCATCATGAATCGTGCCAAGACTTTAAACTGGGTACGTTTTTTTTTTAAGATGATAGTAACTTTATTACCCCCAGCCTCTGGAACATAGACGATGCATTATATATAGCCTATCTTATTACATTGTTGTCCTAACCAAAATGTGGGATAAACCACATAAAATGGGTACACCCATGGTGTCAGTATATAAGAGAGACCATATAAACGGTTGCAAATAAATAAGCTAAATACTATTTTACTGTGATGCACCCATCTCTCTATTATTCAAGCATGTTCTTAATCGTCGAATCATCCCTGATGCAGCTGCATACAAATGGTTATGTAATTTATTTGCCATAAAGGATATGGTTATTTAATTAATCTATCAAACACATATGTCAACTACTCTTTAACTTAACAATTACGAAAAACCACTTATGAGGGAAGTGAGAAGGCGCTTAAACCACGAATTTTATGTGATCCTCTTGTCCAAGTAAAATACTCAAATGAGAAATCTTGGCATGCCCTGATATTAATAGAATTTTCTTTTTGCCCGTAATGCAATTTGTCTTAATATCGTGCTTCTATCGCTGCTACTACTATAACCTCATATTTCAATTTTTCTGTACGACATGCCATGCGTCCCTGCCATTGGTTTCTTTTTCAACTTTGACTACTGGCTACTTAGTTTGAACAATCAATAGGCATCTCATCTTTACCTTACAAAGAATATAAGTTGTATATTCATAGAATCAGCTAAACATTTGTTCAACTTAATTTAACACTTGGTTAAAGATCTGATTACTTGGAGTTAGAAAATAAAATTAGTTCATGAGCCCAAATGCCGATACAAGCAAAATACACAAATTACTTTACCGAGAATCAAAGTTGCAGTATAGCTTTACTTCATTATACATACCGTGTAGGACCACAATCTCGGATTGAAAAATTAGATAACTCTACCGGAAAAAGGTGTTAAACAAGTTGTGTGATAGTATATACATGATACTAGTAAGATTTAAATTGTATAGGTGGTATTAAAATAGTGCAAACGTAAATATATATAATACTCCCTCCGTTTCAAAATATAAGATGTTTTAGCTTTCTGAAGCAAATGTATCTAGATGACTTTTAGTGTATAGTTCAGAGTATAAAAAATGTCATGTATGTGCTGTTCAAATTGATTGCTGAAATGTGCAGCCGTGTTTATTCAACAAGATGCTACTGCACTTATTTTTCCATGTAAATTTATGTAATACCATTATTATTTTTGAATATAATGCATGTTTTTAGTTTCTCAACACTTTTGCTCAATATTGTCCATGTAGTACGGATAACTAAGCTTTGCTACTATAGTGTCAGCTCCATTTAATTGTACCTTCATTCAAATTCATGCAGAATGAAGTGATGAAACTTATGCTGAGAGCTGATCCCCGAGATGCCAACTCTGTTAATAATCTTCACACGCATACAATGCGAATAATGACTGATTCGTCAAGGAATGATGTAAAGTCCCTAAGTAAAATATACACAAGCAACACTTCATTAGTGGCGATTCTTGTTACAACAATCACCTTTGCTGCTGCATTCACCCTACCTGGAGGATACAGCAGTGCTGCTGGAAGTGAGGGACAACCCATCATGTCTCACAAGACTGCATTTGTAGCATTCTTGATCTCTAACACCTTAGCAATGTGCTCCTCGTTTTTCGTTGCCTTCATATGCATCACAGCAAGGTGGAAGGACTATGAGTTCTTGATTTATTACAGGACCATTACTAAAAATCTCATGTGGTTTGCGTACGTGACAACAACCGTGGCTTTTTCAACTGGGTTGTACACAGTACTGGCTCCAGATATCCACTGGCTGGCTATCGGAATTTGCGTATGGGTACCTATGATGCCCATTCTTACTAAGGTGATTGGCGAGCTTCCGTTCCTTAAGCTTAAATACCGCGTAGGTCGAAATTACAAGTCTGATCTTCTTAGTATGGTTTGACCTCGATCATCTTGTCTATGCTTATGCTTAACTAACCGCATTTGAGTTTATATGTAATAAATGTTATAGAAATACTCATATTTTTATTATTGTTCCTTGAAAAAACAGGTTATATTTAATTCTTGTATTTTGTTCCAAATCTTGTGAAATTCTTCCATCTTTGTCCCATCTTTAATATAAATGCCAGTGGAGAGTGGAGACGTGGAGAAAGCACGGTGTATAAGCCAGTTGAAAAGCCGTAGCTGTTTCCACATATGCAAACTACGTTTGTTCTCAATGAAGGATATTTTAAAAAGTAAGAACTCATAATCCTCCCAACTGGCTATTTGCATATGAAGGCCACAGGAAAATAGCACACATCGCTAAGGCATCAGAGATCAAGAATACCTGAAAAGCAAACTTCTTAGACATGATGGGAAGTCCCTCACTTCCAGGATCGTTGCTATACACTCCAGGCAGGGTAAATGCAGCGGCAAAGGTGATTGTCGCAATGAGAATTGCCACCGAAGAAGT
This sequence comes from Poa pratensis, assembly GCA_947311845.1. Classification (NCBI taxonomy): domain Eukaryota; kingdom Viridiplantae; phylum Streptophyta; class Magnoliopsida; order Poales; family Poaceae; genus Poa; species Poa pratensis. The sequence continues at coordinate 4,722,844 of CAMZMU010000115.1, read as the reverse complement.
GTTGCCTGTGTAGGTTTGCGTTAGTGACTTTGTATACTTCCTTGTGTTGAAGCTGTTATTAGTCTAAGTGTAGGTAATTTATTTTGTGTAATCGAGTCACCAGCCGGAAGTTGCACGGTCGACTACACACAAAGTTGTGGTCATGTGTGCAGACAAGCTAATGGCCTTATTTAGTTCGCAATAAGCGCATATAAATTCTAGATGAGAGGATAACACAAGCTAATGAGAATTACCACCAAGCTAATTGTTTTGTACGTATGAATCGATTGAGGGGAGCAAAAAGAGTGATAACTGAAAACCTAGCATTCAAAATGGAGACTCACGGGCTACAATTCTCAAATCACAACAGAACAATGTACTAGTGTTTGGAAGGGAACTCAGCTTGATTGAATTGACGAAGTCTAGAAACCAATACTTTTCACTGCACACATGTATCAGTTGTACCAAGTAAAACCTCGCTGTCTATTCCTTTGTATCTGTACTAGCATCAGCGACGGCCCGCGTCTCTGCCCACAACACCGTCTACGATTCTGGCTGAGGATATGCGGTGGTCGGCGGTGGAGGAGAGTGGGAGGCAGGGCGCTGTGGCAGGGAGGTTGGCAGCGCAGAATTCTCCGTGGCCAGCGATTCCGGTAGTCAGAGTGCGTGTTCTTTTTCTTGTCACCGAACCGGTACGGTTGATCACTTGGACGGTGGTTGTACCGTAAAATCTCATAACACACATGGCTATTTTTTTTCCTTCGGCGATGAATGTTGTACGTACTTTTTTTCCTTCGACGATGAAGCGATTGTTGTACGTACTATTTTTTTTCCTTTTTCTCAAATCAAAGTTTAACACACGTACTGCTGCTTGCAGCCACACGGAGATCGAGGAATAATAATAACCGAACCATCCGATCGGGGGTTTTTTTTCTCTTAGGGTCGATTACTATTTTTCTCGTACACGTCAGGATACATGTTTTGTTTTTTGCATGTCACGGTGTCTGCATGACCTGTCGCCGGAATCGACCTGGAGGACTCTGTATTTCAATCATCGAGGACTCCTGTTCGGATCGGGAGAAAAGTTGGTTTGGATGACATCGTACAAACCTAATACAATGGCTGATCCTTGGACGTACCATCATCACCACGCGACCTACCACCCAAACGTACCATCACGGCAGCTATGGATATTATAGTATAGATACAAACTTTACAAGAACTCTTTTATAATTGCTGCATACGCGTAACACATGTTCAGACAACTGACTGAATTAAAAAGGAATAAATATAATTATATGTTCATTCAGGCAACTCTGCTGTTCTCGTTTCTGAATTTGGTGCACATTTCTCAAAAATTATAAACCCGTAACTCTGGAGCTTTACACATCTCTGAAAATATACATTTATGAACTCTGTAATGACTGTACAAGGATCTCAGCATTTCACTTGGGCAAGAATAGATTCAGCAACTAGATAAACCTCTGAAAGTTCAATCACACAGTCTTCAACAAGATATCTCAAGTTGCAGACCCGGCGACCGCAAAAATTCGGCGGCGACGGCGGTGTCCAGGGAAGGGCAGGATCTAGATGGAGGAAAGGGCAAAGAACTCACCATGGCTAGAGAAGGTCGCGGCCGCCCGCGTAGATCAGCTGAGGGGAAGCGAATGGATCCGGTAGCGGGGAGGACGGGGTGGCCGACGGTCACCGGAGTTTCGCAACCGGGAGGCGCGGGAGCGAGCGGTGGGAGGAGGAAGAGGCGCCGGCGTCGATGGTGTGACTTTTTTTTTTGAACTGCATATGTATTCATACGAAAAAAGAGTACAAAGCACAACATACACAGGAAGCAAAGCTACAGGGACCACCGCTGCCGACGCCGGAGACGAAGAAGCCGCTCCACCCACGAACCTTCACCCGAGGGCACCACCACACAAGGAAGAAGCCACACGAACCGTCCGCCACTCGGTGACGGAACCTTGAACGATGAACGCGCTCGGCCAGCGCCCAAACCAGCGTCGATGGTGTGACTGGGAGGTGGACCATGGACGTGATGCTGTTGGTGGGCCTGGGCCGTATCCAGTCATGGATCGGGTTTCGGATGGAAATTGAAAACATTTTTTTGATGGAAAACCAACAACAATGCGTAGTCACTAGACAAAAATCAACTTTTGCAAGGTCTGATACTCTGATTGTTTACTCTTGAAATGAAATATATTTAGAACCATTCGTATGAATTACGAACTGTTTTCAGCTTTGCGTTCCTCGCGTCGAGATTAAAAAAATAGGTCTCATGTTTGATAAGTTTTGACGAATTTTTTCATACTTAAGAAACTGTTATACTTCTACTTTGTAGTATTTCGGTTTTTAGTGTTGTGTATAAAATAGTCGTATGACAACAACATGTAAAACAATTTTTTTGGTAATATGTATAGATTGTTTTCGGCATAGTAGAGTGTGCATCCGGACTAGGAACAATGGCAGATGAATTCTGAGCAACAGGGCGATGATTAACCTCACCAGAATGCGCCGACGCAGTTGCCTCAGTTGTTGCCGTCGCTGCCGATGTAGATAGAGCCCCAATCATTTCCTGTCGATGGTTCCATCGATCCCTTCCACCAGGCACATCCGCATCCCGATGCCTCTGTTCCAGCAAGGCCCTCTCCCTCGCCAACCTCTCAGTTTCTCGGGACCTCTCCAACCTGCGCTGCTCCTCCTCACGCCGTCGAACCTCTTCCCTACGACGATTTCCAGCTTCCGCTCGCCGTTCATCATCCCTCCGCCTCTCCTCATCTCGCCGCCTTTCCTCTTCACGCCTCCATCCCTCTTCTTGCCTGCGCCTCTCTTCCTCCTGGCGAGCTTCCTCTTCCCGCTGAGCAGCCTCACTACCCAACCTAGATCGGCCACCATACGGCCCTGGCCTCGGGAAGTTGCGCGGTGGAGACCTCCTGGGCCGCCATAGCCACCACCGCGACCATAGCCACCTCCACCTCTTCCAAATCGATGATCCATAGGCGTACGCACTACCTGCGCAAAGGACCTCCTATCTCCAGAAGCAATTCCTGCCCAAACCGCAATAGATGGGCTGGGAGCGATTGGACGAGGAGCATGAACAGATTTGACAAACACGACACCACACGGTCTTCTAGGGTTTGTCGGATTCCCCCGATCTCGTCTGCGAGATGTGCTAGAGAGAGCACCACTGGATTCACTCGGCCCATGAGAGCAATGGCCACCTACAAGCCCACCTACGATCTGAACCACGGGTCCCGCCATTGATGACGTCACTTCCTCCACTACCTCGAGTCAGACCATTGCATCCATCCGCACAAAGGGCGGTGAACGTGACGCCCCACTCTGCGTCAATGTCCCGCTCTCCACCTGCAACTCCACATGCGGTCCAATCCTGGCCATGAATCCGTCAAACCTCACCGTCGCGCCGGGGCACACGGTGGTCAACACGTCACAGCGATCCAACTCCGCTCTGCTTGCCTCGTGTAGCGTGAGCCGCTTGTGCCCAACCCACTCGACCCATCCCTCGCGCTGCCGCGTACGTGGGCGGGCACGAGAGTGGTATACCGCCTTCCATCGCCATGGCACTCCCTCCGGTGGTCTCGACGCCGCTGTCGCCGCCGCGATCGCCTCCGCAGTCGCCCCGTGAGTCGCACGAGACGTCATTTCCTATCTCGATCAAACACAGCTTCGTCAATCGATATGTCTGGTACGAGTCAATTTCCGTTGGCAGTTTCAATTCCTGGTAGAGAAACCACTCAGACTGGGTCCTTTGCACCTGTGCCTAGGATGGTGCCTCTGATTGAGGGTAACAATGATGTGGTGGTTGAGGAAGCAGGTGCTCTGATTGAGGTTTTCTGCCTCAACTGTGGGGGAAAACATGATTTTTCTGTGTGTCGGTTGAGGGATCCCTGGGACTATGTTGCACCTTTTTTTGGTAGCACTGATTTTGATCATGGGTTCTATTCTATTCCGGCCGTAGAAGGTGAAGTGAGGGCTCATGAGCTGACGCATTATGCCTTGATAAAAGTGGTGAAAGGTGAAGCTAATGGAAGAGATTTGGAGCATGAATTTCAAGTTTGGGCAGAAACCATGAAACATAATTGGAGGTTTTATGCCAAGAAGATATCTGAGGTTGAATTTCAGATTCGGTTCCCCACTGAAAAATGTATTGATGAGTTGTCACACTTTGGTGGTTTTATTATGACGACAAAGCCTGAAGTTATGATCGAGATCAAAAAGTGGTCAGGTGATGTAATGCCGAAAGCATTTTTGGAGGAAGCTTGGTTCAGAATAAAAGGGATACCAATGAAATACAGATGCAAGTCTACAATTTTCTATGTGGCAGGCCTGGCAGGGAAACCGTTGGCTCTGGATAAGAACACTATCAGGAATTTCACCTTTGTCAGGGTAAAATTGGGGTGCAGGGATGTCGCTTTGGTGGATAATACAAGAGAAGCTGAGCTAGGAGGGGGCTTCTATGATTTCCATTACACCAGAGAGTTGTTTGAACCATCTGTGGATCCATATATGAGATATGCTGATGCTGCTGCTATGGAAAGAGGTGATGATGCAAATGCTCAAGAGAATGTGGGCAGGGGAAGAGACACTGTTAATAATCTGAAGGATAATGGAGTTGCTAATGGGGACACAAACACTCAGAGGGACAGGAATGCTTCGTCTGCTCATCATAATAGGACTGTGGTGGGACAACCGGATACGCAGGAGGGAGGTGGAGCTGGTGGTGACAGAAGTAAAGAAGTTGCTTCTTCTGTGTTTGAAGTTGGTTAATCTTCAAGTACCAGTAGCATGTCTTTTGGTGCCAGGATGAATCAAATTTTCTATGGGGACAATTATAGATCTGGTGGGCAGTATGGTATGAGGACTCAAGGAGTACAAAATGCTTCTGTGATGAATATGATGATGTTTCATAATGCAAATGCTTTTGGTCCTAATGAAGTGAGAGTTGAAGGGAATGGTGCAACCTTTGGGAATGCAAGCTCCAGCAGTGATAAAACTTTCTCTCTGCAGCGGAAATATGGTTCTATGCTGGATTCTATCTCTGAGCATGATCAAGTAAGCGATGAATCGAATGAAAAGACTGTTGGGAATGATATGGAAGGTGTTGTAGAGGATGCATCATCCTCTGATTCGGAGGACAACACACAGGAGACTGAGATGGAGGAGGATGGACCATATTTACAATCTACATCTGTTAATTTTGCTCTCCCTGTGCCAGGTGCTCCAGATGTTATCAATCTTGATGGGTCTCAACCAGAAATTCTTTCTACTCAGGAGATGGAGGTGGGGGGTGAAGATGGAGGTTTGGTGAGAATTACTGAACCAGTTCCGGCAGATTCTTCGACTCAAGCAGGGGAGGTGATTGGTGGGGTAGCTCCGTCTAGGGCTAGCACAAGATTGGCTAGCCTTACTAGTGCTCAGGTGGGCCACGCAATCCGGATTTCGTAGGAGGGGTCACAGGTACTAATCTAAATTCTCAGAATTCTTTTGCTATTTTAGCTGATGATGATATCCAGGTTAGGGCTTTAGAAATGGGTGTAGATCCTGCGTCTTTTAGTTTTGAAAAAATTGATGCTATGAAAGAACTTGAGATTGCCCGGCATAATCTGCTAGCTAAGCAAACATTGATTTCTGATGTACCTGAAGAGGAGCATAGTGAGAAGGTGCTCTTGTTGGGTTGGAGTGAGGAAGAGGATGAAATGGAAGGTTTTACGCCAGTTATTACTAGAAGAAGGAAAAAAGCTTTGTGGTCAGCCAGCAAGAAGAAAAGTGGGGTCACCCAAGATAGTTGCGGTGTTGACATGGGAGGGGCACAGTTTGGTTATAGTGCTGCCTCGCTGAAAGCTCTTAATGATCACCCTTTGAGTGACATTATAGCTGGGTCTAGAGTTAGAAAAAAAATCCTAAATATCTATGATAGGTGCTTCTTTAAATTGCAGAGGGGTGGGAAAAAAAGGTATGAGTGTGTTCCTTACGAACCTTATCAAAGACCAGATGTTGGATTTTGTGGGTTTACAGGAGACTATTAAAAAAGATTACTCTCAGGCCTTTTTTAGGAGAATTGATCCTTTGAATCAATTCACCTGGAAATGGTCAGCGTCGGTTGGCAGAGCAGGCGGGATTCTGGGTGGCTTCAGAAGTTCCAGGTTTGATGTATGTGAGACAGAGGTTTCGAGATTCATGGTGAAGGTGGTTTTGTGGGATCTAAAAATTCAAAAAAAGTGGTGCTTGGTTACTGTGTATGGTGCTGCCCAAGAAAAGGAGAAAGAAGAATTTCTGACAGACTTTAGTAGAGTGTGCAGTGATCATTCAATCCCCATGCTTTTGGGAGGTGATTTCAACTTAATAAGGTTTGAGTCAGAAAAAAAATAAGAAGGTGAAGCTAGGAAAGTGGTCTGACTTGTTTAATTCGATCATTCATCTGAATGAATTGAGAGATATTAAGATGACAGGGGGGCAGTTCACTTGGTCCAACAATCATGCGGTACCTACGCTGGAGAAATTAGATAGGTTTCTTATGTCAAAAGATTGGGAAGATCTGTTTCCATTGACTACGGTGCATAAACTCACAAGGGAGATGTCAGATCATTGTCCATTAATTTTGGACACAATGGAGGGCAATGTTAACAAGAACATGAAGTTCCAGTTTGATAAAAGGTGGCTCCAGGAGGATACCTTCCTTATGAGGGTATCTAGAATCTGGTGTCAACCGGTCAGAGCTAGAAACAGCTTGGAGGCTTTCCAACACAAACTCAAGAATGTTAAGAAAGATTTGAAAGGATGGGGTGCTAATCTAAGAGGACAAGATATCAAAAGAAAGAAAGACCTGTCTGTAGAGTTAACTGACTTGGAAGCGCTAGAAGAGATGGGGCCGTTGTCGGATGATTTGGTGAGAAGAAGAAGTGTGGTGCAACAAGAGTTGCTAAAAATTCATGAAAACGAAGAAGATTACTGGCGGCAGAGGTCGAGTGAGGTTTGGTTGCTAAAAGGTGATAATAACACCAGCTTTTTCCACAAAATTGCTAATGGCAGGAAAAGGAAGAAAACCATTTTCTCGCTTAAGCAAGGACAGGACGTGATCCAAGGGACACCTGATTTGCTAAAACATGTGACTGAGTTCTATAAAGATTTGTTTGGGCCGATCCCTGATTCAGGGCTCCATTTTGATGCGCATAACTGGAGGGAGGATGAGAAATTATCTGAGGCTGAAAGAGTAGAGATGGACAGGCCCTTTTCTGAAGCAGAGATCAAAGAAACAATTGGCTCTATGAAAAGTAATAAAGCACCTGGGCCGGATGGTATCCCGATTGAGTTTTATCAGGCGTGTTGGGAGGTGATTAAGCATGATCTTATTGCAATGTTCTCTGATTTTTACAACCACAAAATAAGCCTGAGCAGGATAAACTATGGGGTGATAACGCTGTTGCTGAAAGGGGATGATGCTGATATTATTCAGAAGTTCAGACCGATTTGTTTGTTATAGGTGTTGTTTAAAATTTTCACGAAAACTCTGACTGACAGAATGGGTCCTGTGATGGAGAAATTGATTGACACTAGCCAAAATGCTTTTGTGAAAGGGAGGTATATCTCCTGATGGTGTGACTCTATTGCATGAAGTGCTGAGAGAGACGAAGTTTAGTAAACAACAAGGGATAGTGCTAAAATTGGACTTCGAGAAGGCGTACGATAAGGTGAATTGGGAGTTCTTGTTTGATTGCTGTCGACAAAGAGGTTTTAGTGAGAAGAGTATGATCTGGATTAGAAATGCGGTGACCGAAGGCACTCTCAGTGTTAGGTTGAATGATACTGAAGGGCCATATTTTGGTAGTCACAAAGGGGTGAGGCAGGGGGACCCTTTTTCTCCATTCCTTTTAACCTGGTGGCTAATGTTTTGGCTAAAATGATACATACTGCACAAGTGAATGGGCTGATTGTTGGGCTGAATGAACATTTGGTGACTCATGGGCTGGCCATACTGCAGTATGCTGACGACACAGTCGTGTTGCTGAAAGATGATGTTGAGAACGCAAGAAATATGAAGCTGTTGTTGTACATTTTTGAAACGATGTCTGGTCTGAAAATTAATTTCGAAAGAGTGAGTTGCTGTTGATCTAAGAGGATGAGGAGAAGAAACATTTTTATGCTGATATGTTTAATTGTCAGCAAGGGGAGTGGCCTATTAAGTATCTTGGTACTCCAGTTAGTGCCAGGAGAAATTCAGTTGCTGAGATGAGTTTTTTGACTGAAAAATGCAAGAAAATGTTGGGTGGTTGGATGGGGGGATCAATGTCAATTGGAGCAAGGGTGGTTAAAATTGATGCGTGTCTGTCTAGTCAGGCGGTATACCAGATGTCAATGGCTATTCTCCATAAGTCAAACGTGGAGAGTATGGAGAAAATCCTGAGAGCTTTTTTGTGGGCTGGAAATTTAACAAAAAGGAGATATCATTTGGTGAAGTGGTCTCTGATTTTGTAGACCGAAAACCAAAGGTGGTTTGGGGATTAAACATCTGGCTAAGTTCAACATGAGCCTGATGTGCAAGTGGTGGTGGCGCTTGGAGAGTGGAAAAGGTCCTTGGCAGGAGTATATGAGGAAAAAATACCTGGGGCAGGCTGGGATCTTTGGGGTATCTCATAAACCCCGGGATTCAGCCTTTTGGAAAGACATGTTAATGGTAAAAAACTTGTATCTATGTGGCAGGGAGATGTGTGTGGGAAATGGAAAGCGAACGGACTTTTGGGGAGATGCATGGTGTGGACATCGCCCTTTTAAGCAGCTTTTTCCTGTGCTGTTTGATCTGTGTAATGAACAAGGAGTGTCGGTTGCCTGGCTGGCTGAGAAGAGGTGGAGGCTAACTTTTAGAAGATGGCTAGTGGGTGAGTTGCAGGATCAGTATAGGCAGTTGCAGAGCATGTTGTGTGGAGTAGCGCTGAATCAGGAAGATGATAGGCCTATTTGGAAGTGGACTGGCAACAAAGTCTTTAGTGTGAAGTCTATGTATAAACATTTGAGTAGTACTGGTGTGGACAGATCCTTCAAACTCCTTTGGAAGGCGAAAATACCTCTGAAGATCAAGGTGTGGTTGTGGCTGATTTGGCATAACGCTATTGCTTCCAAGGATAATATGATTAAGAGGAAATGGGTGGGAAACTCGAGATGCCAATTTTGTGATCAGGAGGAAACTATACACCACATGTTCTTTGCATGTTCAGCAGCCAAATTTGTGTGGAGCACGGTTGCTCAGGCGATTGGGGCGCAAGATAGGCCCGGTTCGTTTTCTCAGGTGTTCTGGTGGCTTCCGAGACATACTGGGGCCAGTAGGAATGTGCAGATTGCTGGGGTAGCGGCGATCTGCTGGGCTATCTAGAAATTAAGAAATAGGGCATGCTTTGAAAGGAAAATTATTAACTCTCCCGTGGATATTGTTAGTTATGCTTGTGTTTTCTTAAAATACTGGGCAGGTTTGATGGGCGAGCAGGAGCAGGGAATGATGCGCGCTGGAGCTGAAGTTCTCTTGAACATTGCGTTGGCTACGGTGGCGAGCGTCAGGAGGGGCAATGGAGTACTGCGGGTAGAGGATGCTCGTGACCCAGGGGATACAAATGCAAGTGGGAATGTTACTGCTGATGAAGATGATCCTTAGCCTGGGACGTGTGAGAAGCTTGGAAGTCTGAAATGAGAAGCTGAAAGTCGCTTTCATCTTTGAAGCTCTGCCTGTAGTTTATTTAGCTTGAAAAACCTTGTCGTAGTGCCCCTTTTGGGCTGGCTGTTTTGTGTTTGGTGGGTTGGCAGAACTGTGTAGGTTTGGTGGCGGTGTTTTGGCTGTAAGATGATGTTGGTTCCTGGGGCCACGGCCTCCGTGTGTGTAGCGATCAGACGCTAACTCGTTGTTGTTTCCGTTATTCAATAATGGAAATCGGCCCTTTTCGGGGGGTCGCGTGTGCATGTATAGATTGTTTTACCTGCATGATGCTCAGATAAAGTCTGATGCCTGTCAAGCACCCAAGTTGCTTAGCTCACCCTCAACTCGTCAGCAGAATATATGTCTACCCGTTTATTTATTTATTTAATTTGTAGTTCTTATGCTGGAATATGTTTGTTATTGCTCTTGAGTCTTGATAGAGTAATATAACAAAGATAAAGTCGCAAGTACTTTGTTTGTCTCAATCAACCAAATCATACATAGTAAGATTACTGAAATATTTTGTAAAATATGAATAAAATTGCAGGGTGTCGAGTATTGTGAAAGAAAATGTGTCAAAATTGGAATGTGTTTTGAAACTGAAGGAGTACCGCTTGACGAGTAATTAATTGCATATAATTTCCACATCTGCAGGTAATGTAGAGCACTGGATGCTGCATGCTAAATGAGCTCTCTGGCCATTTACTAAACTCTATTCAGTAGCTTGGACACAAGAGAACAAGTACATGCAAATAGTGTGATCTTTACAGTTTCATTGCTTGTTGTCAGCTTCTTCATCCACTTGCTTGTTGTCAGTTGCACAAGATACCGGTGATGCTTCATCCCTCTTCTTTCCCCACAGCACAAGATAGAGGCCCAGCACCATGAGTACAGATCCGAGCACACTGTAAATGCATTTCCAAGATAAACTATTAACAATGAGAAATATTTTCATTGCAATTCAATGGCTGGAACCATCAACATAGTTTATCTTGAACCAAAATAAATTCAGTTTGGCAATGACAAATGATCATTGCAAACGGATAGGGAGACATGAAACTGAGAAGAACAATATATGTGTTATACCTTCCAAGGTAGATCTGCTCATGGAGAAAGAAGAAGTCGATGGCGGCTACCATGATTTGTATCAGGGGGATGAATGCCGCCGTGAAGACGGGGCCCTTCTTTTCCACGCACCACGTCATTATCAGGTAGCCGGCTACAGACCCAACGATCCCCTGCGCGGACAATTTGATTGCAAGATCCACTAGTCAAGTATTTAATTACCACTACTATTATCTCCTCTGCTATTTTTGGTGCAGAGACTTTAGTTGTTCAAATCGGTAACAGAAACTGGTGTGTATTGATAGATTAGTGTGGGCTACAAGTCAAGGCCATTGCTTTTGTTAGTACTTACTCTTTTTGGACAAGTTTTTCTTTCTTTGTGAAGGTGGTACTGATACAACCGTGCAAGTCAAGAGGATGAAGAAGATGATGGTGATGTTTTAGCTTACTGTATACAAGACGGTGACGATTTCCAGCTTGCCGGTGAGCATCCACAGGGAGGCGTGCCGCTCGACGACCACCGTCAGCGCCCCGCCCTGCAGTGTGCTAATGAAGAACATGAGGGCGGTGCTGGAATAGATGGCCGGGTACTTCTTAGTCAGCCTAGTCTGCAGCAGCAACCACAAGGAGAAGCACAGGCAGTTGGCCAGCAGCGCCATGGTGCCCAGCATCCAGCTCCTGTCGCCACTGCTGTCAGTGTGGTGAGCAGCCGGGCTCAGTGCAGCGGCGGAAGTGGCCTGGTGCGTTAGTGGAACACCCTTGTAGAGACTCAGCAGCAGCAGGCCGGCGAGCGACATGAGCGTCCCGGCGATTTTCGCGGCCCCCGCCGTGCTCTTCACCTTGAGCGGCTCCATCCTCAGCACGACGGCGATGAGGAAGGTGAGCACGGGGGAGAGGTTGATGAAGGCGATGGCAAAAGTGGCAGTGGTGTACTGCAGGCCGTAGAAGAAGGTGTACTGCGAGAGCGCCGCACCGAACACGGCGCTCAAGAAGAGGTACCCTAGGGTCTCCAGTGTCAGCTTGGGCCTTGTGCTCCTGCAGGAATGCCATGGCACTCTGCAGCATTAGTAAATGAAGACAGATTGTATGTACATGGGATGCATATATGTACATACCATCTTTTTTTGAACAGGTTACCTACCTTTCTTTAACAATGGCTATTGGAGCAAGGAAGATGGTGGCGACCAGCTGCCGGAGCGTGACAAGGACCAGGCGGTTCAGGCCCTGGTCTAGCGCCTTCTTCACCAGCGTCGTCATCACCGCAGAGATGAGGTCAAAGGCTAGCATTCCCACTACCGGTCTCCACTCCACCATCCACATTGCAAGATTTCTGCTAGCTACAAGATGATGACTGATATGCTCATGAACCGACTAATTATATATATAGCCCTGCAATGCCACTAACAGACAAAAAGTGACGGCTCTCTTCATCCCATGGAGAAGGACAAGAAACCAGTGCCTGGTTCGCCTCTCCGAGCCCATGATGAACAAAAAGAAGACGCCGGCAAGGAGTGAGGTGCCGGGATGGCCACGCTGGAGGTGACAAGGAGGCGGATAGCGGCGTCTTGCAGCCATGAGATGTGTGTTGCTTTGACCGTGGAAAACTCCATGACTTCGGGACTTTACTGTGTAGCGGCTGCTACGTGATGTGTCCGTTTAAGTACACTGTGTACTCCAACTCTCCAAGTCGAGGTTTCTAGAACGATATGTCTCGGATAGTGGCAAAATTGTTGTTCCTAACTGAATTTTCACACTTCTTTGTGCCAGGACGATGTGTTCATAAGTATCAGAACCATGAAGGCCAAGATTAGGTTTTCTTGCATACCAAATTCAACTCCAAACCAATAGTAGGATTATATAATTTAGAGTAGAGTAGTAGACAAGCAGGATCAAATAGCTGTATTCAAGAAAAGAAAATATTGCTTTGTGGTGTTTTTCTGTCGGACAATGGAAGTTTTTACTGATACTCTGCAGATTAGTGGTTTTCTGACATATATTACGTACCATGAAAAGAATGGTTCCGATCTGTATACTTCCTTGGGTTGAGGTTGCGGATGCCAGGGCGGCGGGCCTGGAAGGCGTTCTGCACGGGCGTCTCTACGGCCAGCGACGTGACAGCGGTGATGGTTCTCTCCTTGGACCATGTGGATGGCAAGGAGCAGACGGCGGGAGATCCTGACGTTGGTGGCAGCAACTTCCAGATCATGGTCTGGAGATCCTACTCGGGGCTAATGGGCGATTCGACCGTGCGGCATTGTGCGTAGGTTTTTCCGAGCGAAAGCTCTGCGTTTCGGCGCCAATGGCTGTGATGCCTGCGGGTATCATTCAGTGAAAAATATTTCATCGAAATGTCGTTCGAATTTCGCGAAATTAACGAATCTCGAAGATGGGCGAGAAACGGTAATATCGACTGAAAAATTCAGCTATGTTTAAAAATATCAAATATACTATGATTATAACAAACAGCAATCACTTATCCATCAGAAACTTGGCTTTAGTCTGCTGGTGGAGTGTTCAGTTGATGCTGTGCAAGGTCTTGAGTTCGAATCTATACTTTTTTATTTATTTTGCTAAATATTTTTAAGCTCTAAAATTTGAATCTGGCCGAAATATTTGGATTTTTTCTTCGAAATTTCAGTAATTTCTCGAAATTTTCGAATCTCGAAGATGGGCGAAAGAAAAACTGAAAACGAAATATTGAACCCTGGTATCGTTACCCTCTTGGGGGCGTCATTGTGGCTACCTTCGCCGCGCTAGTGCTCCGGGTGAAAACCTTTGACATTCAGTCTCGATGTCGACGACGTGCTACGTCGTTACCCTCTTTAGGGCGTCATCGTGGAGTCCCGTCCCTCGGGTTCGTTCCGGTGGCCTCGGTGGCAAGTGTGGATCTCCATGTTTTTTTCTTTTTTCTATCTTTGATCTGCTTTGTAAGAGGTTCCCCTCATCACTTTGTATCGGTTTGGCCGTTGAGCTTTATTTATAAAGCGGGACGAAAGCCTGTTTCGAGTAAGCGCCACGGCCCCTGCTTGCAATGAACTGAATAAGGCCATGAATGCACTGCTGGAGATGACTGCAGGTACTTCTTGGTGAGCTTCCCCTGCAGCAGCATCCAGAATGAGAAGGTGATGCAGTTGACTAGCAGCAACGCCGAGCCCAGCATCCATGTCCCCTTGCCGCTGCTGCTGCTAGTGGTGGTGATGTGTTCTTGGACCGAAGATGTCGTGTGTGTCAGGGCCGCACCCTTGTACAGGCTCAGGAATGTTGCTTAGCTCAGCCTCAACATTTTTTTACTCTGCCTACGTCACCAGCACCCAAGTTGCTTAGCTCAGCCTCAACTAGCCAGCAGAATATATGTCTTACCCGTTTACTTATTCAATTTATATGCAGGTTCTTATGCTGGAATAGTTTTTTTACTGCTCTTGACAATGTAATCATATATAACAAAGATAATGTCGTATGCACTTTGTTGTCCCGGTCAACCAAATCATACATGGTAAGATTACGCAGAATATTTTTTATACAATTGGAACAAAATTGCAGGGTGTTGATTATTGTGAAAGAAAATATCGTCAAAATCGAAACGGCTGAATGAGTACCATTTAACCAATGATAGCATATAATTTCCATATATGCAGGATGGGTAGAGAACTGGATACTTCATGCTAAAATGAGCTCTCTGGCTTAGTACTAAAGTATAGTAGTATTCAGTAGCTTGGACACAAGAGGACAAGTACATGCTAGAAACAACTTTATAGATCACATATATAGCTAGCTTCATCCAGCAGGAAAATGAGAAGAAAAAGTACATATTATGTGTTGCCAATAGTGTGATCTTTACAGTTTCACTGCCTGTCAGCTTCTTCGTCCACTTGCTTGTTGTCAGTTGCACAAGATACAGATGATGCTTCATCCCTCTTCTTCCCCCACAGCACAAGATAGAGGCCCAGTACCATCAGCACAGACCCTAGCACACTGTAAATGCATTTCCAAGATAATTATTAACAAAAAAGAAAATGTTAATGCAACGGCTGGAGGAAACCATTAACATGCATATGCATGTAATGTAATGTAACTTTGACAAATGATCGAGAAGGAACTATATAGTATGTCTTGTACCTTCCAAGGTAGATTTGCTCGTAGAGGAAAAAGAAGTCGATGGCGGCTACCATGATCTGCATCATGGGGATGAATGCTGCCGTGAAGACCGGACCCTTCTTTTCCACGCACGACGTCATTATCAGGTACCCGGCTCCAGACCCGACGATCCCCTGCACGCTCAATTTGATTCACCAGTCAAGTATTTGTGGTTCAAAGACTTAGTTGTTCAAATTGGTCAAAGAAACTGGTGTGTACTGATTGATTGCATAGATTAATGTGAGCTACAAGTTAAGGCAATTGCTTTTTATTAGCACTTACTCCTTTTGGACAAGTTGTTCTTTTTCTTTGTGAACTGAAAGTTGTATAAGTCAAGAGGATGAAGAAATATGATGGTGATGTCTAAGCTTACTGCATACAAGACGGTGACGATCTCCAGCTTGCTGGTGAGCATCCAAAGCGAGGTGTGCCGCTCAACGGCCACCGTCACCGCCCCGCCCTGCACCGTACTGATGAAGAACATGAGCGCGGTGCTGGAATAGATGGCCGGGTACTTCTTGGTCAGACTGGTCTGCAGCAGCAACCACAAGGAGAAGCACAGGCAGTTGGCCAGCAGCGCCATGGTGCCCAGCATCCAGCTCCTGTCGCTGCTGCCATCAGTGTGGTGAGCAGCCGGGCTCAGTGCACCGACGGCGGCAGCATGGTGCGTCAGTGGCACACCCTTGTAGAGACTCAGCAGCAGCAGGCCAGCGAGCGATATGAGTGTCCCGGCGATCTTCGCGGCCCCTGCCGTGCTCTTCACCTTCAGCGGCTCCATCCTCAGCGCGATGGCAATGAGGAAGGTGAGCACGGGGGAGAGATTGATGAAGGTGATGGCGAAAGTGGCAGTGGTGTACTGCAGGCCGTAGAAGAAGGTGTACTGCGAGAGCGCCGCGCCGAACACGGCGCTGAAGAAGAGGTACACCAGGATCTCCATTGTGAGCTTGGGCCTTGTGCTCCTGCAGGAATGCCATGGCACTGTGCAGCTTTAGGAAATGCAGACAGATTGTATGTACATGGGATGCATAGGTGTACATACCTTTCTTTGAAAATGGCTATTGGAGCAAGGAAGATGGTGGCGACCAGCTGCCGAAGCGTAACAAGGACCAGGCGGTCCAGGCCCTGCTCCAGTGCCTTCTTCACCAATGCCGTCATCACTGCCGAGATAAGATCAAAGGCCAGCATTCCCACAACGGGTATCCACTCCTCCACCCACATTGTAAGATTTCTGCTAGCTACAAGATGATGACTGATATGCTCATGAACTGACTAATTATATATATAGCCCTGCAATGCCACTAACAGACAAAAAGTGACAACTCATTCATCTAGCCATCTAGGAGGGCAAAAAAGTAAATACTAATATGCTATCACCATAATTAATTGCTTTGCTTACTCCTGTGAAAAGTTACTCCTACTGCTGAAGACTAAATATAAATATAAAAAAATGGCATGTCAAGACACATTAGGAATCAAATTGTTAGTGCAAATATGAAATTAAAATATATGTTCTGATTCAGTCCCTTGCCTTTTCTGTTGCCCCTGCCAAAATCTGCATAAGATGCCAACAAATGGAGAAAAGATAGAAGCACTGACCATGCACAAACTCCTTATGTATGTTGACTAGTCCTCTCCCTTCCTAACACCCTTTATCATCTAAGAGAACATAATTACTTGCCATTACTAGTAACATGATAGAGCTGGCTGGCAGTACTACCTTTGCGTCAGCAATACTATGTCAGGAGGCAGTGAATTGTTCAACTCAAACACCACTACTGATCATTAACCTTTGTACTTGTTTGTCTGATCTGATCCTGCTCTTGCTGAACTGTCATTTTCAATGAAAAATATGACTAGTATCGCAATTGTATGAGGGCGGTAAAATTCAGCAACAAGTTGCTTTCTATAATAATCTACTGGTACACTGCTGAAGACTCAAGGCAAGGTAGGCAACCTCACCAGGTACCACACTACCAGAAAGTAATGTGCATAATGATCACAAATATGACAGTGACTTATTCAAAGTTGTAGCAACACACACTGGACATAGTTGGAACATTTAAGGTGATTCTCAACATTTCAAAGACTAACTACTAAGAATATTATTCCAATGCACGTTTCAAAAAAAAAATTTATTCCAATGCTTCACAAATTCGGTTGCTTCTCCTGGTCTTCTTCCACTTCTTTTGCTGGTAAAACAGCAGCTGACGATGCTTCCTTGCTCTTCCCCCAGAGGAGAAGATAGAGGCCTCCAATGACAAGAGAAGCACCTACCACACTTTAAGGACAAAAAGGGAAACAAATGTGTGACTTTTCCATCGTTTCGCTGAAGTTTTATTTCTTGAAGCAAAGTTGTCGTTTGGCTGATACTTATTTACACTCGCAACTTCTTAGCAAGATGTCAATTGTCAGTCCTTTAGTGATAGTTGATGTTGGTTGATGTTGATAGTCATTTACACTTGCAACATTTTAGCAACAATATCCGAATCAGAAATTTTCTTTTCTAGGATTCCATTTCTATTTCATTAGGACATAGGATCTGTACTAGACAGTTGAGAAAGTAAATAGCAAAATTAATAAACACTAGATTTCACGTCTGCACTATCGAAAAAACTAATTATAGTCTAGGCATTATGTTCCATAAATATCTAAATTATTTATGCTTATTTTGTAGAGCTGTCTTTCCATATAGTCATTTTCATGAACTTTTAGAGCGAACTGGGAAGTTCAAATACCTTCCAAGGTAAAGTTGTTCATGAAGGATGAAGAGATCAAGGACTGCAGCTATGATCTGAATGAGAGGCATGAAGCCTGCGGTGAACACCGGCCCTCTCTTCTCGATGCACCAGGTCATCAGCACGTACCCTATCCCTGATACTCCCACTCCCTGCACAGCAGAAGTGTAAAGTTTCAGTAGAATCCCAGCACATACCATTGAATCTGAACCATTCTTTGTGGCAAAAATTGCTGTCCCTAACTGAATTTTCACACTTCTTTGTGCCAGACCAAGGTATGTGTCTGACTTGTGGGACATGTGTTCATAAGTATCAGAGCCATGAGGTCTAGATTAGGTTTTCTTACATGCCAAATAAACTCCAAGCAAATGGTAGGATAATATATGTTAGAGTAGACAAGTAGGATTAAATAGCTGTATTCAAGAAAATAAAATATTGCTTTTTGGTGTTTTTCTAATAGACAATGGAAGTTTTTATTGATACTTTGAAGATTGGTGGTTTTCTGATTTATCTTATCGTACCGCGAAAAGAACGGTTCCGATCTGTATACTTCCTTGGAGCAGCCAAACAGAGAGATGTCGCTGGGTGGTCAGCGCCAGGGCCCCTGCTTGCAGTGAACTGAATAAGGCCATGAATGCAGTGCTGGAGATGACTGCAGGGTACTTCTTGGTGAGCTTTCCCTGCAGCAGCATCCAGAATGAGAAGGTGATGCAGTTCACCAGCAGCAACGCTGAGCCCAGAATCCATCTCCCCTTGCTGCTGCGGTTTCTGGTGGTGATGTGTTCTTGGACTGAAGATGCCGTGTGAGTCAGGGCAGCACCCTTGTACAGGCTCAGCAGCGTCGCGCCACCGACGGACACAAGTGTTCCTGCGATCTTTGCAACACCTGCTTTGCTCCTTACATCCGCTGTTTCCAACCTGCCGAAATAGTTTCAGTCTGGATTAACAATTAACTTGAGAATACATATCAATTAAGGGGGATAAGAATTTGACCGGAGAGGGATGGCGATCAAGAAGGTGAAGACTGGAGTCATATTGGAGACGGTTGCAGCGAGTGTTGCGGTGGTATAGGTCAACCCCAAGAAGAATAGATACTGAGCAAATAGTGCCCTGGATATACACACATTCAGACAAAAAATAAAAGCATTGTACTAATTTGCAACAATCTTTTGACTTGTCAATGTCACATTACCGAATTAGGATTCCCAAAAGGAAAAAAAATTACCCAAGTAGTGCACTCATGAACAAGTAGGCAAATATCTCCTTTGTGAATTTCGGTCTTAAATTCCTGAAAAAAAACCAAAAAAAATAAGCATGAGAAATTAACCAGTAAACGCTTTCTAGATACTGAAATACATGTAGTAGTATACAACAACAAATTTGGAACATCAAGGAAAAGTCACTTCTCAAGTTACTGAAAACATCATGCTTTGCAGTTGAACATGCAAAAGTGGTAAAGGATCATCACAACTGATCATGCACACTGAGTTGACAGGTGCCAAACATCATCTGAAAACAACTTAGCAACTGAACATTGCAGGCTAAGTTCTATGTGACAAACCTTTCTTTGAAGTACGCAATTGGGCCAGGAAAGCCGCACCGACAAGCTGTCGGAGAGCGATAAGAACGATAGGGTTCAGGCCACCATCGAGCGCCTTCTTCACCATCACTGTCATCACCGCGAAGAGGGTGCCGAAGGCGAGCATGGCAGCCACCGGCATCAGCAGCTCCATCGACACCATTAATTCCCTGCAAACCTATAGCTCAAGGTGTCTTGTCTGTCCTAGGTGGTGGGCACTAACTATCTAGGAAGCAGCCTTTCCCATCTGTCTTACAGTATACATGATATATAGAAGCTTTTTTTGCCTGTGCATGTGGTGACGTGAGAGAGCATTATCAGAGTCAGGTCACTAACTTTATATGTGAGAGAGCAATGCTAACGCTAATGGTAAGCACTGTTGATTGGAGCACGAAGGGAGGATGCACAAAGACAGAGTGAGTTGGGCAATGGTAGTGCATGGCTACTCGTCTAAGAGTCACATGGAATAAGAAAAAGGAATAGTTTAGTGCACCAGATGTTGGCTGCCTATGGCCATTGAAGCAGCTTGCTAGCTGTTTGGCATCATCAGGTTCCTATGGTCATTGATGCTCTGAAGTCAAATCACCTGTACTCACTTTATGTCTGTGAGAGAGAGGAAGAGTGGATGCACAAAGACAAGTTGAGCTGAGGAATGGTACAAAGTGCATGGCGCCTGGAATAAGAAAAGGAATAGTATAGGCCACTAGATTCTGGCTGTTTGGCATCATCAAGTTTCTATGGCCATTGGTGCCCTGCAGTCAGATCACTAGCTTTATCAGTGTGTGAGAGGAAGGGCAATGGCCATGCAGTGTGCATGAATCAAGGCACACTGAGCTGCGTGAGTCAAAGAACTACCTCCGTTCCAGAACACATGATGTTGCTTCGTACAGCTGCACATTGCTAGCTAGAACACAATTTGCAAATGGAGAAGTATCACGGCACATGTATGACGATCAGCCGCTGAACATACAGGTCTTGATGACGAGCTGCCGAGGATAGTGTCACCTATGTGTACAAAATATTGTATCTTGGTATACAACCGTGGCTGCAGAGAATATGTAGTTTCGGTGACGAGCCAAATAATATTTCAAGTTAGGATTGTTATCACCAACATGGCTTGGTTGCAAGTGGTGAGCCAGCTGGTTTCCTCTAGATTATGGTTGTTCGCCAAATCTTTGGAAGCTAGACGAGTATGGATAAAGTATGGTTCCTTCTCAAATGTCGATAACTAGTCTTTGAAAACTTTCTTGTGATTCATGTACTGTCTACTCTGAGTCAATAATTTTTTTATATCAACTATTACGGTGGCCCGTGCAAATGCACGGGCAACATTTGTAGTGTATAATTTATTTAGGCTCAGAAATGTTAAATTTACAAACGAATTCTCTCTCCTATGTAAATAAATTTAGAGATGAACAAAATGTAAGTTTAACAAACAGATACTCCGTCAATGGCTTCCGGATGTGCAGGGTAAAATATTTCTAACTTTGACTTTTATATATACAAAAAGTTAGATTAGTAACGTGAGGATAGTACCATTAGATCTTTGATGAAAATTATATCATAGTAAAACTTTACAATTATATGACTATAAAAACTGATGGTCAATGATGCATATTAGAGACTCATGTTGATATTTAAAATTTCATTTATTTACGGAGAGAATAAATATCGAAGTATCATTGGAGATGGAAAAAGGTTTCCTCCTAAATAATTAAAATAAGATTGAAGGTCCAGCGTGTATAATAATTATCAAACTAGATAATCACCAAACAGAAAAAATCAGAAACCTTCAGGTTATTACAATGAGTCAAAGTATGCAAACAAATTATCATTATTGTTGTACTAGTTATTATTATAGTGTCACATACATAGAGGTACATCATTCAGTAATTCCTTTTGTTAAAGAAGTAGCGCTCTGTATCTTCTCTGCAGAAACAAATAAGTAATCTCCTAGTACACATACAACTCCCGATGTTTTCAGAAGAGCCCAGTTGCATCATATTGTACATACTCGACTTAACCTATTCGAATAGAAAAGATAATAGGAAATGTACCATCCTGTCAGGTGCAGCCCTTTTAAAGACACAACAACCACAATTGTTTGAAGACTACTGGATAAATAGAATCAACAATTACCAAACAGAACAACTCATAGAACTTTAGAGAACGAGGGAAGCACATTACAACAAAGACAATGTTGCAATACTATGTATAGGCGCAAAACACTTTCATTACATTGATGATAGATTGTACTTGAGAAAGAGTTTTACCATTATGTCTGTTTGTGTTCCTACAAATAATAGAACTATTTGTGTAATACAAATTTTTTTTACTATCGCTAACATGCAGCTGAACACTTTTCTTTCCATGGTTAACTAAATTTTTTTTGTCATTCCAACAGAGCCACTAAGACCTACAAACTTGAAAGAATCAATTACTAAGAATTATCGCAAGTTCTAATGGACTAAAATGTGCTCTAAATCTAATTATCAATACATGGACAGGGCGGAAAAAACTGCAAAAAAAAAGTTCACCATACCAAGTTCGTAATATAAAACCATCCATTCTGATAATTTGTGAAACCTCCAAATGCCTTGCAGCATTTTCGCTACTTTCAACATAAAAAACTCAACAGCTGGAAGTCCCCTTTGGCACATTCTCTGCAACAAAATCAGAATATTTTTACTTACAAGTAGAGGACCTGGCCATCATTATTCATAGCACTTCAGCATGCGGAGAACACACTTAGATACAGAATAAATATCTACAAAAAATTGGCGTCGTTGCAATCCGGACAAGCAGTGTCCATCTCTTTGAACATGAGGAAATCGGCGTCTTTGCAACTGCGGGAGATGATGCGTGGTGGGGGCCGGGCATGGAAAGATATGGATGGAAAGATTGAGATCTTACCGTTGGTGAATCTCGTAATGCAGCTAAGGGGAGCTCACATCGATGAAATCCGGAGAGGGGACGGGTTCAGGTCCCCAGCGAAATCCCGGTGCGGGCTAGAGGTGCAACTGCTGTTGAGCTGGGTGAGGTGAATCGATAGCCTCGCCTTCGGCCACCACGCGCTGGTCGCCGTTGCAGCCGCCGGTCGGCCGGCCGGCAGGACGACCATAAGGTAGAAGAACCAGCAGCAGAAGGCCATGGTCACTTGGGTCCAGCCGAAAGAACCAGACGTTCTGACAGATTTGGGCAGTTTCGTCTTTTCTCAAACGCATTTCGCTGAAGGAAACCTTGCTGGCCCGGGCCCATCTTCTCCCGTTCCTCTTTTTCGAACGCCCGCTGATGTCCGCTGAGCCGGACCGGTCGGTATCTCGGTGAAATAGCCCTTCAACAACAACGAATTGCCGAGAACTCGGCTCCGGGAAATTCAAAGACGTTCGAAACTCGCATCTTCCTTTTGCCTCCTTTCTCAAATTGCTCGACGAGATGTGCCAAAAGCATATGCTCTACATAAGAGAACTCCAATCCATCTACAGAAATAAATATTTTCTTGAATAGACTATCGACCAATTTCTAAACCTAAAATAGCCTAATAAACAACTAGTCAATCGAAAAACATAAATGTTTTCCATCGACGGATCCGCGTCGCCCAAGCTCCCAACCCGTACCCGGCACCAAATCTGC
Organism: Poa pratensis; assembly: GCA_947311845.1. NCBI lineage: Eukaryota > Viridiplantae > Streptophyta > Magnoliopsida > Poales > Poaceae > Poa > Poa pratensis. Next base: position 4,700,007 of record CAMZMU010000115.1, on the reverse strand, counting down.
GCATCCGCTCGAGCTCCCAAGCTGCACGCTGCTCAAACAGGCCCGACTCTGCCACTCCCGACCCGAATTGGCCCTCCGCTCGAGCTTGAAGCCGCATCCATGGGGACGGCGGCAGCCGTGGCTACACGAACGCGATACGCAACCTCCAGGGCCAAAACGCGGTGGAAAAGACATGGTGGGAGGCGGCGAACCTTCTCCGCAGTGGGGGGAAGTAGGTTGCGGCGACGGGGCGCGGCGACGAGATGTGGCGGCGGGGGGCGGAAGTCAGCGCGCTGAGCTGAAACTTCAGTGTGGGGGATCTCACACCAAGAATTCGGGGTACAGGAAAAAAGGCCACGGAAACGAAAGAGATGGGTCACCGAGGCGGAAATATTCCGCTCCCCCGAAATTCTTTTCCGGCAGGGTGGATATGGAGTATCTGGTCTGGCCGTGTTTTCGTCCCGGATCCAAAAAAAAAGTTCCTTTCTGGCGGCTGTCATATCTATCGTGACTCCTCTTCGCCTACCCTGCTCAAACTGTCACCTCCGCCGATCCGCCACCTGTTTTTTCTTTTTTGACACTATTCATGTTTGCTACTCGTACTCAGTTTCACAACAATCTCAGAAGAAATGACAATAGTTTAAAGTGTGTGTCGCTTTAGATTAGGCATACCGTGATTTTGATGTTGTGACTCGTGAATAGTACATGAAGAGTTGTTTTCGATGCGTTCCAAATTATTAGATGTTTTTTTTTCTTCTGAATTGCATGTATCTATACACGTTTTATTGTTTTTGTTCCCTTATTTTTGTGGTATTTAGTCCACACTAAACTATTCAAAACATTTTATAATTTGGAACAGAGAGAATAATACTAGGAGATATTTTCATATAATTAAATTCTTGAAGTATATTCAGTGAAGATTCCCAATTGCTTCCGAAAATTCCATTTATTTCAGCTGGTACACAAATTTAACCGACGCAAGCTGTTGTCATTTTTTTTTCTTCAATCGTTTTTTCTATGGGATGGGAGTACCATGGACTTGCAGCTCAGCCCGATTTGCCTTAGCATCCTGTTCAGCCCAAACCAAACTAGACCACAACCAAAAGCCCATTTCAAACCCCGCGCACCATCAACTCCATATATCGCAGAGTCGTCGCAGCCGCCGCATTCCTGTCGATCTTCCGAAACCCTATACCTTTCTGGCCGCCGGTTTGCAATGTCGTGGGCGTGGCTACCATTCCTGAGTCGATCACATCCCCTCCTCCTCTCCAGCCTCCGGCCTGTCCGCCGCCATGGCAGCCAGGTGACCACCATGTTTGGCCGCAACAACCTGATCGGATCACGAGGATATGCTTTCGACTCCGGTGGTGATGCTACGACGAAGCGGCATCTTTACGTGGTGCTCGACGACCACGTGGACGGGTTCGGCATCCACAAGCTCGACCTCAGCGAGGACGACGATGATCTGGAGGACGGCGTCGTGTCGCGACGCCTAATGCAGCCTCCGGTCTTCCGCGTGGCGCTGGCGACCCTCGGCGAGCGCGTCCAGTTTGCCGCCGTGGGCAGCAGCATCGTCGCTATGGGCAACACCATCTTAAGCTCCGAGCACGACGGTCGTTGGATACCAGGCGGTGTCCTCATCTACGACACCGAGACGACGATGCTCACCGTCACACCTCAACTGCCAGAAGGCCTCTTGGGTGGCTACAAAGCAGCAATGACCATCGGGAACAGTCTGTACATGGTTGGCTCCGAGCCACCCGAGGCGCCGCTGAACTATGACTGGGTTGATGACTGGGACTATGGTGGTGGCAGCTTGCACTGCCTGACTACAGATCCTCTTGACCAGATCAACTACTACGGAGACAAGTTCTGGGGTTGGGAGCTATTATCCGACTACTCGCCGTGGCTTTGGAGCAACTTCAGGAGTCCTCCTAAGGTCCCATTTTTGGCGGAACACATCTCAGCCTACGGGGTCCAAGCAGCACCGTCGGGGCACCGGTGCAGCACGAGTTGTTGGTGTCCCTTAGGCCCACAGAGAGGAGCGTGGTGCGTGCTACCTACTCCTTCTGCACGGCGAGAAGAGAGTGGACGCGGCGTGCCGACTGGCACCTGCCGGTCTTCGGCCACGCCCATTACGACGGCCATCTGGATGCGTGGGTCGGTCTCCACGCCCTCAACAACGGGAACATGTATGGTCCTCACGTAACGGACGGGCACCTTTGTGTTGGCAACGTCACATCCACTCCGTCAGAGTGGAAGGTGAGCAAGGAGAAAATTTTCCGACTGGACGAGGACAATGCGGCTGGTTGGAGGCATGTTCATGCTAAGCTCTTGCAGATAGCGCGAGGCGACGGTGGCAGCGAGTACTGCCTCATGGAGCAATTGCGCCCCAAGGAGGAGGAGGTGGAGGAGGATAAGGAGGGCAAAGAGCAGGAGGAGGAGGATAAGGAGGGCAAAGAGCAGCAGGAGGAGGAGGAGTGTTGGGACGAAGGTGGCAAATGTTTTCTCCGGTTGACCTGTTTCCGTATCGAGCTTGGGCAGGACGGCAAACCCATGGTCACGGCTCGCCGGCTGGCTCGCTCGTACGAAGTGCCCTGGCACAGTAGACAATTCGATGCTCAAGCCTTCTGGATGTAGTTTGCCTTTGTATCTGGGTCTTGAAATTTAGGTTCAGGAATCCAAGGGTGGTCCGTTGGTGATTTTTTTAAGTTTAAATCCACGCTGTACTTGTTGTGTCATTGTTCCGAAATTTTACACTAGATGCTTGGAAATTTGGAATTCTTCCCAATGCATAAAGGCTCGTGTGATAAAATTGCACTTTTTATTGTGAGTTTGGTGGTTCTGCATTTTGGCGGAGTAAGAACATTATTTCTTAACCTTGAAGATATGAAATTGTTCATGTTGTATATGGTTCAGAAAATGTGCAGTTTATTGTGAGTTTGGTGGTTCTGCATTTTGGCGGAGGATGGAAGAACCGGCATTCTGCAGAGTAGCGAGTGCAAGGAACCTGATGGTGGTTAGTACTGCACAGTGTGATTTGCTTGGGTATTTATTCTGGGCCATCTTTTTATTTAGTCATATCTATGTTCTGAAGTTATAAATAATGTAGTAAATTGGATTTTCTGCGTAATAACCTTGCTTGCTATTTCTGTGCTAGCCTGTAGGCTTACTGCTTCAGTTCCTTAGTTTGTTTATCATTGTATTGCTTGCGCTGATAACATCTTAAGTTGGCTTCATAATTTGCATGTTCACTTGGTTTCATCTCATTCTTAGTCGTTTCTTCAATTCAAGTGCACAAATAACTAACTATTGCAATACAAGAAGTGTCATCATCATTTTTCCACAAAAATACAACTCATATTTCTGAAATAGTCTGCTACTGTCCTTTTGAACTTAAGCTATGAGCCAGACCTACTGATAGCTATGTACTTATTTATTGAGTTCGCTGAAGTAGTTGTTCAACTAAAAAGAACCTGATGAATTAACGTTTTAGCAATCTGCTACGACATTTTTATCATTTATTCGTATGGATCGAGTCTAATGGCTCATTTTGAAGTGCAACTCTCTCAAAAATGGGATTTTTTTTAAAAAAATTGCCACTCTAGTTTTTCCCTATTTTTCTTTTGCAACTCTCAATTTTGACATTTTACTTTTGCCCTGCCAGTTTCTGGTAACACATCATTTCTGTCTTCTGTGGGGCAAAAACAAAATGAGAATGGTGAAATTTTATTTTGCTTTTGCGCCTACTGTTTTTTTTTTGGATTTTGTTTTCCCCCTCAAATGTGCAAAAGCAAAATGTCAAAATATAGAGTGGCAAAACTAAAATGGGAAAAAACTAGTGTGACACAAACAAAATTTCCCCTCAAGAATCGTATCCTATATATATTCTTCTAGAATTGCTCTATTTCTACTTGTACAAATATACAAAACATAACTAATAGGATCCTTTTCTTAAATTAGCTAGTTGAGTAATGATACGACTGTTTAATGCCTTTGTTCAGGTCAGGAAAATTAGGCCGCTCTCGCCTCCGCTGCTAAGGTAACGCGGAGGAAGCGGCCGAGAAGAGTGAGAAGGACCAAAAGCTCAGATGGTGCTCACCGCTCATGGGCGCCACCTTCAGGGTGGGTATGGGTAGCCCCAGGTAGCCAGTGACTAGGTGTTCGTCGCCTCCATGAGAGGATGAAGGGCTCGTCCGTGACACCGCTACCTGTCCCTTACGTCTGCTCCGCCCTTGTGCACATACTCACGTCGCTCTCCACGGGGGTGGTATGGGCTAACCCTAGGTTTCGCCGCCCCGTCCCTCTCCTCTGCAACGTCCGCCTTGACGGACGGCAGCTGCAGGACGGTCACTTCTTGCGGGTGCGATCCGTCGCCCTGGCCGGCGATGCCTGCTTGCGGCGCCCGTGCAAGCAGGGGCTGTTTTATGATTTTAGAGTGTTGGGGCGACATTGGCTGGTCTCTTTCCATGTCGAGCATGACCAAGATGGCGAGGTGCCCATGGCTACGCTTCGCCCGGAAGCTCGCTTTTACGAAGCGTCTAGTCACAATCGGCATTTTGATGCTCAAGCGTTTTGTATGTAGTTTGCAGAGTCACGTGATTGAATTTTTGCCATATGCATGTATCTACACTCATGGTTCAAAATCTAGGCTCATGAATTCCACCGTCTTAAAAGTAATTTGATTTGGAGCAAATGTGTTATATGTATGTTCATGAAAGTGAGAGACGAGGAATTCAGATACATAGAGTGGCAGATACACTACTAGCTAGGGGGATGTACAGGACACCAGGTGAACTTTTTCTTTTTTTGTAATAAATATTTTTTCGCCACATGTACACCCCAAAAAGTTAGTTTTTCTCTGTTTTAGCACCGGGTAGGCACCCTGTTCCTCTATTGTCTAGCTCAGCCATTGGATACATATATGCGCATGGTTCCCATCCATAAGCTCAATCCCGTTCCCTGCAACCTAAGGCCGCGATTGGTTCCTTGTTTATTTGCACCCCCGGATCAAAACGACGGATTCCTAGCGTAAAACATACGGACATGCCATGGTCCGTATTTTATCCCCCTCCGTATACGGACAAAAAACGACGATCCAAGCGCGTCCTAAGTCGTAACTCCCGTCGGCATTAGAACCGTGCCTCCTCTCCATCGAGGAAAATGAGTGAGAGGGATATACTGAATTATTCTGAACCATTCGATAAATAATACTACTCCCTATGATCCCAAAAGAGTGTAGCAAGTTATACTATATGTTATACCTTTTTGTTTTGAGGGAATACTATATGATATACCTTCTCACGTCATTTAAAACGAATCGGAGGGGTAACTTTTTTTTTTAGAAAAACACATATTCAATGAAGACTGACAATTTGTTGGATCATGCATGTTCTTGCTGGGAGTCCCATGGACCTGCTTCTCAGCCCGCACGATTCCAGTCAGTAGCTTCAGCCCAATCCATCCAAGACCAGGGCAACCCGGCCCCGCACCAAGAAAGCCCATTTGAAACCGCACCATCAACCATTGACCGATCGAGCGAACCAACGAGCATTCCTGTCGATCGTAGTCGGTCCTCCAAAACCCTACCCCTTCCGGCCGCCGGCGTACAATGTCGTGGGCGTGGCGATCTTTCCTTAGTCGACGGAAACCCCTCCTCCTCTCCAGCCTCCTGCCTGTCCGCCGCCATGGCAGCCAGCTGACTGCCCTTTTTGGCCGCAACAGCCTACTCAAATCACGAGGATACGCCTCTGACTCCAGTGGCGATGCTAAGCAGAAACGACATCTATACGTGGTGCTCGACGACCAGAAGGACGGATTCGGCGTCCACAAGCTGGACCTCGGCAGCAAGAACGGTGATGATCCGGAAGGCGCCGCGCTGCGACGCCTAACGGAGCCTCCGGTCCTCCACGTGACGCTGACGACCCTTGGAGAGCGCGCGCAGTTCACCGCCGTGGGCAGCAGCATCGTCGCCAGTCGCCACAGGCACCACCGCCTTCAGCCCCATGCTGGAAGGCCGTTGGATGCCCGACGACATGGGCGGCGTCCTCATCTACGACACCAAGACGTCGGCGCTCACCGTCGCGCCGCACCTACCAAGAGGACTTGTCTTTGGCCACACTGCAGCAATTGCCGCCGGGAACAGCCTCTACATGCTCGGCCCTGAGCAGCCATATCGTAACTGGTTCGTTGGTGGGAGCTTGCACTGCCTGACTACAGATCCGCCGGTCGACCACGACATCGGCCCCTATGGAGACAAGTTTTGGGGCTGGGTGCCACTGTCCGATTCCTCGCCGTGGTGGTGGAGCGACTACAGTAGTCCTCCCGGGATACCCATTTTCGCAGAATCCATCACGGCGCACGCAGGGGCAGCGGCACAACACGAGATCTTCGTGTCGGTCAGGCCCACGAAGAAGAGCGTGTTGGGTGCTACCTTCTCCTTCAGCACGGCGAGTAGCAAGTGGACGTGGCACGGTGAGTGGCAACTGCCAGTCCTTGGCCATGCTCACTACGACGGCCATCTAGACGCGTGGGTCGGCCTCCACGCCATTGATGCCGTTGACAAGGAGTATGGTCCTCATGTGACGGATGGATACCTCTGCGCTGGAAACGTCAGGTCCGACCCGGCGTGGTGGAAGGTAGGCAAGGAAAAGCTATTCCGCCTAGGAAAAAACGTTGTGCCTGGCTGGAGGCATGTTGACGCTAAGCTGGTACCCACAGAATCAGGCGATGGCTGCAGTGAGTACTGCCTTATGGAGCGCCTGCGTCCCGAGATGATGATGATGATGATGATGATGATGATGATGATGATGATGATGATGATGATGAAACAAACTCGGAAGAGCAAGATGAGACAGTGGAGGAGGAGGAGATGATGGAGAGCAAGTGTTGGGGTGATGGGGACCGTTCTCTTCTCCGTCTGACCTGTTTCCGTGTGGAGCGTGGCAAGGACGGCGAGCCCATGGCCACTGCTCGCCTGCCAGCTCGCTCTTATGAAGTACCCAGGCACAGTAGGCATTTTGACGCTCAAGCTTCTGGATGTAGTTTGCATTTGTATCTGATATATCGTTGAAATTTAGGTTCAGGATTTGAAAGATTTGGTTATGCGTTTTCAAGTATAATTCCTCGACATATTGTGGTAATTTACTTCTAGATGCTTGGACATTTGGAATAGTATGTTAACTAAGAAAATACCACAAGTTCTTCATATATTATTCAAAAGGAAATTCACTTAACAATTCAACGTCACAGGTATCTACTTTGTGCTGTAGCCTGAATGCAAGATGATCTCGGGAATGATCGACCCAACTGAGGAAATCGAGTCAAATTTTTTCCTAATAACGTTATGCTTTTTCATATCCACTTTGAAAGCGCAATTTTTAGCCGGCGAAAAGAGGAATCAAAAACTGAAGGTGCTGGTATCAGCATCGAGTGGATTGCTTATAGCTCTTTTAATCACGCGAGATTTGTCCTTATGTGTGTGGTACTGTGAATCAGAGTTGGTGAAGAAATTATATAAAATTTCTGTAAATTAATCCTACAAATCGTGAATTGAAAAAACTGTGTACCTTGCACACCTTCCTGTTACTTGCCCCAAAGCGGATACCTCTAATCTGATGCTTTGGTGGAGGCGAATTTCCTCGCTCGGGTCAAAGGCCTGCGCTGAAAAATGGAGATCAACTACTCTGTGCACATGGTGGTTGCTGTGGAAGGAGAGGAAGAATCATGTTTTCAACAGCAAAGCCGTCTCGGCCTCAATTCTTGCTGAGAAGATCATCGCCGAGCTTCGCTCCTGTCTCCTGGCATGATGCAGGGGTGCTAAGATGGGTGTGGGAACCGGGAGAGTAGTCCTTTTCGCTTCTGGGACCGAGCAAAGCTTTGTTTCCCTAGTTCTAGTTCTTAGCTTCTTTTCATTTTTTCTGTACAGTCCTTATACCCTGTAACTCGTTCTGCCGGCATTGTCCCGGTTTCGCTTAAGTAATTGAAAGCAGTACTGACTGCGTTCCGTCAAATAAATAAATAATATATACATGTTTCGTGGTGCACTCTTGTTCAATTTTTCATTAGAACTTCTAGAAGCTAACAAATCGGTTCACGCCAACTCGCCGCAACAACTAATTTCTCACTCTACGATTTTAAAACAAAACTATTTAGACCAATGTAGAAAAACTTTCGATCCAAGTCAAATATGTTTAATCCAATTATATATTCTTCATCTTACGAATTTATCTAGACCCTCCTTTGATCACTCATGTATATTTTTTCTGAAAAGGATATAAGATGTATTGATCAAACAAAAATTAAGAAAAACATCGAGGTCCTTGAGGGGTCGATCATCCTCTACCTCTTGAACGGGTCGTTGGTGCCCCGCGCTGCTATTCACCATTGTTGGAGCTAGCCTGTCGTTGTTCACAGGGAATGGATAGTCATCAAGTCCACGGTTCTGCCATGACGAGCGTCTATGGAAAGAAACCGTTGAAGCCGTCACCGCTAGAAGATCTATGAATTGAAGATCCCATCCTCCAAAAACATCACAGGACGCACGACGACACCAGAGGCCGCGTCAATGTGATGAAGAGGAGGTAGGATGATCAAACCGCAAAGGGAAGTCGCCACAACAGTGACACACCCTACAAACCCTAATCTCACCAGCCAGAGAAGCCATCAGGAATCTAAGACATCGAGCGATTAACATCGATGTAGCAGCCATTCTCGAGATGGAGAGGCTCGATGTAAATTTATTCGCCTGGAGTCTTGACCGATGCCGTCTCCACCACCAATAAAGCACCTCCTGTGTTCCCACACTGGCAGAGTCAGTGGAAGAAGTGGTGGTGGGGGCGACAACCTATAAACCAGGGAGAGACATTGCACAAAAAGAACGCCTCTTTAGTATTTATAGAGAAAAAAGTCGTTATTGTTTCCACTTGTATAGTTTCTTAGTCATACTTTTTGCATACAATTGCACTCCGGTTTTTAGTAAATTAGAGTAGCTTTTTTACCTGGTCATGCTTTCCCTCGAGGTAAATTGTTCATGTCGTTGCTGATGTTTTCTGAATTTTTAATATTTATTTTCATTTTTATATAGTATACAGTCTAAACATCTCCTCCGGTGCAGGGCTGCTAGTCGTTCCATGATTCTCCTATGCATGATGCATGTACACGTTTCATGTTTTAGTTTCATTTTCTAGCTGGAATTGTTTAACCCTCTTAAGTATGAGTGCGACTCGCATCGCCTCCGAGCAACTTAACCGTTGATGAGAATACAAATCATAACAAATTAATCAGCTTTTAAAGTGGTCATTGCTAATAACGAGAATTTGTAGCCACATAACCAACTACATGATGACTACTACTTAAAAATATTGATTTTATTTTATCTTTCCTTTCTATTTCTTATAGATTCCACTATCTCCCCTTTGCACATTGTATGCCTATGCAAGGAGACAGTGATGACTGTGGTTTCTTTGACTAATCCACACCCCTCCACTGTAATGGCTTATCCTTCCCTTTTCTCTCACACCATGCTATCGCCGCCACTCATCCTCACACCACACCCTCCTCTGATGTTAATTTTTCACACTCAAACATGCATGAGGATGACAAAGACGTGACTCCTCCTATAGGTTAAAAAAAAGACGTGACTCCTTTTTTATAAGAAATGATACATGAGTAGAGATTTCTTGCACCCGAGCTCCAGTGCTCCTGTCACTTTAAAAAATTCAAAAAATAAATTAAGAGTTTCAAAAAATCTGAAAAAAATCATGCATGTTCTCTATGATGTACCCTGTAGATGTGCAAAATCACAAAGCAAAAGGCAATATATTTCGACCTATACAGAAATGACAAATTTACAGATCTTATTATAGTTAACAATGCATAGTTTCAAAATTCTCCATTTTGTTTTTTGCTTAGACTATAATATAAATTATTATGCATTCATATTTTGCACGCATGTAGTATACATCATTTAGAACACGCTTGATTTTTTCAGTTTTTTTAATACTTCTAAATTTATTTTTGAATTTTTTAAAGTAGCAGGAGCACTGGAGCTCGGGTGCACAAAGGACTTTCCGATGATACATTCCATATTATGCTTTTCTTTCAGGTCAATTGAGTATGTGCCAAATTATACTTTGCATTCAGCCCTGTTTATTTGCTCGTACATAAATTATAGCCGTCGGATGCAAATATCTTTCAAATATCAGCAAACTAATTTGGTGAGATTTTAGTAAATTCAAACAGGAAGATGATCTTTTGGCCCGAGATGAAACCTCAAACATTTCAGAAACTCTGTTAGGGCTCGAAATATTTCCATACATGAAGTTTGGCGCACTTGAGATTAAGATATGGTAAAATTCTGGAGACAAATAGTGTACAATTTAACTTAGCTGAGCTCTACATGAACCGAAGTGTGGAACAATATAGTCATGGTCTCACGGAAGTGTGAAAACATCCATCCAAGGAGGACAACCGGTATGTTGCACCTTTTTTTTTTTGTATTTTTGAGAATATTTGTATATTTCATCTGCAATGGATCGTCACCTTCGCGGCCCGATTTGTTGTAACATCACGGTCAGCCCAAACAAAACTAGACCAGACCCGAAAGCCCACTTGAAACCGCACCATCAACCATTGACCAATCCAACGAACCAACGAGCATTCCCAAACCCTACACACCGCCGGCGTACTATGTCGTGGGCGTGGCGATCGTTCCTGATTCGACCGCACACCTGCTCCTCTCCCGTCTCCTGCCTGCCCGCCGCCATGGCAGCCAGCTTACCACCGTTCTTGGCAGCAACAAACAGATCGGCTCGCGAGGATACGCCGCCAAATCCATTGGCGATTCACACGCCAAGGTCAAGCAACATCTTTATGTGGTGCTCGACAACTACCTGGACGCCTACGGCGTCCACAAGCTGGATCTCAGCGACGACGACGACGACTATCCGGACGGCGGCGTGCGGCATCTCCCTGAGCCTCCAGTCCTTCGCGTGACGCTTGCGACTCTCAGAGATCGAGTGCAGTTCGCTGCCATGGGCAGCAGCATCGTTGCTATGGGCACCACTTTCATAAGCCCCGTGTTCGATCAGTGTTATGTACCCGGCAAAATCGGGGGCGTCCTCATCTACGACATCAATACGGCGGAGCTCACCGTCGCGCCTCACCTCCCAGACGGCCTCCTGGATGGTGGGTACAAGGCAGCAATGGCCATCGGGGACACGCTGTACATGCTTGGCTCCGACAAGCCGTTGGATGATTACTTGGACAACCCCAACCCCAACTGCGGCGGGAGCTTGCACTGTCTGACTGCAGACCTACATCCGGAAGATGCCCAGGGAGACGAGCTCTGGGGTTGGGAGCCACTGTCCGGTATCTCACGGTGGTACTGGAGCAACTTCAGCAATCCTCCCGGGCTCCCATTCTTGGCGGATCACATCACGGCCCATGTCGCCCACTTATCAGCAGGGAGGCCAGCGGCGCATCCCAAAATCTTGGTGTCCCTTAGGCCAACGGAGACGAGCCCATTGGGTGCTACATTCTCCTTCAGCATGACGACTAGTAGTTGGAGGCGGCACGGTGAGTGGCATATGCCGGTCGTCGGTCAAGTCCACTACGACGACGAACTTGATGCATGGGTTGGCCTCCACGCCGTTACTAATGGGAACATACATGGTCCTCTCATGACGGACGGGCGCCTATGCGTTGGTAACAACTCGTCAGCTCGGTCAGAGTGGAAGATCGGCAAAGAGAAGTTGTTTCGCCTCGACGAGGACGGTTTTGCTGGTTGGAGCCATGTTGACGCTAAGCTGGTGCCCATATCATCAGTCGAAAGCAGCAGCGAGTACTGCCTCATGGAGCGCCTGCGTCTCAAGAGGGAGGACGAGGAGGAGACGAAATCGGAAGAGCAGGGCACAGTTAAGGAGGTGAAGTACTGGGACTTTTATGGTGGCAAGAGTCTTCTCCGGCTGACATGTTTCCGAGTCGAGCGTGGCCAGGACGGCGAGCCCATGGCCACGGCTCGCCGACCGACTCGCTCTTACGAAGTGGCTTGGCACAATAAGTATTTTGATGCTCAAGCGTTCTGGATATAGTTTACATATGTATCTAGAACTATGTTTGAAATTTAGGTTTATGAATTCCAAAGTCAGTTGATGACTTTTCAAGTTTAAATCATCCTTGTGTTGTGCCATTTTATCGAAATTTTCCTTTTAGATGTTTGGTCTGGTTATTTGGAATAATGTGTCCATTTTAGCTAATACCACAACCACAAGCACGTGTACCTGCTATCTCTCTTGCCTGAATGCAAGAGCATCTACCACTGCTATTTGATGGGAAAGACGAAAATGGATCAAATTATACAATCTGTTATACTGGTTATCTTTTTTTTTGTCTCAACAAGTTTATTTTGCTGGAGAAAAGATGAGTAATTAGTTCCACTCAGATGGTTTATATTCCATCTGGAACTAATTAACCCTCCTAAGTATGGGTGGGACTTCGTCAATCTCAAACCCGACCGCTGGCTCAGTCTTTCGGAGGTGCTCATAGGGGTAGGGTGTGCGTGCGTGCGTTCATAGAGGTAAGTGTGTGCACGTGTATGTGAGATTCAGCGTTGTACCGTGTTTCACAAAAAAAAAAGTATGAGTGGGACTTACAAAGCTTCCAACTAATTCACAGAGCAACTTAATCCGTTATGAGGATACAAACCATATCAAATTAACCAGATTTTAAAGTGTTATATATTGCTTATCACAAAGCTTTTTAGCCACATAAGAAACTAACATGACGACTACTACTTAAAAGTATAGGATTTATTTTATTTTTCCTCTCACTTTCATGTCGATCCCACTATATCCCGTATGCACACCTTCTACCTATGCAAGGAGTGTGTGATGACGCTACGTACCCAACTGTGGCATCTTAAATCCCCACCCCCTGTACATAGTAATCGCTAATCCTTCCTTTTTTTTTCTCAGACCAAGCTATCGCGGACACCCATCCTCACACCACGCCATTGCTCGATATTAATTTCTCACACTCAAACATGAATGAGGATGACAAGAAGCCCTGATTCCTATTTGATAAGAAATGATGTGTTCCTCATTATACTTTTCTTTTCAGGTCATTTCTTAAATTCAGACAGGAATATTATTTTTTGTCACGAGATGGAACCTCAATTTTTTCGGGAATTTCAGTTGAGGCTTAGGGCTCAAAATATTTCCATAATTGATGTTTGGCGCACCTGAGATTACTTTTTCCAAGAACATGCAAAAGATTGCATGTCATCACATTAAGATAGCGCACCTCAGATTATGATATGATAAAATTATGCAGGCAACACAATTGAACGTACCTAAAACTCTACCCTGAACCGAACTTTGTCACAACAGAATCACAGAGGTGCCACAACAATCGAACCAAGGAGGCGGACATTCGCGTGATATGTGTATGTTGCGTTTTCTTCAGGGAAATGAACGTTTCATCTGCAATGGAGATCCTTCATGTGACCTTCGCAGCCCGGTTCGTTTTTGCATCCAGTTCAGCGGTTCTGCCCAAACCAAATACTAGCCCATTTTTGAAACGTATCCATCAATACCGATCGAGGCAAGCACCGAGCATTGCCAAACCCTACACCGCCTTTGACCGGCCACCGGCGTGCAATGTCGTGGGCGTGGCGATCGTTCCTCCTGATTCGACAACACCTTCTCCTCCTCTCCAGCCTCCGGCCTGCCCGCCGCCATGGCAGCCAGCTTAGCACCTTTCTTGGCAGCAACAAACGAATCGACCCGCGAGGATACGCCACCAAGTCCATTCGTGATCCGCAGGCCATGGTCAAGCGGCATCTATACGTGGTCCTCGACGACCACGAGGACGGCTACGACGTCCACAAGCTGGACCTAAGCAACGACGACCATTTTGACGGCGGCGGTGCACAACGCCTCCCGGAGCCTCCCGTCTTCCGCGTGGAGCTCACGACCCTCGGAGAGCGCGTGCAGTTCGCCGCCGTGGGCAGCAGCTTCGTCGCTATAGGCAACACCATCATAAGCCCCGCGCTGTGGGAACGTTGGATACCAGACATTGGCGGTGTCCTCATCTACAACACCATTACGGGGGCACTCATCGTCGCGCCTCACCTCCCAACAGACCTCCTGCATGGCGGGTACAAAGCAGCAATGGCTGTCGGAAACACGTTGTTCATGCTTGGCTCCGACACGCCAATGGGTGATGACTCAGCCAACTGTGGCGGGAGCTTGCACTGTCTCACGGCAGACCTAGATCCGGACGACGCCGAGAGAGACCACTTCTGGGATTGGGAGCTATTGTCCGGTACCTCGCCGTGGCTCTGGAGAAGTTTTGAGAGTCCTCCCAGTCTCCCATTCTTTGCGGATCATATCACTGCCCATGTGGCCCACTTATCACCGCTGAGACGAGCCGTGCGTCCGAAAATCTTGGTGTCCCTTAGGCCAACAGAGACGAACCGTTGGGTGCTACCTTCTCCTTCACCATGATGGGTAGTAAAAGGAGGCGGCATGGTAAGTGGCATATGCCAGTCGTCGGTCAGGTCCACTATGACGGTAAGCTTGATGCCTGGGTTGGCCTCCACGCCGTTACTGACGGGAACATACATGGTCCTCTTGTGATGGACGGACATCTCTGCATTGGTAACAACACGTCCGCTCGGTCAGAGTGGAAGGTTGGCAAGGAGAAGTTGTTTCGCCTCGACGAGGACTGCACAGCTGGCTGGAGGCACGTGGGCGCTAAGTTGCACTAGTAGGGAAACCCTATATAGATAGGTTGGCATTCTGTGGCGCACCCTTAATTGGTGCGCCACAGAATTATTTTTTGTGGCGCACCAAGCTCGGTGCGCCACAGAAAGTCACATTTATGTGGGGCACTAAACCACATGCGCCACAGAAATGTGACTTTCTGTGGCGCAAATTTCTGTGGCGCACATGGCCATGTGCGTCACAGAAAGTTATCTGGGGGCGGGTTAAAATTTGAAAAAAAAAATCTGTGGCGCACCAAAATCCCACCCCCTGGTGGATCGCCTTTTTAGTCTTGCAGGAAGTAAAAAAAATGATAAAAAATTCAATAAATAAAATCCTTTGACATGTAGTTAGGTTTGACTGTCTAGTAGGTATAGAAATTTTGAAATATGAATTTTGACCTTTTCTGCAATAAACAGGAAAAAAACTTGTAACGGCCATAACTTTTGTGTTGTGCGGCGTGGAACTTGTAACGGCAATGAGTTGTGCGGCGTGGAACTGTTGTGGGCTGGGCAACCCTGCGACAGTTAAGGAGCTGCGCGATTTCGCGTGGCGTGTTTCCCCCACCGTCCTTTGTGTACTCAAAACGCAAGTGCACAAGTCGAGGGAGGAAGGACTTAGCTCTACGCTAGGGTATGATCGGGCTTTCGTTGTTAGTAGTGCTGGCCAGAGTGGCGGCCTTGGAATTTTCTGGAACAATGAAATAAATGTTGAGATTTTACCGTACTCACAGTACCATATTGATGCCATTATTACAGAAAACGGTCGTGAACCGTGGAGGTTAACTTGCGTGTACGGGGAGGCAAAGACGCATTTGCGGTTTAAAACTTGGGATATGCTAAAATACATAAAATCAGCTTCGGCACTTCCTTGGTTGTGTATGGGCGACTTCAATGAAGTGTTGCATCGATCAGAGCACGTGGGGGTGCGAGAACGGAGTAATACACAGATTGCGGGCTTCCGAGAGATGGCGGATGTCTGTGGTTTTTGTGACCTAGGCTATGAAGTACGCAGCTGGACTTTTGAGAAGAGAGTTGCAGGTGGATCGTATTGTCGAGTACGCCTGGATCGTGCACTGGTGACGGCGGACTGGTGCACTCGGTTTCCATTGGCCAGGGTTCAGAACTTGACGGCTGCGGCGTCCGACCATGGGCCTATATTACTGTCATGGGCGGAGACGCCGACGAGTGGCCGGAATCGGAAGATAAAGGGAAGTTTCAAATACGAGCTCATGTGGGAAAGACATGAGGAGTTTGCACCGATGATGGACCAGGCCTGGCAGGCGGATGGTAATGCATGTACGCTGCAACAGTTACAACAGAAGTTGAAGAACGTAGCAGGGCATCTAGATGGATGGGTAGAAACACGTTTGGAAGAGTCACTCTTGAGCTTCGCAAGCTAAAAAGCGAACTCGAGAGGCTGCAGGCTGATCCGTTGCGCCTCGGGCTAACGCACGCTGAGATTAAGATCACTGATCGCATAGTGGAACTAAACCACAGAGAGGAAATTATGTGGCAGCAACGTTCCAGACTAAAGTGGCTGACGCAGGGATAAAAATACGAAGTTTTTTCATTTACGTGCTAGTCAGCGGAAGAAGAGGAATAAAATTGCCAAGGTAAAGAGACCGGATGGGAGCCTTACCGAGGATGGTCAGGAGATTGGAAGGCTTACCACAGATTTTTATAAAAATCTGTATCGATCGGGGGTACACGTAATATGGAGGCAGTTCTTGAGATGGTCCCATCAAAAGTCACTTCCGAGATGAATGACGGGCTTCTAAAACCTTTTGAGGAGAAAGAAGTGAAGGTAGCTTTAGTTCAAATGTTCCTCACAAAGGCCCTGGGTCCGGACGGTTTCCCCGCGCATTTCTTTCAACGTCATTGGGATTTATGTGGAGGAGAGGTGACCTCTGTTGTCATGAGAGTGCTCAGAGGGGAGGATGACCCTTCGGTGATTAACAATACTTTTATTGTTCTCATTCCGAAGGTTGCGAGCCCAGATGAGTTGAGCCAGTTTAGACCTATAAGCCTGTGCAATGTGATATATAAAATCGCCTCTAAGGTGGTTGCGAATAGGCTGAAGGTGATTCTACCGGAGATTATATCGGAGGAGCAGTCAGCTTTTGTCCCAGGGAGGTTGATCACAGATAATATCATAACAGCCTTCGCGTGCCTTCATTTTATGAAGCGCAAACGGGCAAAGGAGCTGAGATGTTGTGCCTTGAAGTTTGACATGAGAAAGGCCTATGACCGGGACGAATGGGGTTACTTGCGGGCAATCATGTTGCGGCTGGGCTTCCATCGTTATGGGTGGAGATGGTGATGCGACTTGTTACCACCGTCTCTTTCTCAGTGTTGTTGAATGGTGATCACCTCGACAGCTTTACACCGTCGAGGGGTATTCGACAGGGTGATCCAATCTCCCCCTATTTGTTCTTATTGGCAGTAGAGGGCCTTTTGTGCCTTTTGAAATCAAGGAATCAGTCATTGAGCTTAAGTGGTATTAAGGTGGCTCCATCGGCGCCGTGAGTCATTTACTTTTTGCGGATGACAGCCTGCTGTTTTTTAAAGCGAATCGGGAGAGTGCTTTGGAGGTGAAGGAGGTGCTACAGCTTTATTGTGATGCATCAGGTCAGCAAGTGAATATGGAGAAGTCTTCCATTCATTTTGCTAAGGGTTGTCAGAACAATGCCTGGGAGGAAATCATGGACATTCTCCAAGTTCATAACGTGTCTCTCAGCGAGAAATACCTTGGTATGCCTTCTGATGTGGGGAGCTCGGTGAACGGTGCGTTTAAGTACCTGAGGGACCGAGTTTGGAAGAAAGTCCAGGGTTGGATGGAGATGTTGTTGTCTGCGGCTGGGAAGGAGGTTCTTATTAAAGCGGTGGCGCAAGCAGTTCCAACCTTTTCCATGTCTTGTTTTAGGCTACTGAGAGGTTTGTGCCAACACCTCGATGGTTTGCTACGAAAATTCTGGTGGGGCTGCAAGGACGGCCAAAGGAAGACATGTTGGGTTGCTTGGGAGGACATGACGAAACCCAAATATATGGGAGGGCTAGGATTCCGTGACTTTGAGCTATTTAATCTAGCCCTCTTAGCCCGCCAAGCATGGCGTCTTCTGTAGGAACCGACCACACTCAGTGCTCGCATCTTGAAGGCAGTCTACATTCC
Organism: Poa pratensis; assembly: GCA_947311845.1. Taxonomy (NCBI): domain Eukaryota; kingdom Viridiplantae; phylum Streptophyta; class Magnoliopsida; order Poales; family Poaceae; genus Poa; species Poa pratensis. Next base: position 4,682,092 of record CAMZMU010000115.1, on the reverse strand, counting down.
TGATTGTGAGTTCCTCGAAGCCGAGGTTGGGACTTCGCCTTCCCGGGTGTGGCGAGCAATTGTTGATGGGAAGGGTGTTCTTAAGCAAGGTTTGGTTAGGAGGATTGGCACGGGAGGAAATACCAATATTTGGAATGATAATTGGTTGCCTAGAGATGGACTTCTACGTCCGGTGGTGTGCTTACAGGATGATCCACCAACTATGGTCAGTGAGTTAATTGATGCTCCGAATGCTGCTTGGGACATGCAGAAGCTGCAGGCCTGTTTCCTACCGATGGATGCAGAGGTAATTTCGAACATACCCTAGTGTACTAGGAGGCAAGAGGACTTTTTTTCCTGGCGTGATTTCTAGTCCGCTTGTCTGTAGCCCAAACTAAAAGGCCCATTTTGAAACCGCACCATCAACACCTAGTTGCAGAGGCACCGCAGCTGCCCCTCCAGGGAACGAACCCATACCCATGCACCGTTCCAGCCACCGGTCGATCGTTCAATGATCTCAGTCCTCTCCAGCCTCCGGCATGCCCGCCACCATGCCAGCCAGCTTACCACCGTTCTCGGCAGCAACAACCTGATCGGATCCCGGGATACGCCTACAGCTCCAGTGGAGATACGCGCGATGCCAAGAAAAGAGATCTTTACGTGGTGCTCGACGACCACAAGGACAGCTTCGGCGTCCACAAGCTTGACCTCGGCTTCGACATCCACGATCTGGACGATGGTATACGGCGCCTCCCAGAGCCCCCACTCCTCCGCGTGACCCTTAAAAACCTCGGCAGCCGCGTGCAGTTCGCCGCCGTGGGTAGCAGCATCGTCGATATAGGAACCCCACTCGTCAGCCCCGTTCTAGATTATTGTTACATACGCGACATAGGCGGCGTCCTCATCTACAACACCAAGACGGCAGCGCTAACCGTCACGCCGTACCTCCCACCAGGCCTCATGCGTGATGGGTACAAAGCAGCAATGGCCATTGGAAACAGCATGTACATGCTCAGCTCTTATACACCGTGGCAGGGCGGTGGGAGCTTGCACTACCTGACTGGAGATACAGCCGACATCGAGGGGGACAAGTTCTGGGGTTGGGAGCCACTGTCTGATTACCTCGCCGTGGTGCTGGAGCAACTTCCGTAATCCTCCGAAGCTCCCGTTCTTGGCCAAACACATCACGGGGCACGGTATCCACCCGTCACCGCTGGGGGCGGCGACGGATCAGCACGAGATCTTGGTGTCCATTAGGGCCATGGGGATGAGTGCTACCTTCTCCTTCGACACAGCAAACAGGAAGTGGACGCACCGCGGTGCGTGGCACCTGCCAGTCATCGGCCAGGCCTACTAAGACCACCAGCTGGATGCGTGGGTCGGCCTCCACGCAGTCAACGATGGGACCGTAACGGATGGGCACCTTCGTGTTGGAAACATCTCGTCCGCTCCGTCGGACTGGAAGGTCGGCAAGGAGAAGTTGTTCCACCTTGACGAGAACGTTGCGGCTGGCTGGAAGCATGTTGACGCTAAGCTGGTGTCCACAACATCAGGTAAAGGCCACAGGGAGTACTGCCTCATGGTGCGCCGGCGTCCCGAGGGTAAGAAGGGGGAGATGGTGGAGGATGAGGACGAGGACTATTGGGCCGACCGTGGCAAGTGTCTTCTCCGGCTGATTTGTTTCCGTGTCAAGCATGGGCAGGATGGCGGGCCCATGGCTACTGCTCGATGGCTAGCTCGCTCTTACGAAGTCCATTGGCACAATAAGCATTTTGATGCTCAATTATTCTGGATTTAGTTTGCATATGTATCTCAATCTGGGGTTTGAATTTAAGTTCAAGAAGGCCAAGGTTGGGTGATGACTTTTCAAGTTTAAATCATCGCTGTATTGTGCCATTTTATGAAACTTTCCTTTTTAGATATGTTTGAGAATTTTGAATCATCGGTTTGATTTTAGCAAGCAGCAACAAAAAGGAATTTCACTAGACGATGGCTTTTCGAGATCTTTGAGAGGAATGCCCAGCAGCAGCTACTCATTGACTGCCTACTGCAAAAGCAATATGATAAAATTCAGGATCTGCAACAAAAGAAATTGCTGCCAGTTGTACCAGATAATATCCAACAACTTTTACATAATACAGTTGAGCAGTAGAGCTCTGGCAGGTTAGGATTTGGAAATCTTCCTCTGTCTGCATTTGAGAAACAACAAAATAAGTTGGTCGGAAATAGTGTCCCAAAAGAGTCGAGTCCAAGAGTTCTTGTAGAACATTAGTTGTTCTTACAGAGCAGGCATGTTATCCAGGAAAATACCTCTCCGCCAGTAGTGTGCCTTCAGGCTAGTTGTTCCGAGGAAGAGGAGGACAAGACGGAGTTGAAACAGCTGGAGGAGAAGGTTGCAAGAGAGTGTTGGGTAACATTGACAGAGGTCTTCTCCGGCTGACCACTTTCCGTGTCGAGCATGGCCAGGACAGTGAGCCTATGGCCACGGCCCGTCCGCTGGCTCGCTCGTACCTCCTGGCATAGCATAGTAGGCATTTTGATGCTCAAGCTTTCTGGTTGTTGTTGCATTTGTACGTAGATATGTCGTTTGAAATTTAGGTTCAAGAATTCCAAAGTTGGTGATGATTTGTTTCAAGTTTAAGTCCTCGCTGTGTTGTACTAGCAGTTTACCAAAATTTATCTGTAGATGCTTGAAGATTTGTAATAATATATGAATTCAGCAAATACCACAAGTTACCATTTAAAAGGAATTTCACAAGCTGCTCAACGACACAAGTGCCTGCTCCACGCTCTGGCCTGGATGCTAGACCATCAATCACTGGCAGTAATCGACTAAGGAGGAAAATGAATCAAATCCCAATTCCTAAGCGGCAGTTTTTTCGCTAGAAAAAAATAAGAGTAAGAAGAACCTGAAGGAAATATCGGCATTACAATCGTGCTCTATTACTTACTGCTTTTCTTGCTTGTACCTGGGAGTTTTACCTTTTGTGCGCGGAAGACATGCAGACATTGATTATATTGTAATCCATGAATGTGTATTCACTTAGCCATGGGTTCTTGCATCCCACCTTCCGTCCTCCCTAAAATGGATCGCTAGTCTCTCCTCCTTTCATTTTATCTCATACCATCCTATCCCCATTCGCCACCACCTCTCCTCCTTACCTTTTAGCTCACACCATCCTATCCCCGCCACCATGACGCCGTCTAACCCCATGCTAATTGTAAGGACCCCTCGTACCGAAGTCCGAGATGTCCACGTTATGTAAAATAGATCACGATCTCAATGATCAGTGCATCGCAACCACATAACCAACAGGGTATCAAGAGTTACATCATTCAAGTCGTCCGAATAAAAGTCTTACAACATAAGTGGTCACATGACCAAGTCTGCAAATCATCGTCACGCAGGACGGAATTAACTACGATACAGCGGAAGCTCGTGGCTAGCGTCGGCCCTCGTCTCCAACGGACGCAATCCCACAGAGCAGTTGACCGGTGACACTCAGTTGGCGTAGTCGTCGGCGTACTTCGCTTCCTCATCGTACGTCTCCTCGTTGTAATCTGGACGTTTGAATATCCAGGGACACGGCCATATGAGTACATTTACGTACTCGCAAAACCACCTCAAGATTTAAGTTTTCATGATAAATGCAATAAAACGTTTTTCGAAAACTGGGATAGCTACTATATACGACTATAGGGCTTAGTTTTTCGCAAACGATGCTTTTAGACATAGAGCATACGACATCTCTATATCTTTGTTAAAAAGAACATTTAGTGATAGAATTCTCTCTTGTAGGAATAGCATGTACTATTTCCACATTTTTGTAAAACACTTTTGTAAATCCTTTCAAAGCCACTAGGATAGGGATGCCCCCTTTTCCTTTCCGGATTCCGACTGGTTGACTCCCCGAGACCAACCATCTTCTCCCAAAATCCGTACCTCCCAGGTACCTCCGTGATGCCTCCTTTTTCTTTGCCGAAACAGTTTCTTTTTAAAACATAAAAGTGCCCATACGCCTAGATCGGGGACCTTTCCAACCGTCCATGACCGCGGACACGGTTATTCGAATAGTTTTACACTCTGCAGAGGTGGTGCACTTTCACCACACCAGACAGTGATTCCGCCGTGATCAGCCACGGTCCTCATACGACAGTATGCGGGGGTTCGGATAACATGATCAAAGCGTTCCACTAATCCACACCGCCACGGCAAGGGGACCCAACGTAATCGTCCGGCGCGGATCCTCCACATGTGTATTGCCTCCTACAGACGGCAACCCGGCTTCGAGGGCCCCACCCTTATTGAGTATGAGATCCTCCGCACTAAAATGGACAAGCTTCCGGCTAAGCCCTGCCCATCTCAGGTAATGTGGTTGCACGGGTCAATTGTTCGGGCGGCCGCTAGGGCTGTACTTTGTTTTTCAAAAACATCTCCACCTCCGACTGCTCCCAACAGCTCGGGTTTTCGTAAACTCACCGAATGCTCCCAGCACTTCGGGTTTTCATGAACAGCTCCATTTGCTCCCAGCAACATGGGTTTATAAAATTCTTTCTCACCGATCGCTCCCAGCGACTCGGGTTTTCTTCCGAAAACATTACATCAAATCCAGACTCCCATCCTATAGTTTTGAGGTAAGAGTATAGGATATACTACTAGAAAATATAATATCTTGATAGCGCCTTCAGTAGAAGGCTTCTCAAGTAAAGACTTATTTTTATAAAACCTATTATATACTAGTAGATATATCTCTGGCCAAACAATCATTTTGTAAAATAGTTTTGGGGTGGCAAAATGCCACAGAATAAATAAAACATGCATTATTTTATTTTGAAAACAAGACATGCTTTGAACAAATAGTAGGAGTTCAATAGGGTGTTGAGGTGGCTTGCCTGGCTCAGCAATATGTCCTGGGTCTTTATCTTGATGTTCTTCGGGTTCACTTTTCACTTCCAGTTCCTTCCCGATCGTATCTAACGACGTAAACAGGAAAATAACAATACTCAAAATACAAGACAAAACCACAAGGACATATCAAACAGCAAGCATTGCACAAGACACTAAGATATCAATCAAAATCAAGCAATTCACTAAATTAAACAATCAACAAGCAACAAGTCCATATAGCTAAGACAAACAACAAACACACCTAAGAATATATACATAACAATCCTAATAGTTGAATAGGTAGTTTTAACTAAACACTAAAGTACAACACCTCCTAGGCTGATTGGATCATTTAACAAGGGTTGCTATATTAGTTCAGGAAATACTTCAGACAAAAGTACCTTAATAGCTAAGGAAATACTTCAGACAAAAGTATCTTATTCTGCAAGCATTAACACTAGCATTAAGCACACTCACATGCAAGCATGCTACTAGCTCCAGGAACACATACTATTAAGTAGTTAATCAACCAATAAAATTAACACCAGTGCTCACACAAGTGGTGGCTTAAGAGCTAAAAGGTGCAGGAGAGTTACTTAATAGAATACCACAAACATTACTGCAAAGGAGCGGGTTGACAACAATCTAAAGTAACAGAACCAAACAGCAAGCATTTCAACCACAAACACCTTCTTGAATAAATAGATCTAAAACAATCCTAATCACAAACATGGCATAAAACAAAATACTGCAAACAATAGATGCTAAGATGATCATGCTAAAAAAAATTGAGTAGTGGGTGACACTACAATACTTTTAGAATGTTTGAACTAGGTAAATACAAGGTAATTTAAGGTTCTGGACTTGAGGTGGAATAATAATATTCCTCAAACAAGTCAATTAGAAATAGTAAAACAAAATAAGACTTTTTAATAGTGGCAATAGTGCTGTTTTCGGGAAATAATCCTCCAGTCTTAAAATAATGTTCAGAAAATTAAATCCTTCTACCACAGTACTCCTAACATTCATACCAAGCTAAGAAAATTGGATTTGCTCGCAAATCACTTTCTAAAAGTGAGCTAAAAATGCCCCAAGTGCTACTGGTCCAAAAACTAAAAGGATTTTTCCTTCTGTTTTAGGAATCTCCTGCATGCAAGAATAGGTTCTACAGAAAGGTAAGGATCTTATCTTCCTGCAGAAATTGGATTTACCTCATTTGGATAACCCTAGCTCAAGATATCCTAAAAAGAGTGAAAAACACACTTCCTACTAGATTAGAAATGCAGCACAAAATGCAATGTGTTTTCATACCAACCCACCTCTGCATGTTCCAGAAAATACAAGGGCATCTAACAAAATTACCCCTAAATATTTTGCAAGCACTGATTCGACAGAAACTAATTAAACTAGGCGCATATAATTAAAAGAAAACAGAAACGAATAAATCAAGGAAATAAAAATGTCCGCGGGCTGCCACTGGGCCAGATCCGGCCGAGGCCAGCGCGGCACGGGCTGCCCATGGGTTGGGCCGGCCCATCTACTCACGCAGCGTGGCGCGCGCGCGCGGAAACGGTCGGCGACGGGCAGGATTCAAACAGGGCCGTAGATCTCCAGATCAACGGTCCACGGTCATCGTGTCCAGCGCGGCAGAGCGCGCGGACGGACCAGAGAGAGGGAAGAAAAGGGCGACGGTGGCACGCTCACCCAGGTCTTCGTGTGGCTACGGGGGAGGTTGGCGTCAAAGGAGAAGACGACGGCGCGCTCGGGGGTGCCCTCAGGTTCCGCCTGCGACGTCGGCGTCCATGGCGTCGGCGACCTAGAGCTTCACGGGTCGAGGACGGGCGCGGCGTCCACGGCGGTCTCTGGGCAAAAGAGAAGGGGAAGAGTTAGGTAACGCAGAGGGGAACTCGGCGAGCCAACAATAGCGAAGAACGGAGGGGTGAGGCACTGGCAATCGCTGCCCGAAGCCGGCGGTCGCCGAGCCGAGACCTTCGTCTCCCGGGGCAGCAGGGACATGAACTCGAGCGGGGCTTCGTGGGAGGGTGGTGGTGTGTGGTGTGCGTGTTGTGGGAGGAGAAAGAGGGGAAGGAGAGGCCGGGGTCGGGCTCTAGACAATGCCCACCCTTTTTAGGGTTTTCAGACAAGGAGGGCAGTGGGGGTGGCGTGGGGCGCGTCCATTGGCGTGTTGGGGCGGTGAAGGACGGGGCAGGGGTGAGGTGGCATGGTCGACGTGTTCTGGCCAGTGGGGAGGGAGGGGAGTGAAACTCCATTGGGCGAATGGAAAAAGAGAGGGAAGGAGAGTGGTGGAGAGGGTGATGGGGGGCTGACATGTGGGTCCTAGCTGACTAGGATGTCCACCCTGGTCAGAGAGGTGAGAGGGTGGTCGGGGTGTGAGAGGAGGGGCTGGTTTTAGATAGTTTTAGGGTTAAATAGAAGAAGGTGCACTGGGTTAATTTGGTGTCATGTTCATCACTAAACATTAAGCAACCAGGGGCTTAATTAGGGCTAAAAAGAATTCTACAAGCAAGGACGTGTGATGGAGAAGAGAGGGGTGCAATGCATTGCCCAAGGGGGTCCTGGTGTGCTTAGGGGAGGAAGTGCAAAAGTGTATCCAACTCAGGTCAAAAGGTCACAGGTTTGACTAGCTCCCTAACCTAGATGCTAAAGTGATCAAACATTTTTGTAAATTTTAAAGGAGGCTATGGTTGAATACTAGGGATGTTTAAGAAGAGGTAGGATGAGTTGCATGCCCAATATTTAATAAAAGAAACACCAATGGTAAGCCTCTAGAAAAGCTGAAAGTTAACAGGAGTGAAGATATATTTTCTATCTATATAAAATCGAAATTTTGTAAATATCAACACCAAACCATTTTTACAAGAGGTAATACATTCCACTCAAGCAAGACAAGGAAAACAAACCTTTAGATACCAAATCAAGTCATGTGCATCAAATGATGCTACAATAAATCACCACATGAACACTCATTAAATAACACACTCAAGTCAAGCAATTCAAACACAAACAATTATCAATCAACAACATCCTAAACCCTTAGTATAATTAAGTGATATAGGGATCACACATAATCATGACAAGGTGGTGTTTAAAAGTATCTCAACTCATAACTTCATAGTTTTCAAAAGGTTTGATAAATAGAAATATAGGAGTAATATATCTCCCACATTTTCAAAGATGTTGAAAATAAGAGTTTGAAATAAGGGATGTTGATACTTACAAAATTACATAGTTGGATTTTTGGTAGGAGATATTATATACATCTCCATAGTTTTGGAAACACTTAAATTTTTGGAATACTTTTACTTTTCTCAAATAGTAGGTTTTTGGGTTGCTAAAATCAAGACATCTTTGAAAAAGAGGTTGGCCAAAATAAGATTGGAGAAGATGTATGGATAATTCTTGTCATGACATGATCACCAAAATTAAATGATATGTTAAATTAGTTGAGTTCAAAGGTTAGTGTTTTCAGTGGTTGTTAACTCAATCAACAAAGCAGATAAGGTCAAACAGAGCAATCAGACGTGAGACACAAGCATTAATGAAGTATTTCAAAAAAATTGTTGACTCTGATTTTTGGCTCTACAAAAACTATGTTTTTCTAGCTTCCCAAAATTGGGGCGTTATAGATCTCCCCCCTTAAAAGAATCTCGTCCCGAGATTACTAAGCGGGTACTAAGAGAGTGCAAGGATAGTTGGTTTGTTGCTCCTTCATCTTCCGGGGTTGTTGATTCTCAACTGAGGTCTCCTTGTCGTTACGTCATCGGATTTCTTCCAGACGGCTTTTGATCTCTGCTGAAGGTGCTGTCATGAAGGTCGATGCTGATCAGCGCTCTTGTGGAGTTGACTTCAAATACTCCAGAGTTAGGGCTCAAAGAACAGTTTTGCCAAAACACCCTAATAAAACTAGTGTATGTCTTCCCCCCTTAAAAAGGGCCTTGAAGGGTAGCTGTTGAAGGTATAAGTTGTTGCCGACTTCAATATGTTGTTGTTCTTGGGCAACACGGCGATCTTTGTCTTGGTCGTAGCTCCTTGGCGCTTGCCCTTGATGTAGACACTTCTCCAGATATTACCGTTTTGAGGGGTTAGCAGTTAAATATCCGCCAATAGTTTTTCAAGCCTCACAGAGGTGTCAGGTCCATAGACTTGGCTCTCTCCGGTTTTTTTTCCAAAAAGCCAAAGGGTGCTACAAGCTACTAAAGGCGTCTAACTTGCTTAGTGTGTTGTCAACAGCAACAGTCTTCGGGCCTTTCGTCGTTCTTGGCGCCTTGTTAGATATGATGTCTTCTATTGTGCCCACCTTCGGTTTAGCTGACGAACAAAATTGATGAAGACTCCTTGGTTCGTTGACTTCATGACGCCACACACTATCCTTCAGAGGTTGGTTCTATCTTAATTAGCCTAGAAGATTAGTTAAGATACTTATTGCTATCAGACTCAAGTCGGGCAAGTCGAGTTAATAAGGTTAGCGCATAGAAGGCACTTATGACTCTTGCTTCGGGGTTCATCTTGATGTAGACGATCTTCAGTGTTGGTTGTCTTCGTTGTTGCTGACGTTGATCTTCTTTGTGTGTCACGGCTTGAGGGCTTCATAAAATCTTCAAACAGTAGTGGCTCTTGGCGTTCTTGTAGTCATCCGTATTGCCATCCGTAAGAGAGACTTCCGTTGGCACCTATTTTCTTGTCTCGGTTTGGTAGGTCTTGAGTAGGTTAGTTGATTAGCAACATGACAAATTGGTGTTAGGTGTTATTCTAAAGTTAGATACGTTAAGTTAGTGAGGGTATACTTGTAATTCGAAAAGCTCATCAAATTGGACAAGGCTCGTCACATCACGGGGATGAGCTTTCTCCGGGTGGTCTTCTGTATCATGCGCCGTTGATAGCTCTCACGTGCTAAAGTTCAGATCAGCGGGAAAACATTTTAGAAAGGGTTCTAAGACAGGTTTATAAGCGCATCACGGTGCAGCTACGGCTAAAGGGGCCAAAAAGGGTTTTTGTGTAGAGGCAAAAAGATGTTTAAACAAAATGGAAGTTTGGGTCTAACATGTGCTGCCGACGAAGAGTGCTTGCGAAAGACACCAGGAAAACAACAAACCAATGACAAGCATACGAATCATTGTCAAACATTAGGTGCATCAGGTCTCAACAGAAGGAACACACACGACATTGTTCCGCACATGGGTATAGTTTTAACCCTAAACATAACAACAAACTAATTTGCGACTGGGAGAGGAACATGACTTCATTCAACCGTCACAAACTACTAGAGGTGGCGCTTCTTGGAAGACTCGTTCTTGGGGAGGGACTCTTTGTTGGCCTTCAAAGCTTCAATCTCCTCGTAGGCTTCCTTAAGATCCTTCCGGGTGTTAATGACGCGGTACTGAGTCTTTTTCCCATTTCATCAATGGCGGCCCATGCAGCACTCCTTGCTGACTCCATAAAGGAGGTGTACTGAGACTTGAGTTGGTGAACATCATATACCCCGTTTTGTTCGATCATCATCTTCGTTCTTGTAGAGGTGGAGTTGCACCCACGAAAGCTCTTGTCCATTTTCCATCCAAGGAAAACCATTGTAGACTGCGGGTCCTTTGAGTTTGAAACTTAGCATGATGTTCTCCAGAGCCTTGGGAAACTCAGTGGTGCTCTCTAAGGTCATAGTCATCGCCGGGCCCTTCTGGAGTGATTCGATGAGGCTCGACATCTATAAATAAAGAAAACGTCTTAGGAGGGGGCGTAAAAATAAAAGAATCAAGGCTAAGGTATCATGGTGAAAGGTAGGGTTTTCAGTCCTAGGGTATGTTCCTAGTTTGACGCCACTCCTAAGGGCCTTATTTCTGTTTAGCAAGGTACACACAGACATGGGACACATGGTCGACTAATGCTCAAGCAAAAAGCACACAAGCAAGACACACTCAAGCAAAAGGCATTCCAGCAAAACAATACACCCAACACCCAGAGTACCAAAAAGGGCACTTAACAATCGTGACAGTTGGGTAATCCAACCAAGGGTCATATCCTAACTTATCCTATGGGTTTTTGTCAATCCTACTTGTTTGAGTCTTGATTTCCTCGCCGGGGGATCCTGCTGGATAGCGTGGGATGGCCGAGGTTGTAACTGAAGTAACATTGTTGGGGTTGAAGTCTTGACAGTGAGACTGCTTCGGCAACCAAAGGTTGCTTTTGTAGCTTGTTCCTTCACTTGACGACCACCTTGGTGTCGTATGTGCAAGTCTGGAGACTGAACTTCGCCTTCTCGGTACTAGTTACTTAGGTCTCATTTGGGTCCATCGTCAAGTCTATACAAGTTTTGAATAGAGACAAGATAGTGGGAAAAATATTTTGAAATACTTTTAATTAGAGAGACAGGGTCAAGATATTTTTGAAAATAAGAGAGAGTGGAAGCCATACTAGGCTTACCTAGATAAAATAGATTTTTGTAGAAATAGGTTTTAGCAAATTATTTCCGTCCTAAACTAACGACCATGCTAACTAAGGTCTCCTAAGATCAACGATGGCTCTGATACCAAGTCTGTAAGGACCCCTCGTACCGAAGTCCGAGATGTCCACGTTATGTAAAATAGATCACGATCCCAATGATCAGTGCATCGCAACCACATAACCAACAGGGTATCAAGAGTTACATCATTCAAGTCCTCCGAATAAAAGTCTTACAACACAAGTGGTCACATGACCAAGTCTGCAAATCATCGTCACGCAGGACGGAATTAACTACGATACAACAGAAGCTCGTGGCTAGCGTCGGCCCTCGTCTCCAACGGACGGAATCCCACAGAGCAGTTGACCGGTGACACTCAGTTGGCGTAGTCGTCAGCGTACTTCTCCTCCTCGTCGTACGTCTCCTCGTTGTAATCTGGACGTTTGAATATCCAGGGACACAGCCATATGAGTACATTTACGTAATCGCAAAACCACCTCAAGGCCTAAGTTTTCATGGTAAATGCAATAAAACGTTTTTTGAAAACTGGGATAGCTACTATATACGACTATAGGGCTTAGTTTTTCGCAAACGATGCTTTTAGACATAGAGCATACGACATCTCGATATCTTTGTTAAAAAGAACATTTAGAGATAGAATTCTCCCTTGTAGGAATAGCATGTACTATTTCCACATTTTTGTAAAACACTTTTGTAAATCCTTTCAAAGCCACTAGGATAGGGATGCCCCTTTTCCTTTCCGGGTTCCGACTGGTTGACTCCCCGAGACCAACCATCTTCTCCCAAAATCCATACCTCCCAGGTACCTCCGTGATGCCTCCGTTTTCTTTTCCGAAACAGTTTCTTTTTAAAACATAAAAGTGCCCATACGCCTAGATTGGTGACCTTTCCAACCGTCCATGACCGCAGACACGGCTATTCGAATAGTTTTACACTCTGCAGAGGTGGTGCACTTTCACCACACCAAACAGTCATTCCGCCGTGATCAGCCACGATCCTCATACGATAGTATGCGGGGGTTCGGATAACATGATCAAAGCTTTCCACTAATCCACCCTAGTACAGAGGACTCCCGATAGGTTTATTCCCCCCGGCACCGTGTGCTCCACTAGACCCCTGGTCTCTCTTAGGACGCCACACCGCCACGACAAGGGGACCCAACGTAATCGTCCGGCGTGGATCCTCCACATGTGTATTGCCTCCTACAGACGGCAACCCGGCTTCGAGGGCCGGCCCTTATAGAGTATGAGATCATCCGCACTAAAATGGACAAGCTTCCGGCTAAGCCCTACCCATCCCAGGTAATGTGGTTGCACGGGTCAATTGTTCGGGCGGCCGCTAGGGCTGTACTTTGTTTTTCAAAAACATCTCCACCTCCGACTACTCCCAGCAGCTCGGGATTTCGTAAACTCACCGAATGCTCCCAGCACTTCGGGTTTTCATGAACAGCTCCATTTGCTCCCAGCAATATGGGTTTTATAAAATTCTTTCTCGCCGATCGCTCCCAGCGACTCGGGTTTTCTTCCGAAAACATTTCATCAAATCCAGGCTCCCATCCTATAGTTTTGAGGTAAGAGTATGGGATATACTACTAGAAAACATAATTTTCTTGATAGCGCCTTCAGTAGAAGGCTTCTCAAGTAAAGACTTATTTTTATAAAACCTATTATATACTTGTAGATATATCTCTGGCCAAACAATCATGTTGTAAAATAGTGTTGGGGTGGCAAAATGCCACAGAATAAATAAAACATGCATTATTTTATTTTGAAAACAAGACATGCTTTGAACAAATAGTAGGAGTTCAATAGGGTGTTGAGGTGGCTTGCCTGGCTCAGCAATATGTCCTGGGTCTTTATCTTGATGTTCTTCGGGTTCACTCTTCACTTCCAGTTCCTTCCCGATCGTATCTAATGTCGTAAACAGGAAAATAACAATACTCAAAATACAAGACAAAACCACAAGGACATATCAAACAGCAAGCATTGCACAAGACACTAAGCTATCAATCAAAATCAAGCAATTCACTAAATTAAACAATCAACAAGCAACAAGTCCATATAGCTAAGACAAACAACAAACACACCTAAGAATATATACATAACAATCCTAATAGTTGAATAGGTAGTTTTAACTAAACACTAAAGTACAACACCTCCTAGGGTGCTTGGATCATTTAACAAGGGTTGCTATATTAGTTCAGGAAATACTTCAGACAAAAGTATCTTAATAGCTAAGGAAACACTTCAGACAAATGTATCTTATTATGCAAGCATTAACACTAGCATTAAGCACACTCACATGCAAGCATGCTACTAGCTCCAGGAACACATACTATTAAGTAGTTAATCAACCAATAAAATTAACACCACTGCTCACACAAGTGGTGGCTTAAGAGCTAAAAGGTGCAGGAGAGTTATTTAATAGAATACCACAAACATTACTGCAAAGGAACGGGTTGACAACAATCTAAAGTAACAGAACCAAACAGCAAGCATTTCAGCCACAAACACCTTCTTGAATAAATAGATCTAAAACAATCCTAATCACAAACATGGCATAAAACAAAATAGTGCAAACAATAGATGCTAAGATGATCATGCTAAAAAAATTGAGTAGTGGGTGACACTACAATACTTTTAGAATGTTTGAACTAGGTCAGTACAAGGTAATTTAAGGTTCTGGACTTGAGGTGGAATAATAATATTCCTCAAACAAGTCAATTAGAAATAGTAAATTAAAATAAGACTTTTTAATAGTGGCAATAGTGCTGTTTTTGGGAAATAATCCTCCAGTCTTATAATAATGTTCAGAAAATTAAATCCTTCAACCACAGTACTCCTAACATTTGTACCAAGCTAACGAAATTGGATTTGGTCACAAATCACTTTCTAAAAGTGAGCTAAAAATGCCCCAAGTGCTACTGGTCCAAAAACTAAAAGGATTTTTGCTTCTGTTTTAGGAATCTCCTGCATGGAAGAATAGGTTCTACAGAAAGGTAAGGATTTTATCTTCCTGCAGAAATTGGATTTACCTCATTTGGATAACCCTAGCTCAAGATATCCTAAAAAGAGTGAAAAACACACTTCCTACTAGATTAGAAATGCAGCACAAAATGCAATGTATTTTCATACCAACCCACCTCTGCATGTTCCAGAAAATACAAGGGCATCTAACAAAATTACCCCTAAATATTTTGCAAGCACAGATTCGACAGAAACTAATTAAACTAGGCGCATATAATTAAAAGAAAACAGAAAATAATAAAATCAAGGAAATAAAAATGTCCGCGGGCTGCTACTGGGCCAGATCCGGCCGAGGCCAGCGCGGGACGGGCTGCCCATGGGTTGGGCCGGCCCATCGACTCGCGCAGCGTGGCGCGCGCGCGGAAACGGTCATCGTGTCCAGCGCGGCAGAGCGCGCGGACGGACCAGAGAGTGGGAAGAAAAGGGCGACGGTGGCGCGCTCACCCAGGGCTTCGTGCGGCTGCGGGGGAGGTTGGGGTCAAAGGAGAAGACGACGGCACGCTCGGGGGTGCCCTCAAGTTCCGCCTGCGATGTCGGCGTCCATGGCGTCGGCGGCCTAGAGCTTCACGGGTCGAGGACGGGCGCGGCGTCCACGGGCGATCTCTGGGCAAAAGAGAAGGGGGAAGAGTTAGGTAACGCAGAGGGGAACTCGGCGAGCCAACAATAGCGAAGAACGGAGGGGTGAGGCACTGGCAATCGCTGACCGAAGCCGGCGGTCGCCGAGCCGAGACCTTCGTCTCCCGGGGCAGCAGGGGCATGAACTCGAGCGGGGCTTCGTGGGAGGGTGGTGGTGTGTGGTGTGCGTGTTGTGGGAGGAGAAAGAGGGGAAGGAGAGGCCGGGGTCGGGCTCTAGACAATGCCCACCCTTTTCTAGGGTTTTCGGCCAAGGAGGGCAGTGGGGGTGGCGTGGGGCGCGTCCATTGGCGTGTTGGGGCGGTGAAGGAGCGGGCCAGGGGTGAGGTGGTCGGGTCGACGTGTTCTGGCCAGTGGGGAGGGAGGGGAGTGAAACTCCATTGGGCGAATGGAAAAAGAGAGGGAAGGAGAATGGTGGAGAGGGTGGTGGGGGGGCTGACTTGTGGGTCCTAGCTGACTAGGATGTCCACCTCGGTCAGAGAGGTGAGAGGGTGGTCGGGGTGTGAGAGGAGGGGCTGGTTTTAGATAGTTTTAGGGTTAAATAGAAAAAGGTGCGCTGGGTTAATTTGGTGCCATGTTCATCACTAAACATTAAGCAACCAGGGGCTTAATTAGGGCTAAAAAGAATTCTCCAAGCAAGGACATGTGATGGAGAAGAGAGGGGTGCAAGTGCATTGCCCAAGGGGGTCCTGGTGTGCTTAGGGGAGGAAGTGCAAAAGTGTATCCAACTCAGGTCAAAAGGTCACAGGTTTGACTAGCTCCCTAAACCTAGATGCTAAAGTGATCAAACATTTTTGTAAATGTTAAAGGATACTATGGTTGAATACAAGGGATGTTTAAGAAGAGGTAGGATTAGTTGCATGCCCAATATTTAATAAAAGAAACACCAATGGTAAGCCTCTAGAAAAGCTAAAAGTTAACAGGAGTGAAGATATATTTTCTATCGATATAAAATCGAAATTTTGTAAATATCAACACCAAACCATTTTTTCAAGAGGTAATACATTCCACTCAAGCAAGACAAGGAAAACAAACCTTTAGATACCAAATCAAATCATGTGCATCAAATGATGCTACAATAAATCACCACATGAACACTCATTAAATAACACACTCAAGTCAAGCAATTCAAACATAAACAATTATCAATCAACAACATCCTAAACCCTTAGTATAATTAAGTGATATAGGGATCTCACATAATCATGACAAGGTGGTGTTTAAAAGTATCTCAACTCATAACTTCATAGTTTTCAAAAAGTTTGATAAATAGAAATATAGGAGTAATATATCTCCCACTTGTTTTATTTTCAAAGATGTTGAAAATAAGAGTTTGAAAATAAGGGATGTTGATACTTACAAAATTACATAGTTGGATTTTTGGTAGGAGATATTATATACATCTCCATAGTTTTGGAAACACTTAAATTTTTGGAATACTTTTACTTTTCTCAAATAGTAGGTTTTTGGGTTGTTGCTAAAATCAAGACATCTTTGAAAAAGAGGTTGGCCAAAATAAGATTGGAGAAGATGTATGGATAATTCTTGTCATGACATGATCACCAAAATTAAATGATATGTTAAATTAGTTGAGTTCAAAGGTTAGTGTTTTTAGTGGTTGTTAACTCAATCAACAAAGCAGACAAGATCAAACAGAGCAATCAGAAGTGAGACACAAGCATTAATAAAGTATTTAAAAAAAAATATTGTTGACTCTGATTTTTGGCTCTACAAAAACTGTGTTTTTCTTGCTTCCCAAAATTGGGGCGTTACACTAATTTTCTCGCACTCAAAGGTGAGGACTACGACAAGAAGCCAAAATTCCTAGGTGATAAGAAATAATATTAACCTTATATCATTAAGTTTTCACAACCGTTTTCAGAAATTCCTGTCATTTCGGCATGTGCAAAACATACGGTCAATTAATTTTGCAAGTACAGGAGTTCGATTAAGATGTAAGCTTTTTTCAAATTCTTCAAGCTTTGAATGGATTATAGTTTCAAATGTGAAGTTGACCATTTTGGACCGACTGGAAAAAATCTAATACATTGGGAGATTTCAGATATCGTATGCTGCCCGAAATTACTTCCGTAAATGAAGCTTGGTACAGTTCAATTTGTATTATGGTTAAAATCTGTTGGCAGTGCACAATTTAACATACGTGAACCCAATATGAAGCGTTGAACAATATGTCTAGTCACAGGAAAGCTGGTCACACAAGTGATCTCCTTAATTGCATCAGAAATGGAGCGTGCATGTTATTGACGGGGATCCCATGGATATGCTCCTTAGCCTGCACCACTCCAATAGAGTTTAGCCCAAAACGAAAAGGCCCATTTTGAAACCGCGTCATCAGCAATCGGTTGCAGAGGCGCCGCAGCCGCCGCTCCAGTGAACCAACCGATCCCTAGCTAGCCCCCCCTTCCGGCCGCCGGCGTTCAATGTTGTCAGTCCTCCTCTCCAGCCTCCGGCCTGCCCGGCGCCATGCCAGCGAGCTGACCACCGTTCTTGGCAGCAAGAAGCTGATCGGATCGCGAGCATACGCCTCCAGCTCCTCCAATGGAGACACTACGCGCCACAAGAAGAAGCGGGATCTTTACGTG
Organism: Poa pratensis; assembly: GCA_947311845.1. Classification (NCBI taxonomy): domain Eukaryota; kingdom Viridiplantae; phylum Streptophyta; class Magnoliopsida; order Poales; family Poaceae; genus Poa; species Poa pratensis. Next base: position 4,664,488 of record CAMZMU010000115.1, on the reverse strand, counting down.
GTGCTGGATGACCACAAGGATGGCTTCGGCATCCACAAGCTGGATCTCAACTTCGACATGGACGATCTGGGCGGTAGTATGCGGCGGCGCCTCCCAGAGCCTCCAATCTTCCGCGTGACCCTTGAAACCGTCCGCGGCCGCGTGCAGTTCGCCTCCGTGGGCAGCTGCATCGTCGCTACAGGCACCGCACTCGAAAGCCCCGGGCTAGATGGTCGTTACATACCCAGCGACCTCGGCGGCGTCCTCATCTACAACACCAAGACGGCGGCGCTCACCGTCACGCCTCAACTCCCAGAAGGCCTGCGTGGCTGGTACAAAGCAACAGCGACCATCGGGAACAGCCTGTACATGCTCGGCTTTGAGGCCCCGTTTTTAAAATGGCATAGCTGCGGGAGCTTGCACTGTCTGACCGCAGATCCGGTCAACATCGGAGGACTAGACAGGTTCTGGGGTTGGGAGCCACTGTCTGATTCCTCGCCATGGTGCTGGAGCAACTTCAGTAATCCTCCGGAGCTCCCGTTCTTGGCCGAACACATCATGGGGCACGGTGTCCACTCATCACCACCAGGGGCGGCCACCGAGCAGCACGAGATCTTGGTGTCCATTAGGCCCCCGGGATGAGTTCTACCTTCTCCTTCGACACTGCAAGCAACAAGTGGACGCACCGTGGAGCGTGGCACCTACCATTCATTGGCCAAGCCTACTATGATGACCAGCTGGATGCGTGGGTTGGCCTCCATGCAGTCAACGATGGGACCGTAACGGATGGGCACCTTTGTGTTGGCAACATCACCTCCCCTCCGTCGGAGTGGAAGGTTGGCAAGGAGAAGTTGTTCCGCGTCAACGAGAATGTTGCGGTTGGCTGGAAGCATGTTGACGCTAAGCTGGTGTCCACAACATCAGGTGAAGGCCGCAGCGAGTACTGCCTCATGGAGCACTTGCGTCCCGAGGGAAAGAAGGGGAAGAGGGTGGAGGAAGAGGACGAAGACTGTTGGACCGACCGTGGCACATGTCTTCTCCGGCTGATTTGTTTCCGTGTCGAGCGTGGGCAGGACGGCGAGCCCATAGCGACGGCTCAATGGCCGGCTCGCTCTTATGAAGTCCGTCGGCACAGTATGCATTTTGATGCTCAGTTATTCTGGATGTAGTTTGCATATGTATCTAGATCTGTCGTTTGAATTTAGGTTCAAGAAGGCCAAGGTTGGGTGATGACTTTTCAAGTTTTAATCATCGCTATGTTGTGCGATATTATGAAACTTTCCTTTAGATATGCTTGATAATTTCGAATAATCTGTTGGATTTTAGCAAACAACAAAAAAAGGAATTTCAGAACAATTATTCTTACAGAACGGACATGTTATCCAGGAAAATGCATCTACGCCAAAAAGTGTAGAGAGGCCATACGGAGAAAAAGCTTAGGATAATGAAAAAGAAGCAGAAAGTGAGGAGGAAGTGATGGATGGTTAGTCAGCTACAAACGGGAGCACTTCTATTTTTGTTCAAGCCAGGCCTGAGTGTCAATTTTTTTTATTTTTAAGCTTCTTAATCAGCTTCACATTTTCTGTTTTGTAGCACTTGTACAAAAATGTTCAGAGATCTTTTGCTTATTTGGTTGCTTTAAAAAAAAGGAAAACTCTATCCATCGACCGGCTGTAGTTGGTCTCGCTCCTGCGCGACTCTTCCTCGCTCCTCTGTATCTCTTCACTACACCCGCATCCGGCATCCCATATCCCCACCTGCTTTCCTCTGTAGCCCGACGGCGACGAGCCCACGCCTTCCTGGCTTTCTTCCTCTCCTCTAGAATCGGCCGCCGTCCCGCCTAGTCTTCTCTGCTCGAGCGCCGACTCGGGACTCGCCCAGTTCGCGCCTGTCCACGCTACGGCCGTCGCGCCGGTCAGCGACGAGCTCGCCGCGTCCTCCAAGGCTCGCGCATGGAGCCACTGTCCGCGCCACTTCGGCCGCTGCCGGAGGGTGCAGCCTCCGGCGAGCTTCCTGCCGCAAGCCACCTCTCCGACCACCGTCGGCCTCTCTGGTAGCCGCCGTCGAGGCCTTGGTTACGAGTTCGACGATGCTCCGTGACTGGATTGGGCAGGGGTTCGCTCGATTTACCTTCTGAGCCGCCCCAACGCCCATGCTCGCCGCTCCTGGCCGGCCGTGGCTTCCGTCGCCTCTTCCTCCATCCTCGGCTCCGAGCACAGCCTATCTCTCAGCGCCGGGTCTCTGGTGTGGCGGATTCGTCGCCGGAAGTGTCTCCATAGGCGGATTCGTGCCCGCTGAGCTCGAATCGGTCATGGCATGCCTCCATTGGTGATGACATTAAGAGGTCAGTTTTTGGGTTTGTTGATGTTGCATTAGGTGTGCAGTTTTGCTACATGTGCAACTCGTTTTTTTGTGTATAAGCATGAGCAAAGTGCTACAGGATTTCTGCGATGTGGTGTTGGTTTTTGCTACATGGATGTTTTAAAAGTGCTCTTATTGTTTTTGGTGTGTAAGTACAAGAGAAGTGCTACACTATATTTGTTGTGTAACCAAATGAGGATTTTTTTTTGCGGACTAATTTTTTGCTACACACATGTGCTACATGTTCTTATTGAGTTTTGCAACATAGTTTGTGTTTTTTTTTTGCTACATGGCTGTGTTTGAAGTGCTACATTCGTTTTGCTACATGTCGCCAGCTTTACGGATCTGTGTTTTTTTTTTTGCTACATGTGACAAAAAATATGTTGTGTTTGACTTTTTTTGCTACATAAATCGGACGTAGCATTTCTGAAATTTCTTTGCTACATGCGATGTTGCATACACAGATACAAAGTGCTACACGCGAAACGTTTTACTACATGGATCGGACGCGCGAGATCATTTCACTTAAGTAGATCCGACTGTGTAGCAAACATTTGCTACACCCGACTGACGCGTAGCACACGCAAGGTGAGTAGATTGCCATATGTTGTCGACAGGGCTGGCTGACATAGATAAAAGGTAATAAAACAACTGAATAACTGATTAAGCTCGGTCAAAAGATTTAGCAGGACACGATCGACCCATTTTCGTCGTACGTATCGTGGTCTTTTTAATAAGAAAAACATAAAGCCCTAGCCCATGGCCTGCCGCCGCCGTACAATGTTGGCATGGCGATCGTTCCTCTCGCGATCAAACCCTCTTCTCTCCCATCTCCTTCCCGTCCGCCATGGCAGCCTGCTGGCCGGCCTTGTTGGCAGAAACTATGGCCATAGCAGCAACAACTTGATCGTCCACGAAGAATATACACCTCCAGCTCCAATGGAGCCTCGTACGCCGAGGGAAACAGGCAGCATCCGGAGGCGACGAAGCGGCACCTGTACGTCGTGCTGGATGACCACAAGGATAGCTACGGCATCCACAAGCTGGACATGGACGCCGACGACCGTGATCTCGACGGCGAACACGCTAGCTTGCCGCGAAGCCTTCCGGTGCTCCCGGCCCTCAGCGTGGCGCTTTCAACGCTTGGCGAACGGGCGCAGTTCGCCGCCGTGGGCAGCAGCATCGTCGCCATAGGTGGGAAATCACAAGGGAACGGGCTGTACGACCGCCGTGTCCTCATGTACGACACCAAGACCACGACGATGCACGTATCGCCTCAGGTCCCAGGCGGCCTCCGGCATGGCTACGTGGCAGCCATGGCCCTCGGGCAAAGGCAGTACTTCCTCGAGTCGGTGTCGGAGACGTACTGGCTTCTGAATATGGTGTATCCTGGGGGCGAGGCCGCATACATCGGGGGCTTGCATTGCCTCGCCGCTGATCCCAACGTCGCTGGCGGGGAAGAGTTGTGGAAATGGCGACCACTCTACCCTTCCTCAGGTGGTCCTGGAGCAACAACGGTCTTCTTCACGTGCTCCCGTTCAAGGCCGATGATACCGTCGCGCACGCGGTGCACGGGCCGCCCGGAGCGCCGCATCATGATATCTACGTGTCCGCTCAGGTCATGGATAGGGGTGGACACGCTCGTGACTTTCACTTTTAGCACGGCGAGTGGGGAGTGGAAGCAGTGCGGCGACTGGCACCTGCCGTTCGTCGGCCACGCCCATTACGACTCCGAGTTGGACGTGTGGCTCGGACTCCACGCGGCCAATGAGGGGAACATGGACTGTCCTTGCTTGACCGATGGGCACCTTTGCACCGGCAACATCGCATCCGCACCGTCAGAGTGGAAGGTCGGCAGGGAGAAGCTGTTCCGCCTTGACGACGAGGACGGCGCGGCTGGCTGGAGGCACTACGACGCGAAGCTCGTGCCCATGGAGCGAGGCCATGGCGGCGGCAAGGAGTACTGCCTTATGGAGCGTCTACGACCCGAAGGTGACGACGAGGCTTGCTTGGGCGATGGCGACAAGTGGCTGCTGCGTCTTACTGTTTTCCGTGTCCAGCGTGGCCACGACGGCGAGCCCATGGTCACCGCTCGCCGCCATGCTCTCTGTTACAAGGTTTCTAGGTACAATGAGTATTTCGATGCTCAAGCATTCTGGATATAATAAATCATCAGGCACGCGAATTTAGATGTCGGTGCTAATAAAATGTGTAATGAGTAATGTTGTTTCAGCAGTGCCACTACCGGAAAAACAAAATATGCCGTGTATAGCAAATACACGGCAAAGGACATGCGGAACACGGCAAACACTTTGCCGTGTATAATCGCACGGCAAATCCCACACGGCTACGATCACGTCGGCAAAGAACTTTGCCGTGCGCTTTTCACAAACTACACGGCAAAGTGTTTTGCCGTGTGTCTTCCAGCGTAACTCGGCATAGTAAAGTAACTTGACGACGGCCGTGAGCTGATGGTGATCAAACATTTGCCGTGTACAAATATAAAACACACGTCATAGCCTCGCTCCTTTGCCGTGGGCCAGATGAAAAACACACAGCAAAGGCTCTACCCTTTACCGTGCAAAGCCTCTCTCCTTTACCGTGTACCCGGACAAAACACACGGCAAAGGGGATGACGTCATTTAAAAAAATCACCCGTCCCTCGTCCGTGACGGGCTGGCGGCGTCGCACGGGCGAGGCGGCGTAGGACTCGAGGTCGACGGGTTGGTTTGGCGGCTCCCTCCGTCGGGAGGCATGCGGGACGGTGGCCGTCGCTGGAGGCGAGGAGGTCGAGGGGAGGAGGCGCGCGCGGGGGAGAGAGGGCGGCACGCGAGGATGGGAGGTGGTCGGGCACCAGCGCCGTACCGCCGTCGTCACGGATGGCGAGCAGCGCGGTGTACTTGGCGTCTTCCGGAGGCGGGGTCCCGGCCGTCGATGCCGTGGACGGAGGGAAGGCCAGCGGTGCTGGGCTCGCACGCGACCGCTCACCGTGCCGGTGCCAGTGGGGGACGAGCTCGACCACGCCCGCCCACGTCCGGAAGCGCATGGAGGAGCCGCTGCTCCGTCAGCTCGATGCGCCGCTCCGCCTGCTGCGTTGGCATCCTCCAGGTCACGTCCTTGCCGCGAGGTCGACGGCGAGCTACGTCCATGGTGCAGGTCGACGAGGACGGCGGCGGCGTCCTCCGGGTTGATGCGGGCGTCGATGGTGGCGTCGACGGCGCGCGGGCCTGGACGAGGTCGCGGTGGCCGACCACGGGCAGGCCGCGGAGTTCGAGTGCGCCGCCTCCTCGAGATACAGGTGTCCAGTACGACATCGCCGCCGCCGACTGCGTCGTCGTCGAAGTCACTGCTCCGCTCGTCGGTCGCCCTCGCCCGGCCACCCGCTTCGTCCACGGCGTGCCCTGCTCTCCCGGCTTCTCCGTCGCCAGCGCCGCGCACAGACAGCGCGCCAGGCGGCCAGCGCCGGCATCCCGCAGTCTCGCGAGCAGCCAGGTGCCCGGTCGCCGGAATCGCAGTCACGCCGTGTGGGCGCCATCGGCGTTCACGCCGCTGCTGCCGCACCCCGGCGACGCCGGTCCCAGGAGCAGCACGGCCACTACTTGTTTTATCTGATCCTGCTCTTGCTGAACTGTCATTTTCAATGAAAAATTATGACTAGCACAATTGTATGAGGGCGGTAAAATCCAGCAACAAGTGCTTTCTATAATAATCTATTGGTACACTGCTGAAGACTCAAGGCAAGGAAGGCAACCTCACCAGGTACCACACTGCCAGAAAGTAATGTGCATAATGATCACAAATATGACAGTGATTTATTCGAAGTTGTAGCAACACACGTTGGACATAGTTGGAACATTTAAGGTGATTCTCAACATTTCAAAGACTAACTACTAAGAATATTATTCCTATGCTTCACAAATTTGGTTGCTTCTCCTGGTCTTCTTCCACTCCTTTTGCTGGTAAAACAGCAGCTGACGATGCTTCCTTGCTCTTCCCCCAGAGGAGAAGATAGAGGCCTCCAATGACAAGTGAAGCACCTACCACACTTCAGACAAAAAGGGAAACACATGTGTGACTTTTCCATCGTTTCGCTGAAGTTTTATTTCTTGAAGCAAAGTTGTCGTTTGGCTGATAGTTATTTACACTCGCAACTTCTTAGCAAGATGTCTTGTTAGTCCTTGGTGATAGTTGATGTTGGTTGATGTTGATAGTCATTTACACTACAACATTTTAGCAACGATATCTGGATCAGAAATTTTCTTTTCTAGGATTCCATTTCTATTACATTAGGACAAAGGATCTGTACTAGACAGTTGAGAAAGTAAATAAATTAATTAATAAACACTAGATTTCATGTCTGCACTTTCAAAAAAACTATAGTCTAGGCATTATGTTCCATAAATATTTAAATTATTTATGCTTACTTTGTAGAGTTGTCTTTGCCATAGTCATTTTCATGAACTTTTAGAGCGAACTGGGAAGTCCAAATACCTTCCAAGGTAAAGTTGTTCATGAAGGATGAAGAGATCAAGGACTGCAGCTATGATCTGAATGAGAGGCATGAAGCCTGCGGTGAACACCGGCCCTCTCTTCTCGATGCACCAGGTCATCAGCACGTACCCTATCCCTGATACTCCCACTCCCTGCACGGCAGAAGTGTAAAGTTTCAGTAGAATCCCAGCACATAACATTGAACCTGAACCATTCTTTGTGGCAAAAATTGATGCCCCTAACTGAATTTTCGCACTTCTTTGTGCCAGACCAAGGTATGTGTCTGACTTGTGGGACCATGTGTTCGTAAGTATCAGAGCCATGAAGGTCTAGATTAGGTTTTCTTACATGCCAAATAAACTCCAAACAAATGGTAGGATAATATATGTTAGAGTAGTCAAGTAGGATTAAATAGCTGTATTCAAGAAAAGAAAATATTGCTTTCTGGTGTTTTTCTATTAGACAGTTGAAGTTTTTATTGATACTTTGTAGATTGGTGGTTTTCTGACTTATCTTACGTACCGCGAAAAGAACCGTTCCGATCTGTATACTTCCTTGGAGCAGCCAAACAGAGAGATGTCGCTGGGTGGTCAGCGCCAGGGCCCCTGCTTGCAGTGAACTGAATAAGGCCATGAATGCAGTGCTGGAGATGACTGCAGGGTACTTCTTGGTGAGCTTCCCCTGCAGCAGCATCCAGAATGAGAAGGTGACGCAGTTCACCAGCAGCAACGCCGAGCCCAGAATCCATCTCCCCTTGCTGCTGCTGCTGCTGCGGCTTCTGGTGGTGACGTGTTCTTGGACTGAAGATGCTGTGTGAGTCAGGGCAGCACCCTTGTACAGGCTCAGCAGCGTCGCGCCACCGACGGACGCGAGTGTTCCTGCATCTTTGCAACACCTGCCTTGCTCCTTACATCCACTGTTTCCAACCTGCTGAAATAGTTTCAGTCTGGATGAACAATTAACTTGAGAATACATATCAATTAAGGGGGATAAGAATTTCACCGGAAAGGGATGGCGATCAAGAAGGTGAAGACTGGAGTCATATTGGAGAAGGTTGCAGCGAGTGTTGCGGTGGTGTAGGTCAACCCCAAGAAGAATAGATACTGAGCAAATAGTGCCCTGGATATGCACACATTCAGACAAAAAAGAAAAGCATTGTACTAATTTGCAACAATCTTTTGACTTGTCTCCTCCATTGTATTTAGAAAAAACAAAGTCACATTACCGAATTAGGATTCCCAAAAGGAAAAAAAATTACCCAAGTAGTGCACTCATGAACAAGTAGGCAAATATCTCCTTTGTGAATTTCGGTCTTAAATTCCTGAAAAACAAAACTAAAAACAATAAGCATGCGAAAATTACCAGTAAACACTTTCTAGATACAGAAATACATGAAGTAGTATACAACAACAAATTTGGAACATCAAGGAAAAGTCACTTCTCAAGTTACTGATAACGTCATGCTTTGCAGTTGAACTTGCAAAAGTGCTAAAGGATCATCACAACTGATCATGCACACTGAGTTGACAGGGGCCAAACATCATATGGAAACAACTCAGCAACTGAACACTGCAGGCTAAGTTCTATCTGACAAACCTTTCTTTGAAGTACGCAATTGGGACCAGGAAAGCCGCACCGACAAGCTGTCGGAGAGCGATAAGAACGATAGGGTTCATGCCACCATCGAGCGCCTTCTTCACCATCACTGTCATCACCGCGAAGAGGGTGTCGAAGGCGAGCATGGCAGCCACCGGCATCAGCAGCTCCATCGACACCATTAATTCTCTGCAAACCTATAGCTCAAGGTGTCTTGTCTGTCCTAGGTGGTGGGCACTAACTATCTAGGAAGCAGCCTTTCCCATCTATCTTACAGTATACACAATATATACAAGCTTTTTTTTGCCTGTGCATGTGGTGATGTGAGATGAGAGAGCATTATCAGAGTCAGGTCACTAACTTTATATGTGAGAGAGCAATGCTAACGCTAATGGTAAGCACTGTTCATTGGAGCAGGAAGGGTGAGTTGGGGAATGGTAGTGCATGGCTACTGGTCTAAGAGTCACCTGGAATAAGAAAAGGAATAGTTTAGTGCACCAGATGTTGGCTGCCTATGGCCATTGAAGCAGCTTGCTAGCTGTTTGGCATCATCAGGTTCCTATGGCCATTGATGCTCTGCAGTCAGATCACCTGTACTAACTTTATGTCTGAAAGAGAGGAAGAGTGGATGCACAAAGACAAGGTGAGCCGAGGAATGGTACAAAGTGCATGGCGCCTGGAATAAGAAAAGGAATAGTATAGGCCACTAGATTCTAGCTGTTTGGCATCATCAAGTTTCTATGGCCATTGGTGCCCTGCAGTCAGATCACCTACTAGCTTTATCAGTGTGTGAGAGGAAGGGTAATGGCCATGCATGTGCATGAATCAAGGCACACTGAGCTGCGTGAGTCAAAGAACTACCTCCGTTCCAGAACACATGATGTTGCTTTGTAGAGCTGCACATTGCTAGCTAGAACAAAATTTGCAAATGGAGAAGTATCACGGCACATGTATGACGATCAGCCTCAGAAAATACAGACAGGTCTTGATGATGAGCTGCCGAGGATAGTGTCACCTGTGTGTACAAAATATTGTATCTTGGTATACAACCGTGGCTGCAGAGAATATGTAGTTTCGGTGACGAGCCAAATAATATTTCAAGTTCAGATTGTTATCACCAACATGGTTTGGTTGCAAGTGGTGAGCCAGCTGGTTTCCTCTAGATTATGGTTGTTCGCCAAAGCTTTGGAAGCTTTGACGAGTATGGATAAAGTATGGTTCCTTCTCAAATGTCAATAACTAGTCTTTGAAAAAATTCTCGTGATTCATGTACTTTGTCTACTCCGAGTCAGTAGTTTTTTTATATTAACTATGACGGTGATTCATGTAATTTGCATGGGCAACATTTGTAGTGTATAATTTATTTAGGCTCAGAAATGTCAAATTTACAAACAAAATTCTCTCTCCTATGTAAATAAAATTAGAGATGAACAAAATGTAAGTTTAACAAACAGATACTCCGCCAATGACTTTGGGATGTGCAGGGTAAAATATTTCTAACTTTGAATCTTATATATACAAAAAGTTAGATGAGTAAGGTGAGGAACTATTTCTTTGAAACTATTTTTGTAATACAATTGTTTTAGGATACTACCATTGATAGTTCTACAAATAATAGAACTATTTCTGTAATACAAATTTTTACTATCGCTAGCATGCAGCTGAACACTTTTCTTTCTATGGTTAACTAAAAAAAGTTGGCCATTCCATCAGACCCATTAAGACCTACAAACTTAAAAGAATCAATTACTACGAATTATCGCAAGTTTTAATGAACTAAAATGTGCTCTAAATCTAATTATCAATACATGGACAGGGCGGAAAAACATAATAGATAGTTGCAAAGAAAAAAAATCACCATACCAAGTTCATAATATAAAACCATGCATTCTGATAATTTGTGAAACCTCCAAATGCCTGGCAGCATTTTCGCTACTTTCAACAGCTGGAAGTCCTCTTTGGCACGTTCTCTGCAACAAAATCAGAATATTTTCTTATTACAAATTGAGGACCTGGACATCACTATTCACAGCACTTCAGCATGCGGAGAACACACTTAGATACAAAAAAAACATCTAGAAAAAATTGGCGTCGTTGCAATCCGGACAAACAGTCCATCTCTTTGAACATCAGGAAAATCGGCGCCTTTGCAACTGCGGGAGATGAGGCGTGGTGGGGGGCATGGAAAGAGATGGATGGACAGATTGAGATCTTACCGTTGGTGAATCTCCTAATGCAGGTAAGGGGAGCTCACATCCGAAGAGGGGATGGGCTCAGGTCGCGAGCGAAATCCCAGTGCGGGCTAGCGGTGCAACTGCTGTTGAGATGGGTGAGGTGAATCGACGCCTCTCCTTCGGTCCACCACGCGCTGGTCGCCGTTGCAGCCGCCGGCCGGCCGGCCGGCAGGACGGCCGTAAGGTAGAAGAACCAGGAGCAGATTTGGGCAGTTTCGTCTTTTGTTCTTTGTTGTTTACACAGTGACCGGATAATCCAATTTATTGTATTCTCTAATCATAATCCTTATATTTCCTCCTCAAATACATGCAGTACATGCAGATTGGTTCTTTTGCATTGTGCAAAATCTATCTAGTACATAAAGATAAACCATACATAGTAATTATAATTATAACTAAAATATTTATAACTCTCAATGCATAATGGAGATACATCTCCTTCTGGATGACATATTTCTTTATCTTATTCATCTTCATCCGAGTTGCATCCGTTTTGCTTTTATAATCATCAACAACGTCGGCGAGATGCAACTCCATTTTCATTTTCTTCTTCCATGGTCATCTTCTCTTTTTCTATTTTCGTGGTCTCTTCTTTGTATCTTGGACTTTCTCGAACTTTTCTTCCATCTTCTTTTTTCCTTCAATTGTAAAGTTCAAATCCTCCAATATAAGCATCTTACCTCGGAGAGAATCGTTCAACTCAGATATCACACCCCGGACATTGCATCTATATGCTTACTCATTTTATTTTCTTCTCGTGGTTTCCTAAAAATGATCATAAATGGTTTCCGAGATTTCTAATGATGCAAGGATTAATTTGGCCACCGATTCAGATTTCCTACGCGTTAATTAATTTTCCTTATTCTCAGATGAGATGGATGGATCATCTCATCTCAGCCGTCCAAATCCTGGCCATCCGACGAACGCGGCAGCTCATTTCCATTCGATCCGCCGCCGCCTCCTCCACTCCTGCCACGTCGCCGGCGTCCCATTTCCATCCGCCGCCGCCTCCTCCACTCCTGCTGCGTCGCCGGCGTCCCATTTCCATCCGCCGCCGCCTCCTCCACTCCTGCTGCATCGCCGGCGTCCCATTTCCCCAACCCGGGCTCTCCTCCCCTCCTCCCCTCGGCAGGCTTATTCACCGGCGCGCGCGTGCATCGACAGCGCGATGCGCGGCGCTCCGTCGAACTCGCCGGCCCGCGTCGCCTAGGGTTTGCGGTACACGCCCGGCCACCATCCCATCGAATTCGTCCGCCTCGCGCTGCAAGGACGGGATGTCTCCTCGGACGCCCCTGTCCGGTCTTCCCCACCCCCAAGCGACCTCGATCTCGTCAGTATCGGCATCGCATCGGCATACAAAGGTACATCCATCCTTGGTCGCGCTCGAATCATGGACGATCTCTTTCCATGCCATTCCTGGCATCGGAGTGAACACAAATTAAAGTGCTGCTGCATTTCTTCTGTTTATGATTTGGGCTGAGCTTGATTTATTGAGACCTCTCTGTCAATGTCATTAAGCAAGCGCTACGGACTGAAAGTTTGCAGTGATTTTTTACTTGTAACTCTGGTCTTGAATTGTTTTTGAGGAGCAGGATTGACCTACCGCTATAGACCGGGGAAGAAGATTTTTTTTTTGGGGAGCTGAATTGACCTAGTCGGCTCTAGTTTGGTTGTAGTTGCATATGCAAGTTTGACCTAGTGCTAAAATTGAAACTGCTCATTTAGTATCAAAAAGCTTGGATTTTTTGATGCACTAATCTCAGATGTTTTAATGCTTGCAAGAGTTTGTGGTGCTGTTCCTTCTTTAGATTGCAGCAAGCAAGCAAGCAAAAACAAATCTCTACTTTGTATGTTGTTGTTGTGTCACGGTAATATTTGAGCTATTTGGTGCCGTTCCTTCTTTGGATTGCAGCAAGCAAATAAAACAAAATCATTACATTGTAAGTTGTTGTGTCGCTGTAATATTTGAACCATTTCGTGAAATTCAAGGATGACCCGCTTGTTTGCAAGCGAAAACTGCAGAGTAATGCAGGTTTACGATTTCAGGCAGCTTCTCCACAGCCTTTAGTTATTACTCCCTCCATTCCAAATTAGATGACTTTCATTTGTCCACATGCGAATGTATCTATACTTCTAACATGTCTAGATACATCCGCATATGGATAAATGGAAGTCATCTAATTTGGAACGGAGGGAGTATATATTAATCTTACACTAGAGAAACATACAGCTTCTGAATTCCATGGACTATCTTGTATAAATCCATTAGTAGTACAATATAGGCGTGTGTGAAGTTTTTTGAAGAGTTTTGTTTTGCTGGGGAAGTGAACAGGTGATTAGTGATGATCCATAGAATGTTTTCTGGATGTCGTTACTATACCAAGATAGCTTCTTTCTTGATGATTATCTGAGTGGGATTTATTTATGTTTACAATTGCTTATTCTCCTGATTGCAGGCTGAGAAAATTTGTCTTGATTCCATGCATGTTGAAGCTCTTAAGAAGATGAACAAGAATACGAACATTGTCAAGAAGTACTATGCTTTCTTAACCTCAGAGGCTATTATCAAGCAGATTCCCTGGTCGCAGGATCTCAACAAGGCAGGCAAGTGTCTCAGCTGGTTGTTTTACTTCTCCACTTCTCGTCGCTAGGAGTTAGAACAATATTTCTTCTGCCTCTGCTGGTTAAATAACTTGCTGGCGTTCATCTGTGACATGAAATTTACCTCTCAGGTCGCTCCATCGCTACTCCTCTGCTTGCTCTTCGCAGCAGCGGGCAACGACGATGCTCCAGTGGTAGAGCAAGAACGGTATGTCTCCTGGGAGGAGGGGACGCCCCTGTTGACGGCAGGGAAGCGCCCAATCTGAAGCATATCTGAAGGCCTGCATACTGCTGCGACGTCCTCCAGGTCGCGCTCCGGCTCAAGCTGCTCGCCCCCAAGCGACCTATTGGCATCCAAAGGTACAACCATCCTTGCCCGCGCTCAAATCATGGATTATTTCTTCTCATACCATTCTTGGCTGAACTGGCACAAGTTATAAGTGTTGCATTTCTTCTGTCTATAAGTTATGAATTGGACTGAGCTTTGATTGATTGAGACCTCTCTGTAATTAAGCGCGCTACAGACTGAATGTACTGCAAGCTTGCGGTGATTTTTTTTTACTTGCAGCTCTGGTCTTGAATTTTTTTGGGGAGCAGAAGTGACCTAGTGCTACAGACTAGTTTTGGAAGAAGAGTTTTTTGGCGAGCAGAATGAATGTAGTGCTACAGTCTCTAGTATACAAGGTTTACCTAGTGCTAGAATTGCAACTGCTCATTTGGTCTCAAAAAGCTTGGATTTATGAACAAATCTCGCAAGTTTTGATGCTTTCAACAGTTTACGGTGCATTTCCTTCTTTAGATTGCAGCAAGCAAGCAAATAAATAAATAAAATCTCTACTTTGTATGTTGTTGTGTCACGGTAATATTTGAACCATTTGGTGATGCTCCTTCTTTGGATTTCAGCAAGCAACTAAAACAAAAATCATTACTTTGTAAGTTGTTGCATCGCTGTAATATTTGAAGTTTTGAACCAGTTCGTGAAATTGAATAATGACCCACTTGTTTGCAAGCGAAAACTGCAGAGTAATGCAGGTTAACGATTTCAGGCAGTTTCTCCACAACCTTTAGTTATTCTATATTAATCTTACACTAGAGAAACATACCGCTTCTAAATTCCATAAATAATCTTGTATAAATCCATTAGTAGTACAATATAGGATGGGAGTACGTAGTAGTAGTATATGCCATCCACGTACGCTTTTTTTTTTTTGAATTTTTCCACGTATATTAAACCAGCAAAGAGTACACGGTTACATCGATTACAAACCCAAAACTAAAAGAGACTAGCAAATATATGAGATCTTCAAGCTCTTTCTTCATCCATGACACAATTTTGTACTTTTCTGAAGGCAGCCGTAGAACAACGCCAACACCATCAAACCACAGACCTGTGAATACCACCGAAGGTTCTCCCTTTTTAATTTTGAGCCGCAATGCCAAGGCTTTGTGCACGCACGCAGCCATTAAATTAATCAAGCAACATCGGTAAGAGTACCACCACTGATATTCCAGGGACAAATAACCGAACCACTTTGTCGACGTCGTTGGGAGCCGAGAGAACGAATCACCATTGCCAAAGACGTAGTAGCCGGGATAGATATTGCGAGGACAAACCTCCTCGCGGCAACCATGAGAAACAATCCAAGATTGATCTGGCGAAACAAGATCTGAAGAACCATAACTAGACAGACTTAATCTTCCAAAGCCACCACTGACGTCGGGAAGGATATCTCGCCGTCGAACGAAGCGTGGAAGATCACTTATTGCAGACGATACCATCTCCATTAACGAAGAAGATGATGACCAAAACCAGACTCTACCATTAAGGACCTTCGAAAAGCGCCGTGCGCAGGTCCGAGGTCCCCACCCCTTCTAGTGCCAGACGACACCTAGAGAAGGCGAGGACCTGTCGAATCTTTGCCGGCGGCGACGATGAAGCTGCAGATATCACCGGCGGCAGCGGCTAGGGTTGAAACCCTAGGCCGCCGCCACGATCGCCTCCTCTCCTGTCTTTCTTTCTCTGATCTCGTGCCATCCACGTACGCTAGTTGCAGTTTTGTTTGGGAAATGATGAATCGCGTCCTAGCTTGGTTCCAGCCCATCTCTCGATCGCCGCGCGCGCCTTTTGTTGTGGCCGCGCCGCAAAGAATAGGCCTTGGTCACGTTCACAGGCCTCCGCAGTCGCACTTTCGACTCGATCGGTATCCAAGCCGGCCTCTCTCGCCCGCCAGCTGGGAGATCCGTGCGAGATCCGGCGTCGACGTCGACCGCAGGCGCTGTTGTCGCGTGTCTCGCCCAAGGCACAACGTTCCCAAGTGTGCAGACCTCGGTCGCTTCCTGACTATCCATATTTAAACAGATTAAATCTTCTTTTATAACGTGACCCTTCAATGAAATAGATCAAGTTACTTTCTGGATAAATATCAAAAAAAAAGTTACTTTCTGGATGAACCACAATCCAATCAAAGTGCTCTCCCTCAAAGATCCATCCATAGACGTACAGGTCTAAAACGTAAACTGTATGCTTCAGTATCCATTCTTTGTTGGCATAGTTCTCCAGAGCGTAAAACTTGCAGCTGAAATTGTTCACTATTATCATCGTCGTCGTCGTCATCATCATTATGGCGGAAACCAGCATGATGCAGTTGGCCCCGTGACTCCTGAATAAAACCAAGAAACAGATGACCACCGTTCCGATCACGAGGCGACTCAAAGTTGGACCATGTTTCTCCCTTCGTGTCCACAACAGATATAAGCCAACGCGAGTCATCAAGGGAGACAGTGTAAAGATGCAGAGAGCCGTTGAAAAAGACGGTTGCTGACAGAGGAAAGATTAGCATAACATCACCGTCCCATTGTTTTTCCTTGTGAATCCATCCACGGGTCTCAGACGAGTACACATCCACTCCGGTGATAAACCCGCATCCATCCAGCAACAAAAGGAACACATGGAAGTGGGGAGACGCGGCCGGATCGAAACCCAAACGCGTGGTGCCTAAGTCCTGCACCTTGCCAGCCCGGCTGGGGTGGTCGGCCAACGCCACCCACTTCTCAGTGGCGGGATTGCACACGACGTATCTGAACTCGTCGTCGTCTCGGGCACCGGTGGTGGAGACGTCGTACAAGCGACAGAGGATGAGGCCGTTGCAGCAGTCGAGGAGATCGAGGCGCCGGCGGTCGGGCAGGAAGGCGAAGGAGGGCAGATCAAAGGGCGACCGCTCTGGGAGGCATTGACGAAGATCGGGAACTGTAAGCGCTCCTCGCTTTTGCTGTTTAGCGATGCGTGGATCACCATATGCAGTACTAGTTTGGATGAAGGGCCGTCACTTGATGGCGGTAACCCGTCAGGATGTGCAGTTTTGTTTCGGAGAGCGACCAATCGCGTCCGTTTAAATAGAAACCCTGGACCCAAGCTAAGTGACCTCACGGTACTTCAAGAACGCCGTGGAGATTTAGCGATTAGGTACTGGGTTCCGAAGAGTGGCATACAGACACAGGTCCGTCTTCCTCCCCGCCGTGATCCCAAGGCCTCCTCCATGTCGAGTTGACATCTTGTTTCGCAATGGCGTGTTCAGCAAACTGTTTTAGTTTCAGTTTCAGTGATGCAAGCTGTGGCCTCTTTGTTCTAAATACTTCCTGTACACAGCGTTTAGCTTGCTCTCAGGGGGGCGGCGGCGTGCGAGGCGACAAGGACCTTGGCAGGCTCCCTGAAACAACCAACAGACACAAACTGATATGAGTTTCCAGCACAACCAAGTTAATTCAGGTAGGCGCACACGGACAGCTGAAGAAGAAGGCACAGATGGAGGAGTGGAGGACTTACATCAGCTGTAGTTCGTTGTAGCCGCTGTGGTGCTTCAGGGTCTCTGTCCAAACAGGACTCTTCTTCAGTGTGCACCGAGCAGCGTACACGGCAGCGGCTGCCAGCAGCGACGGGCAGAGTGAGACCAGCTCGTACTCCATCAGCGCCATCTCGGCGAAGAAGAACACCATGTGCTCCTGCTCCTTGTTGCTGCCGGCGGCCTTGACGAAGCGCAGCAGGAAGACGTACGGGGTGGGAACAGTGAGGTTCCACGACATCCTGTTCAGGATGCACTTCTCCATGCCGAGGATGTGCTGCCGTGAGTACCCTGAGATGTCAATGAGATCACTCACCTGCAATTAAACACACTTGAGGATTCAGAGCTCATTCGCAGCAGATGAAAACGAAAAGGGGTGGAAAGGCTTTACTTTGGGCGCCCACATTTCCTCGTACTTGGCGGCTATGAGCATTGCTGCTACCCCGACGAGCTGCACCTCCGTCGAGGCACCGTCTGCGTGGAGAGGAACCTGTCGACGATGTAGATGTTGAGGTAGAGACTCTCGGGCATTAGCTCAAACTCGTGTGCCACATCTACGAGCCAGTCGACGAGGATGGCCCTCATCTTGGGGTTGATCTCGGGCTGGCTCCCCATGTACAGGACCGGCCGGCTCTCGTGCTGCGACACGACACACAACGCATACAGACCGGTGAGCAATTTCACTTGAACAGTCATGCTGAAGAGAGGAAGGAGGATCGTAGTAACCTGAGCTGTCTTGTAGTAACTGTATATGTCATGGATGTAGTCGACAACGGCCAGCTCGTTGTCACCGTCGAGCTTGTCGATGTCTTCCACAAGCTCATTTGCCTTGCTACTGAGGCCACATGCTTCCTGCCATTGACAAGAACAGGCAAGCAGAGAGGATTCATACAGTGAAAAGGAGCCAGAGGTATCGCATTGGATAGATTGGTCGGGAAGCTCACCTTCAAGCGATGAGAGAGCACCGAGGTGAAAGAGTTAACTAACTTCTTTCTGGGGAGCTTGATGGTCTTGGCAGGACGAAGGGCGGGCTTCTTGGTCGCCGGCTTCAGGGCAGCAGGAGGAGCATTCTGCAAACCATCACACCGATTTGGAATCAACAAATTGGAAATAATATCACCATTAAAAAACGAATCCTGATCACGTCCAATACATGCATGTCCAACACTCGTGCTAGGCATCTAAAAAAAACCTTCTTTGTCGCCGGCATTCTGTTCTCGTCGGAGCCGGTGTTGATGGTCTTGGCAGGATGAAGGGCGGGCTTCTTGGTCGCCGGCTTCAGGGCGGCAGGAGGAGCATTCTGCAAACCATCATAACGATTTGGAATCAACAAATTGGAAATAATATCACCATTAAAAAACGAATCCTGATCACGTCCAATACATGCATGCCCAACACTCGTGCTAGGCATCTAAAAAAAAAACCTTCTTGGTCGCCGGCGCTCTGTTCTCGTCGGAGCCGGTGTTGATGGTCTTGGCAGGACGAAGGGCGGGCTTCTTGGTCGCCGGCTTCAGGGCGGCAGGAGGAGCATTCTGCAAACCATCACACCGATTTGGAATCAACAAATTGGAAATAATATCACCATTCAAAAACGAATCCTTTTTTTTTTAGATTCTAAAAAACGAATCCTGATCACGTCCAATACATGCATGCCCAACACTCGTGCTAGGCATCTAAAAAAACTCGTGCTAGGCATCTAAAAAAACTCGTGCTAGGTCCATACTTGCATGCCCCGGCTATTGCGTCTGCCCTATCTTACCAAAGCAGCCTGGGCAAGGGAGTGCCGAGACCAACCGTCCGAGACAACTGTGGTGATGGAAGGGCCGGCGAGCAGATCTGGAGTCGAAGTGCCTGACGGTACAATTTTTTATTTTTCACATGGAAAACTGATATTCCAGAAGACGGGGCTGAATCGCCAGTCAACAGACAGGTTACAGAAGACTACGGGTAGCCCAGTCTTTTGCATGCTCTACTGGTTTTCGTATATATGCAAACCAAATAAGAAAATAACATGGGTTAAAAAAATTACAAATACCAATTTTTTAACAGAATCAAATTAGAAATATATTATAAATCCAAACCAGACCCAAATAATAATATTGAGAAAAAAATTGGTACATCCAAATAAGACCCAAATGATAATATTGAGAAAGAAATTGGTACATCCAAACCAGGCCCAAAGAATAATATTGAGAAATCAAACATGTTAAAATTAATTTTAGCAACTTCAAATAAATATTTATTTGTTATTCTGCAACATATTTTACTTAAAAGAAAAATTAGTCCAAATAAAATCCTAAAGTTATAGATTACAAATGAAAAAATTAGAGAGGCAAAATGGAGGATTTTAAGGAGATGCTTCTTTGAAAATAAATAAATTAAAATGTATAAGTAGAATAAAAGCCTTGCAAAAAAGCGCACCCACATTATAGCTTCATGCATTATCGAGCTTCTTAAAGATAGGTACCACGAACTCACCTCGACCATTTTTGGTCGCGACCATGGTGATGGCATCAACAAATTCCTAGATGGTGGTAAGGCGTCTAGGTGAGCATCTAGATGGCTCGGCACTTGATGAGGTAGAAAGGGCAAAGATAGAGGTGCGAGTTGTGGCGGCCACCTCCAAATGGTCTCCAACAACAAGTATTTTTGGGATTTTTCCATTTGTAAATTTTTAAGGAAAACTAGGGACTTGGTAAGAGGCAACTCGATAAGAGGGAGCGGCTTCCTAAGAAGTCAAGATTTCAGTTAATAGTTTTGATTTTATTTGAGTGTGTGAGTCATTTTTTATATTTTCTTTATTTGTGTTTTAGTTATGACCTATGAGAGGCGCACAATAGTTACGCTTGAAGTGTACATTATTTCCAAACACATAAATAACCAATCCTTATATTTTGTGAAGTAATATACTCGCCCATAAACTACTTTTCCATGGCAAGGCACGGGCACGCTGCTAGTCATAATGATTTCAAAGAAAGCCGGGTATAATAATATGCAAATATGTGTGCTATGAAATAAAGATCCATGGCTAGTACTATGCGCTAAGGATAATCAGCTAACATAAAGTCTTCCAAATACTCTCGCTATAACTCTGACATTGTGCCAATTTTGCTAATCAATTCCAAGAACTACCTTGTTGCCATAAGAAGAGTCAGAACTTGCACAACCAACAACCTTGAATCTGGTATTAGAACACATTTATCTTCCTTCCAAGAATTAACCAAAATGCTAATGCAGGGACGTGTCCAAAGAAAGTAGGATATAGAAAGAAGTACCCTGTGGCCATATGAACAGTAAGAAACATGCACAAACAATAATGATCAACCTAGTAGTAGAACAAATTTATCTTCCTTCCAAGGTATTGAACAAAATGCTAATGGAGGGCTGTGATCAAGAAAATTAGGCTACAGAAAGTGACAAACCTCGGGCTCATCGGTTGTCCACGGAAGTAGTTGAGCGGTATGTATGCGCTTTTTTTCATCCTCGATGAGCATTTCCTGTACTTTCTGAGATAACTGCTATACTTTTGCCCTTCCTCTTTTCTGTTATCAAACGATCATCCAACATAGCATTATAGTGGATCATTTTGACTAGTGAAAACAGAAGGACAGGCAAACAAAAATCACCTCTGCTCTCAGCTTGAAAGGATGCTGGCTAGTGACCTTAAGCCTTTTATTATTCAACCTGCTCTTAAGCGATTCAGATGGCTGCAGAGCAAATAGACATTGAATTTAGCGAGCATGCACAGATAAATCAGAATCGACCTTAGAGAGCATAACAAAAGCTCCTTACGTTGCGCCGGCTCCTGCGTCCTCCTCCCGTCTGTCTGTTCCGGCTCGACCTAAAAAGAGGTACGCACTTTGATCAATGTACTGCAGCATCAGCAACAACCTCCTCGATACAATCCCCACTTGTTCGTCGGTACCACCAACTAACTAACCTGTTGCTCTTCCCATCGAGTGGTAGTAAGTTACAGAGCGTGCTCGGCCCCAGCTGGTTCACGAGATCAGACGAGGAGCCTCCTTCAAGGGCGGCTGCAACCCGGGCAGCGCCTGTTCGGTGCAGCGCAGGCTCTCGAAGGCCTGGACCAGGTGCTTGACACGGCCAGCCCCTGGCACGGTGTTGAGCGTCTTGGCCATCATCAACCTGTTGCCCTCCAATCCGGCCACGTCCCTTTCCTCAAAGGCGCCGCTGTCTTTTTTGGACTGCTCCTCGGCGGACGCGCGCAGCGCCTTGCGGCACTTGTCCAAGTCGGCCCCGGCGTCGTCGTTGATGTGCGTCGGCCGAGGAGCAGTCCAAAAAAGACAGCGGCCTTACCCGGGACCGGCGGCCGTGGCGCGGGGCACCGCTGCTTCTTCCTGGCGAGCAGGGCCTTGGAAGCCGGCTGTTGGATGTTGGGGTCGGAGTTCTCGGAAGCGTGCGCGCGGGTCGCCATGGCTAGGGTTTGGGATCGTGCTGTGTGCTTGGGGTTGGGGAGATGGAAGGGGAGATCGTTGGGGCCGAGTGTAGTTTGATACTAGTAGAAAATTGATCAACGCAAGTTTATCTTCTAGGCCACCGTTAGCAACAAACTGCCGGATCCACCTACCTCGGAACCGCAGCTCCAGCTACCTCGGACTCCCCCACGTTTACGCCACGTCGCCTGGCGTACGGCGTCCCCTGGCTCCTTCTCCCCAGCCACTCCTAACTCGCCACCTGGCCGTCCCTGCCCCCACACGCTGCCTCCGCCCAGTAATCTGGTTTTCTTCAACCTAAAACCCTATTCCACCCAGTAATCTACGGGCTCTCGAGAGGATCTTGCTCTGCTTCGCGTGGACGGACAACATGCATGGAGATCATCCCTACCTCAGGAAACTAGCTACAATCAAATTTTGGCATCACCAGTGACAAGTAGTATACTTGGTTATATGGAAGCTAGCATGCATGGTGTGCCAGAATAATTATTCCAGAAAAGATATAAAGTTTTTTCTAGGAGAAATAAAGCATGTGCTTGTCTAATGAGTTCAAGGTCGAATGCCCATGGCAAAGTTTGCACTAACACTTGAGCTTAACGCTGTGAAACCATAGTGATTAGACTTGCATTGAAAATAGTTGTGAACCAAAACGTGGCCTCCCACGAGAAGAAGAATACATACCTCCTGCTAGTAGACAGGAACCGTGGCGCGCGTAGAGCGTGTTGGCGACGTAGGGCGGGGCATCGACGCCGAGCTTGGCACAGAGCGCGTGCACCTCGCGGCCGCGGCCGAGAGCATGTCGTGGAACCTCACTGTTCCCACCCGTACGTCTTCCTGCTGCGCTTCGTCAAGGCCCCGGCAGCAACAAGGAGCAGGAGCACATGGTGTTCTTCTTCGCCGAGATGGCGCTGATGGAGTACGAGCTGGTCTCACTCTGAGATTTGGTGGTTGGCGGGGGCTCGGGAGAGTGGCGGCGGGGGTCGCCCTCGAGCGACCCAGAGGCGGCTAGGGTTTCCTCTTTTTCGCCATGCGGAGGAATCCGGTGTGAGGAGATGACGGGGTGGTTTCCGGTTTTGGAGATGAGATCGTGGGGGAGGACGAGCGAACTGCAATTGGAAAATAATACTAGAAGGGGAGGTTCAACAGCTAGGGGCAACAAGAGAGTATCAGCTTCTCAGCCGGCAGAGGGAGATTCAGCTCTTGTCCCCTTATTAGACGAGAAGCTTCAGACCTCCCCTGTTCTCCGGACAGCTCAGGTGCTAGTTCCTCCATCCCACAAAGGATGGAGCCTACGGCGGCTCAGTTCCACGGCGCCCAAGGGATGTCCAGTGCCTCGTGCAGACAGCTCGCCCCGTGGGAATGCAGACTGGCCCGTCGACCGTATGAACGAAGATCACGTAGTTCCATATATCATCAAAAACGTGGGCGTGGTCGGAAAAAAATACTACCTAGTTATTGCCTGCGATAGGGATCAAGAAACGGTCCATATGTTCAGATCTGTGGGCTAATGTATGCATGTTTACTTTCTAACATTTTGTGTAAACGGTTATCGATTTTGCTAGTGTATATATGTTTCTACTTTCTTCTGTCCTAACATCCTCCCTCGTCGGCTTACAATGCGTCTCTTCAACAACTGCATTCTTACACTGTAGATTTTACATGGTCTGAATCTTTCAGCTACTAGCACAAAAAAGAAACTTCTAGTAACTAGCAAGCGCTCCGTGCTTACTCGGCTCTTATTCTCCTATGAATTCAGCTGCAATCTGGAAGGCGCACACGGAGAGCAAGGTGAAGTTTTTTGTTGGTTGATGCTCCACAACAGGATTTTAACGGCAGACTGGTTGGCTATTCGGAATTGGCAAGGGAGCGTCATCTGCTCCTTACGTGGTCTCTTCTGCACTGTTGCTATGCTAGACAGGTTTGGAGAGCGGTGGCCTCTTGGTCGGGTTTCGCGGTGCTCGAACTGGCAACTTCAGTAGCGGATCATCTGGCAATCGCGGACTGGTGGCATATTTGGCTGGAGCACATCTGCTCCTTATGTGGTTGTGTGGAGAGAAGGTTTGATGGGTGGCGTACGGATTTGGGCACATTTCGCTGGGGCGCAAAGCCTTCCCCTGTTCCGGAACAAGTTCACGCCACCTGTGGTTACCTCCTCTCGAATTCGAAATGCAGTGAATGCTAGGATATTTGCCTTTGAGAGGATTATCCATGACCATGGCGGTTGACTGATGTTGTTTCTCGGTTCTCCCTAGGCTAAGCCTACCGTAACTAATTCTGTAACTAGTTTCAGTTTTCCTCTCTTCTTATAAAAAATCTGCAGTGCTCCTGCCTATATTTCAGAAAAAAAAGAGTGTTTGCTTGTCCTCATCCAGTAACACATTTACAGTTACGTTGTTAGATTTTTCTGATTCACCATGAATTACCCACAATTGCAAAGATAATTAAACTACTAATGGAAAAGTGATCTGGCATGCCAACCATGCAAACGAACGTATGCAGCCCAAGTTTTCACTGAACACATGAAAACTCAGGGCTTGGCAACAAGACTCTGTTCAGCAATGTGTTTCAGTTTTAGAGCTGCAAGCTCCTCTGGTTCTGAATTTCCTTAACCAGGGGTTGGCTGTGGACATCCAGTTACAAAATTGCAGCAGCATCACAGTTCTAAGATTCTCATCTATATATTTTTGCATATGTCCTGATCTCCAGAACTAACATATACATCCGTTACATACGCACTGTCGGAAACGGCTAGCTATCTGCATCATGCTGGCTACAGCTATTTAAACTAGTTCTTAGTGTGCCCCCCTCGCGCTTCAGTAGGCAGTGTCGGTTCCTCTTCATTGGGGCAGTGGACTGGACATCCATCGACTAGGCATTGTCATAGTGCACAAGTGATAGTACCTGCTAGTCAAACTTTGTTCCGTTGGCGCCTCCAGCTTCTGCAAAAGAGCTTTCTTTTCCTCTTCAGGGAGGGCGTTGAACATGAAAACAGACTTGTCGCCGATGTCGTCCTTGGTTGTCAGGAACATAACACGGTAAGATTCAGTTGAGAAATGTACAATAGCCACAAGGATGATAAACACATTCCCTGAAAAGCAATTATAGATTACACTACCTTAATGGGCTGCTGGAATTTTCTCGCCGCGAACACGGTGAAGAGTGCCATCCACACTCCTAAAAGGCTCAATTTTGTCCCGTCATCCATAAAACCGGACTGCATATGTCAAGTGAACATGTGCAAGAAAAAACTGTCAGTGCACCAGTCAGGGGTCCGAGGCTGAATATTGAGGTGATAAATCTCAGATGTCTCATTTACCAGGTGTCCGAGAAGAAGGATGGGGATAACAAAGGTCAGGATGCCAGCTTCCAATTTTCCATAGCAGAGTCCTGTGAGAGTGCATTTCTTTTCAGATACATTTCACAAACTGAACTATTCAGTCATTTAGTGCAAGGGTTTGGCAAATGAACTAATCAATTAGAACGCATCCAGTGAACACTAATCAAAAATCGGCTCAAGCAATCAGTAGCAGGACACAATCAAGATGAACCAATCCATTCCACACAGTTCATTCAGAAGCAGACACAGAAACTGACAGACGCACCTTCCTTGAAGACGAGGCCAGTGAGCGCGGCGAAGGTGGGCCCGACGAACCACATGGCGCCGGGGTGCTCAAGCACGTACCGGACGAGCCCTCGTCGAGCGGCGCCGCGGCGAGGGCGTAGGTGCCGACGGACCCGAGCACTCCGACCGCCCACAGCGCCTGGAGGAACCTCTTGATGGGGGTGACGTAGATGTGGATGAGCACGAGCGAGAGCCCCAGCCCCGCGCCCCGGCGGCGTAGAGCAGGTCGGCGCCTTGGCGGACGGCGTCGCCGACGGGGTTCCCCTCCGGCAGGAACGCCCCCGAGGCGGCGACCAGGAAGGAGGCCGCGGCGGTAACGAGTCCCGACCGGTAAAGCAGGACCTCGCGCACGTCGACGTCTTCCACGGTCCAGGGAGCGTAGACGCCCGTGTAGACGGTGCTCTGGTCGGCCAGCCCGTCGCCGGCGGCCCTGATGGCGCCGGCCGCGCTGGCGCGGTGGCCGCGGTGTGAGAGGAGTGAGCGGAGAGGGCGCAGCTTGGGGGAGGTCGGGGAGAGGTGGCTGGGGAGGGGCGGGAGTGGCGCGAGGCGGAGGAGGACGGTGGTGGCCATGGCCATGGTCGACGCTGCTGGGCTCAAGTTCGTCTTGGTTTTCTTGGGATTTTTTTCGTGGGGTGGTTCTGCGGTGTTGCTTCTGCTGATGTGTGTGATGACCGTAAGCTCAACTGACGGTCACGATTTTTCTAGTGGTGTCGAGCCCGGGGCATTATTATTATTATTATTATTATTATTATTATTACTAGTTGCCATGTACGTGCAATGCACGTCTTTACAATTAAATGTTATAAAATTTTACAAGTAGGACATGTTCAGAATTAAACATGACAATTTATGCTTAAGAAAATAAAGATATAAAGATTACTTCTTTCCATGCATGTAAATATTAGCACAAATACAAGTCAATTTTTTAACACAAATACCTATCAACGTCTATGTCCATTCTGTACACAAAAAAACAGCTACAATCCGGTTCATTTTAACGCCAAACAAAAAAAAGAAGTTCCGCCGGCCTTTGGCAAAAAAAGTTCTTTTCAATAAGAACCTTGAACTCGAAATCCTGGTCGCTTGGCACACCGGATTTTTGAATCCTCGTACCACAGAAAAAATCTCACATCTCTACTCTCACCAACTATATTGTCCCGTATGTAGTACTAGTATTTATCTTCTACCTCTATCCTATTCTGAAACTTGCGTGGTAGACTGCTGCTACAGCTACTGATGGATGGTGTATTGGTGTTGATATACTACTGGTAGTCGTTTCTTGAGTCCACCTTTTTCTGCTCTCTAAGCTGTTGTAGGTGCTGCTTGTCAATGTGTTGCTGCTACCTGGCTAGCTGACGAATATGGCGCGTATAGCGCGGGAATACCAGAGGAGCCAGCGCGAGTAGGGGGCGTTGCAGGTTGCAGCATGGTCTGGCAGAAGACGTCGTGGCTCCAGACGGAGGCGATGCGTGGCGCGCTCCCAGAATACACGGAATCATCCGGCGTCGCGGCAAGTGCACGCACGGCGATGGCAGACACACGGCTCGACGCGGGCGACAATGAACGCACGCCTAAGCGCGAGCGACGGTGCCGGAGCGCGGGACGGTCGGCGACCAGGCTGCGGTAGGTGCCTCGGCCAGGGCACGTGCAACACGCCATCAAGGGTAGCTAGCTGGCCGTGGGCAGCGCTTGGGTTGCTGGAGCTCCGGGATATGTGGCCAGCGACGGCTAGCAGGCCGAGCACGAGCGTCGGTGGCTATAGCGTCAGCAGATTTCCTTGTTCTCGCTTGCACGCGAGTGACCGACAACCTCCGTTCGCGCGGTACGATTGGATCGGCGTCGCCGCTGCGCTTGCCTGCCCGCCGTCCCCGGCCTCCCTCAGTAATCCCTCGCGAAGCTTTTGCGTGGCTCTCCCTCCCATCTTCTCATGCTACAGCGCCTCACCTCCCGTCGGCTAGGTGCGGCCAGCGGGGACATGGACGCCTCCCGTCGGCTAGGTGCGGCCAGCGGGGACATGGACGGAGAATGAGAGGAAGGAGTAGGACATGGCCCGCTCCTTTCCACGGAATAAAGGGGTACCATCCCCGACCATGGCATGCCCGAGTCCTCGCTAGGGATCTCACAACCGTGCGACCACTCCGAGATTCTCCAGCGCGCGGGGCCTGACCGGCGAATCAACAAACAAAACGATGGCAAAAACGATGGCAATTTGGTTGTATTATGTGATTTGGTGGGAGGGCAAAACGGTCCAAACTGGACAATGTTGAGTTGTCAAACATTGGGACGATCTGGACTGTTTGATCGGATATTGAACGGTACAGATTTAAACTATCCCAACAAGTTTGCTCTTTTAATACTAGTATAGATTATTGTTATTATTATTATTATTTGACAATCCATTCCCATTATAAGTCGGCGCGCGTTTAATAAAGCGATGGTATGTATATTATTCTATACTAAGCTGATACCGTTAGATTACAATTCAAAAATAATTTGTAATGATATAAATTATTTATCCAATAATGATTATCGACTTATACTAATTCTTGGTCAAACATAAATCTCCTGAGCAAACCAACAGGAGAATGAGTAGAACTCACATCATCGACAGAGTAGATAAACCGTCGGTGGGAAAACTATAATTTGCAACTAGTTGCGCCCACAACGGAAATCCATTGCGATTAGAAACCAGTGACCCTAGTTTGGAGTTTTAAAAATTGTGAAATAAATCATGGTAGGCTACGCGTGTATGTGTGTATCTAGGAGTTTGCGTCTACGACCTGTGAAACAAAACAACTAGGGTTTCGGTCCACGGGCCGAATGCCTGATGCCGGCCCTATAGTAAGTGCATACATTACACAGGCCGCATATGCGACAAAACGTCTGATCTGTGATCAGTGTCGATTGTATTAGCAGTTGTACACTTACATATACTGACGACACTTGCTCAGGGTCAAGTCCCTGATTACATTACATGTCACATTCATGAATTTCTCAAGCTAAGCACAGTACACCACAATTTATGCGTACTGTTCAGGACAATCAGCGATCAGTTCTCAAGTTAAACTGATTTCTGAAGCTAAGCATGATGAAGGTGGTGACGAACTGTTGTAGCACTGAAGCTTGAGCTTCCCGCCAAACTCCTTTGGCAGCTGGGACTCATCGATGGCGTCCCGGAGCGTGGTGTTGAGGTCCCGATCGGCGACGAACATGAACTTCTTCTTGGTGTTGTCGTCAATGAAGGGGTACACAATCTTCCATGCCGCCATGAACACGTATGGCACATGGATAAGGAACACCTGCCCCAGCCGCTCTGGGTAGTTGTTCTGCATGATGTCCAACGCCGCCAACATTGCCCGGATGTCGCAGTTCGCGTACCCAAACCCCTTCAGGTCCACCACCGCCGCAAACTTCTCCAGCCCCGCTGGCAACCTGAAGAACATATCGATAAACAGACGCGTGAATCATTGAACTAGGCGTGTTATTCACACTTTTAATTAGTCCTTGAATTCCAACGGATAAGTATGTACTTGGTGCAGGTGTTGTCAAGGATGTAGACAACGTAGCGCTTGAACTCGTCGAGGTCACGCTTGGCGGTGAAGTGCCGAGCGCCGAATAGGTACACCATGGGGCGTCCCATCTTGTCATGGCCCTCCACGTAGAGCTTTTCCTGCACGAGCTCGTTGCGCACCTCGTCGTCGGTGATGGGGCCGTTTGGCTTGGCAGCGCGCTTCCATGCGAGGTAGTTGAGGAACATCGCCGATGCCTTCCCGATGTTGTGGTCCCTGGCACGCAGGAACCGCCGCAACATGAAGTCGTCCTCCTCCTGTATTTATGTATGCGAGCAGTCGATCAACAGTTGGATCAATGTACAGATGATTGTTTTGTTGTTGTGAGATTTGAATGACAGAGCGTACAGGATTGGCAAGCCAGGCGTGCATCAATCGTGAGTTCTGTGTTAGTAACATTTATGATGAACTTTCTCACACCACGAGCTATGGGCGGGTCCAGTCGATGAAGCAGCTATCACTGAAACAGCTGCTAGCTCTCTTTTTGCTTTGTTAGGCCAACCGCTAACTCCCCAATGTAGTACTGTGGATGATTCTTAACTACCTGGAGAGAGACTGAGATGAGAAAAGCCATCCACCCGTTCTCTCTCCCTAAATGAGGAAAGCGTGAGTCATCAACGCCAAAAGCGACCAGCAACCACTCACTCGCAGGCAGCGAGTTCAGTTTAGTTGATGAGAAAGAAGGGGATGGAATGGATGATGCGTATGGGTACCTTGGATCGGATGCGGGGTCCTGTGCCTCTACGACGGCCCTCAGCTCCGCCACCATCTTCCACTCCGACGCGCAGTGGAAAAAAAAGGTGCAAATTTTTGGCCTGTTTTTACTCATAGTCTCATTCTGGGAGTCTGGGACTGCCGCCGGCCGGTGCTCCTGGAAAAGGAAAGCTGACTACTCTTACAAATCTTTGAACACGATAAAATAGGACGCGACCAGTGGGTGCTCGTGAGCTTTTTGCATCAGTGTCCAGTGAGCAACTGAGCACTGAGCAGCGCAACTAAGCTCCCTCCGCTTTTCGCCATACAGTCATGCAAAACATTTAAAAATGCACCACTTTTAAAGTGAGAGTCTGAATAAAATGGGTGTTTAGCTTTGTATTTTTGCAACGAGATATTTAAGCAACTTTCTATGAGGCTAAAAAAACGTTTGTGGTAACACCATACTTTTCTAGCAAACTAGTTCTTGACATTCCGTTGTTTGCAGAAGTTGCATGTAATTTCCATTTATCGAAAAACGTTGGTTACAATTTGACGCACTATAAAGATTCTTGAAAATAAGGCTGGCTAGATAGAGCAGCAGTTTCTTCAGATGGAATGCAACTTTTGCATAAACAGTAGTCTTCCCAACACCCTGTGGCTAGACCTGCCAGTAGGATGACCGTTGGACCGCAAACACCAGCTAAGTCTGATACTTCTCCACCCATCGGTTGAATATAAACCGGTCTGATACACAGAAGATAACATGGGAAAACAGTGCCTGATTTAACTTGTACTTAGTGCGCAGCTTGTGTTATATGATGGATTTGCCAACACTCAACCTCCCATAATAAGCATGATTTCTCATATTGACATTTTGTGGTTGCGTGAATGTGCCTTTGTATTTCTTGGTACTATCTATTTGTTTCTTCCGAATTTGTTAATAATATAATTGCCTGTGTCTTAGGGAATGGGAAGCAATACACGAGGAAATAGTAGTCTTAATGATTACCGCTTCAGCCTTTACTGCTTTCTGGGTCGAGATTTTGTTTGCTAGGCTCAGGAGCATGTCAGGACCTTGGCCTAGTATATTCCCCACCTCTCCCATAAACTACCTTGCCTTTGCCGCCGGTCATGTTCTCCTCCATTTCAGAAGTAAAAATCCACTCACCTAGCTAGTTTATTTCATTTTCAAAATGAATCCTTATTGAATCTTTTCGAATCATTGCTGATTATTTTGTTGTGCTTTCGAATCCTTTCTGGATATTTTGGATCCTTACTGATTATTTCGTTTTTCTTTTTCGAATCCTTACGGATTACTTTGTTGCTCGTTTTTATCAGTTACTTGCCCGCTAGGACACGCATATTCGCACATTGTTCTTTTATCCAAGTTTGTTTTTTCTAATCTTAATTATTTACTCTGCATCAATATTTCCAATATGATTATTTCTTAAATTTGCAAATTCGCCGTGGATAGGTTGCAAAATATACGTCAACAAGTACAGAAGTGGAGAAATTAATTAAGTCCAAATGTCTTTCAAGGAAATATACTGATTATAGTGTATGATCGTGCTATCACTAATAGAAAACAGGCCTTTCGTCCACTCCCATTTGTCCCGGTTGCGTTTCAAACCGCGACTAAAGGATCATTTGTCCCGGTTCGAGGCGGCCAGGGCGTCTGCCGGCTTTAGTCCCGGTTTGGTAGGGACTTTTAGTCCCGGTTCGTGGCTGGAACCGGAACTAAAGATGCGAGCCCCTTTTAGTCCCGATTGATATCTCAAACCGAGACTAAAAGGTCTATCTTTAGTCCCGGTTTGAATTACCAACCAGGACTAAAAAAATTCCCGAAATCCCCGCGCATGGGGTCGCCGCTGCCACCCACATGCACCTCTTTCTATGCATTCAATGCCCTGCATGCATGCATGCATGCACGACTCGGCCTAATTAAACTACTACTAATTCAATGCCACCCACATGCACCTCTTTCTATGCATTCAAACTACTACTAATTTAACCAAATCAACTGAACTACAAATCAGTATTTATTTATGAAACCGGATTAGTAGCACTAATTATTAAATGTGACAAAATCATGACTTTAAGAAAGTTGACTGAAAATTATGAAACATAATTGAGAACATGTGGAAAAATAATGAAATTGTAAAATTTTGAAACATGACTGAAAATGTGACGCCGGGGGCCGCCGGGGGCCGAAAGCCCCAGTTGGTCCACTTCCTCGCGGTGCGTCGGTTGGCGCCGATCGTGCGCCGCTCCTTCTTGGCCGCCTCCATGATGTCAAATTTGAAAAGAGTCAAAATTCAGATTTTTATTTTTTTAAAAAAAATCAAAAAATAAAAATGATGTCATATTTGGATTCCTCATATTTTTCTGATAATAATGGATATATTATTTGTCAATTTTCGATTTACCGATTTAAAGATATGAATTATGCCATATTAAATGAATAAATGCAAAAAAAGTAATAAAATATTATTATTACTTATTTTATTTTCATTGTAATTCAAATATTATTATTATTTATTCATTATTGTTTACTTAAATAATTATTTGTGGTTCCAAAAAATAAAGATGTGTGACACAATGGTATAAGAGTTAATAGAATTGATATGGTAGTATTGACAACAAGGAACAATAACATTCGCGGGACCACAGCAGGAAGGAACAAAGAGGTTAAGCGTGCTGAGGGTGGAGTAGTGTGAGGATGGGTGACCGATCGGGAAGTTTGACCAAGACTGGCGTTTGACCAAAGATTAAATGCAATTAGTGCGTTTGACCAAAGATTAAATGCAATTAGTGCTAAAAATGTCCAAGTGAGAGATGGTTGAGTCAAACATTCGAAAATAAAAACAATTCAAAAGAATTGAAAAAAAAAATCAAATTTTTTTCCTGCCCAAGCCGAGCGGCCGGGTGCAGACCCTTTAGTCCCGGTTTTAGTCCCGCCCCTAGTGTCCCGGTTTGAAAACCGGGACTAAAGGTCTTCCCAACCCGGGACAACATGCATGTTCTCCACTAGTGTATTTAGATATACCGAAAATGAAATATTGGTCTCTAAATTGTCTTTGTCTTCCAGTTTTTACTTCTCTCTGCTATGTCATTGTTAGGATATCCAATATTCCATTATGATTATCTTTTAAGCAACCCCAAAGCTCAATATATATGCGGTTGGCCCATCACCCATTCGAGATTGCAACTTTTGGATATGTTATATTTGTACTTAACTTTTATACTTATTTATAATAAATTATTTATCCTTATAGTTCTAATTTTTCTAATCACCAAAAATACATTCTCACATTGCTAAATTTAAATATCTCCTAACAAAACTAATATGCTAGCTTTTTCAGAGATATTATGCGTATAATGTTTTCTGAGATACTCCCCTTAAATATGAGAAAACAAACAAAATCAAATTTCTTAACCAATACCTAAGATACATACAATGTATATTTGTATACAGTACTTGCGGTGTATGTGTTCTCTTAAATGTAAATATCCTAAAATATCTTAGTCAAATTTTCTAATATATCCTTATATGGTTTATATTTTCTGTAATGTCAGATTTCAATGACAAATAAGCGAGAAACATTATAATACATATCCAAGCATACAACCAGAAGTGGAATATCCACCAAGCCTTTTGAGTGTACTGAGTGTATCGAAACAAGACAATCTCTTGGTCTTGCTTAAATATGAGAACATTCTTATCTTTTACATCTCATCTTTCAACTTTCTTTGATGTCTAAATGGTATTTTGGACATATAAAATCAGTATCCACGGATAAGCAATACAAAGTGTTAAATCATCAATTTAAATGGTATTGGCCCCATTTTGCCATCTTCCTCCCTCTTCGATAGTCTACTCATAATATAGAGTTCACGTCAACCATCATATATAAACTTTCTCTTCATGTTAAAGCTTTAGCTGATAAAAAGTTTAGGAATTTCTATACTGCAATAAATGCGGCCAACCTTCTATATTAACTAATAGTCTAGTCCACGGGTTTCTTAAAACATGGCGCATATAAAAATTCAACTTATTATAAGTTTCACCAATCATATAGACAAGAATACAAATCTAATAGCAATAGATCCATCATACAATATATTTACATATTATATCTATTAAATATGGTAGAGTTTATATTTTTTTCTAATTACACAATGTTGACTTTTGACTAATTTTTTTTACTTATATTATAAGAAAGAGAGACATTATTTAGGATTTCTTAAATTTTATGCATGTGATAGCAAAAGGTATATAGAAACTTATGTGCTACAATAATAATGTTGATTCAGAAAAATGAAGTTAATTTTAAATTATTGTGAGGCTCCAGTAGTTTAACTACGAAGTAAATACACTCAATATTTTATGATTGGTTACTGCCTACCATTTGATATATAAATATTGGCACTCGAGTTCTCCCTCCCTTTGTTCTCACTCTCCCGGGTCACACTTGAGTGTGCCCTTCCTCTGTTCTCTCTCGCTCCCAGTCGATGGGCCCGCTCCACACCAAACCGCCGCCTGCACGATCTCGACATGCCTTCCTAGAACGATGGTGAAACCTGCAACGGGAGCGGCAACCGCCTCTCCGCGTTCGCTAATGCTCATGTGAGTTTCCCTTCTCGCCTAGGGTTAGCATATGTGGATTTCGACGATTGAGCTGGAAATGTAACGATTTGGGATGCATTTGGCTTGAATCCTTGGACTATGGTGCTAGAGAACATTTAGGACCTGGATTGGAATGGAATGGACGGTGGACTTGAGGGAGTGTGTGACCATGGCAAAGAACTTGGGAAGTATGTTTTTTGGAAGGCATTCTCACTGGCAGAAGGCGCCTGGCATGTTCCAACACTGTGTGGCTTTTGTCTATTAATTCCTGAAAATGTTCTTATTTTCAACGCAAATGTGGTGGTTTTGTTTGCAAATTTCTCTAATTATAAGGTATATTCAATTTCTCAACCTACTCACAGTGCACGATCGGTGGATGCATGCATGTACAGATGTACTGGCGGCGCCAGGGAGACCGGAGACGGGACCAACCCAGCGATCGATTTATGTTCATGATTTCAATTCCAAACAAATGGCCGGACCCTGCATCTAAAGCTTAAGCGACCGTACAGCATCCGTAGTACCATGTACTTGACTAAAAATCGAGGGAACGTTCACGTACTTGCATACAATTAGGCACACCTCAATTGCATGAAGGATCCATAGGGAAAACAATGGTACATCACTTCACGATGACGGTGGTGACGAACTGCCGTAGCCCTGAAGCTTGAGCTTCCCGCCAAACTCCTCGGGCAGCTGCGACTCCTCGATGGCATCCCGGAGCGTGGCGTCGAGGTCCCGGTCGGCGACAAACACGAACTTCTTCTTGGTGTTATCGTCAATGAAAGGGTACACCATCTTCCACGCCGCCATGAAGACATATGGAACATGGATGAGGAACACCCGCCCCAGCCGCTCTGGATAGTTGTTCTGCATGATGTCCAATGACGCCAACATTGCCCGGATGTCGGAGTTGGCATACCCAAACCCCTTCAGGTCCACCACGGCCGCGAACTTCTCTTGCCCTACTGGCAACCTGAAGAGCACAACGATAAAGAGACAAGTAACGTTAAGCACACTTTTGGTTGGATGTTCAATTCAGGAAGGAGAAGTACATACTTGGTGCAGGTGTTGTCGAGGATGTAGGTGACGTAGTGCTTGAACTCGTCGAGGTCCCGCTTGGCGGTGAAGTGGCGAGCGCCGAAGAGGTACACCATGGGACGACCCACCTTGTCGTGGCCCTGCACGTAGAGCTTGTCCTGCGCGAGCTCGTTACGAACCATTTCCTCGGTGATGGATCCATTGGGCTTGGCGGCGCGCTTCCAGGCGAGGTACTTGAGGAACATGGCCGACGCCTTCCTGATGTTGTGGTCTCGGGCACGTAGGAAGCGCCGCAGCATGAAGTCGTCCTCCTCCTGCACAAAATTGAATCCATGGCTTGGATCAGCGTCCACTTGGAGGGCCAAAGGTTGGACAGCTGATTCTGTCAGAATTGATTGTTTTTGGTTGTTGTGGGATTTGAAGGACCAAGTGTATGCATGGGCACTGGGCTAGTGCCTAGTGGGCTGGCATTCTAGGCGTGCGTGATGATCGTGAGAGGTCTTGGTGGTGAACACTTATGATGTGCTTTCTCACACACCTTGCATGTTGGGCATGATCAAGCAGCAGCTATGGCCTGTCCATTCCATCGGTTCCAATAAATACACCGACAGCTGCAACAGCGATAGCAAAAAAAGAAAACTCTGGTTCCACGTTTTTCGGCAACAGCAAAAAATAAATAAATTCACCACCTAAAATAATTGTGTCCTACATTTATTATTTTCAGTGAAGATCGAGTATTTTCTCATGTACCCATGGCTGCATGTGACAGAGAAGGATTATGAAGCTTCTTCATCAACTATTGAAGCAACGCGGTACGTCTGTGCCTACCCGTACACGTTGAGCTGCTGCTGCTACACACACGGCTCTGTTTTCGCTGGCCAACCGCTAGCTAATCCTTGTGTTGTGGACTGAGTGAGAGCCTTAACTGCCTAGAGAGACTGATGAACCACCCTACCTGTCCAAATGAGAAAAGCGTGTCCAAATCACATCATCAACACGCCAAAAGCGACCACCAACCACTCGCATCTAAGCTAGTTTTGATCTGGTCGACCGTTTCACCCATGGAAAAAAATAGCACCTTATAACGTGCTACAGTGTTTTGAGAGTTGTCTCACTAAATAAATCAGTGTACTCACTAATAGCACGTTCATGTCTTTTATTTTTATTTTTTATACTTCCGTGCAGAGAACTCTGCTTTCCAAGAGGTGGGTTCTGACATGACCAGAAAGAATGATAGCATATTTTAAGGCGACACTATTTTTGTACTGTATATGATAGTATTGTTTTACTTGGTCTTACCTTGTCTCCGCAGCTACCTACATGCCTCCTAACCTGAATACTTTCTAGTTAAAACAAGTACCGTACGTAACCGGCAAGAACTTGATCGCAACAACCGTGGTTTAGCAGCTGTGTTACTGTTACCCGTGGTGCACTTTTTGACCGCAGTTTATTGTAAAAAAAAAATTAAGTAAATTAGGTAAGGCAAGGCGTGTCCTTCTACTGGCTAGCTGGTCACGGGAATCGTCGGTGGACAAGGGACAGAGCCAGAGAGGAGTCCAAGTCCATCAGGCAAGAAGTTTTTTTTACTTCGAAATGGGGGCCATGGTAAGAAGTTGATGAGGAGCAGGAGGAAGGAGATGGGTACCTTGGCTGCCGGGTCCTGCGCCTCGACGACGGCCCTCAACTCCGCCACCTTCTTCCACTCCGACACATCATCGTCGCCGCCGTCCATGCCATGGCCGTTCTGCTTCGCCGGCTCGTCGCCACCGCGCTCCATGCCGCCGGGCGGGCCTCCTAATCGATCTGCCTCTGCCTTGGTTGGTTGGCTCCTCTTGCTCCCACTGAGTGGAAACCTTTGGGCAATGGCTGCTGGCCTTAGATCGGTGGCCTAATTTTATAGCTGGAAAAGAGAAGGCTTGGTCAGTTGGGCTAGAACGAGCGAGGAGAAAGATGGGATTGGGGTGAGCTGTGCAAACGCTGTGACCTGTGTGCGCAACCGAAATTGACTCGCCCCGCCGACTATTTATGGCCAAAGCCTAATAAGGACGCACACCCGTACGGACAACACACTGGGCACCATGGAAGTCTTGCTCCGGCGCTCCTGGTTAGGGGTGAAAATGGCACGGAATATTTCCGACTTTTCCTCAGAAAAACGGAAACAAACAGGAAAAACGGAAATGGAAACGGAATTTGGCGGAACGGAAAAGAAAACGGAAAGTTCATGGCGGAAACGGAAACAAATATGGCAAGACGTATTCTGGCGGAACTGGGACGGAAACAGAATTTCCGTTTCCGCTAATACGGAATTTCCGTTTTTGTGTGCTTGTTTTTTGTTTTTTGAGACTTCGTTTTTGTGTGCTATGATTTGTGGCCCAACACGTTTAGGCCCAATAGCCCAACAGGCATATGAAGCGACCACGGTTACGTACGTATACAGGCAATTAGGCAAATACACACGTCTCATCTCCCCTAATCGTCCTTCCCAATCACAAACGCTAGGGTTAGGGTGAGATGACCAGCCGCAGCCGTGGTGCCACCCACCTGTACTGATCGTCGCCGGCGAGCGAGCTTCCCAACCGTCTCCTACGCCGCCGTGCTTGCCTTTGCCGCCGCATCCGTCGACGCCGCCGGAGCTCTGCAACACTCTGACGTCGCTGCCGCCGGAGCTTGCCTTTGTCGCCGCCTCAGTCGTCGCCGCCGAAGCTCTGCATCTCGCGGGTAATGCCTACTCCTTAATCTCCATTTCTGATTCATCTATGATGCTTAGGATCCACTTAGGCCTCCTTTGATTTGGAGGATTTCCTTAGGATTTCTATAGGATTTCAACCCTGTGGAATTTTCCCTTACGTACACGTTTGATTCAAAGGATAGCTTCCCGTAGGAAAAAATCCTATAGGAATGGTGTAGTGTGTTTTCACAGGAAAAAAAGCATGAGCTCTAGCTTCATTTTAAATTTCCTACGTTGCAATCAAACAAGCAATGGTGAAAATTCCTTTGCCCATAGGATTGTGCCGGTCAGGACTTCCTATTCCTTTGAACTTCCCTTTCCTTTGATTTTCCTACCCTTCAATTCAAAGGAGGCCTTAGTTGGTCTGATGCTGGATTTTCTGATCGAAACTTGTGATCTCTAATCCCTACTGTTGCTTTAGTTAGTAGTACATGGTAATTGGTAAGCATGATCTGCTGCTCTAAAGATTACAATACATATTCAGATTTCTATCATACCTGAACACAATATCATCGCCTTATTATTTACTTGCAAGCAAATTATGTACTGGCTCGGTTCCATTTTTTTAATCTGATGCGTGTATATTTCAGTCCAAATACTATAACTGCACCGTGACCGTGGTTTCATGTAGAGTTGATTATACTTTAGTTTGGACCTGATGTGTAGATTGTAGTTTATCATCAGATAATTCCTTGGCTGTGATGTCCAGTATGAAGTTTATCATCAGATAATTGTTCAATTTTTGTGTACTGTACAGGTAGTCATCAGTCATCACTATGGACATTTTTTGTGCAAGTAGCAGTGCTAGTGTGAGCGTTAGTGCCACATCTCCTAGAGGGTTGTTGAACAATTGTTTGAAGCATATGTCTCTGTTTCAAAGAAAACACCCAGCGGTGGTACTAATGTGTGTCAAGGATCTTCTCAGCATGCTTTTGTTGTTGATGATGGTCTAGATTCATTCTTGAATAGTAAAAGGAAAAATTCAGTGCGTGGTATGAAAACTGAGTTGGAAGTATACATGGAACAAGATCTAGTTCCTAGGACAGAGAATGGTTTTAACATTTTGTCATGATGGAAGGAACATCAAGTTGAGTATCCTATTCTCTCCAAGCTTGTTCGAGATATATTATCTATTCAAGTGTCGACGGTTGCTTCAGAGTCAGCATTCAGTGCTGGTGGACGGGTTGTTGACCCATTTCGGAGTCGTCTTGATCCTGAGACAGTGCAAGCTTTAATTTGTACTAAAGATTGGATTGCAGCATCAGAAGGTAACCTTTTTCACTTCACGTTGTCATACACATAATCTGCGCCATATGCATAATCTGAGATAAGAGTAGTCTAGAAGCTAACTTGCTTTATCATTTAGGTGCTAACGTTGAATCTGTACTCAAAGATCTGGACATGGAGAGCTTGGAATGAAATTTTGCAACGATGGTGCACATGGTTCGTATTTTATTCTGTACTGTCAACTACTCATGGTCATGGAAGAATCATAATAATTTTGTTTCCTTAATTGTAGTTGGAGGAGCAAGAAGATGATAATGCTGATGACTTGGAGGATTTTATGGATGTTGAAGAGGAGGACTGAATGTTGCCATGTTGTGCTGGAGTTGAACTATTATTTGCCTACTATTATTATCGTGGACTCTTTTCTTGCTGAACTTTTTGAAGTGTGAACTTGTGTCATGTGACTGTGAGCTAAATTTATATATGTTTGCTCAGCGTCAAGTTTAAAATCCGCTCCAAGTCTCTTTGTTGCTTGAATTATAAATTTATGTGTGTGAAACCTGATCATGTGCTTGATGCTTGAATTTTTCTACATGTTTCAAGAGGTCTCTTGGTTCCGGCAAACATCCGCTTCTGTTCCGTGACCGTGTCATATTCGGTCCGTATCTGTTTTCGACAATATCTGTTTTCGTATTTGTTTCCGGGGTTTCCGTATTTGTTTCCGCTTCCGCAACAAAATATGGAAACAAACGTGCCACCACTCAGTTCCGTCCGTATCCGCGCCGTTTTCATCCCTACTCCTGGTAAACATAAGACGACTAGTACAAATCTTTGAACCAAACAGAATTTAAATCGATCTTTTGAATGAATTTAAAATGCATAGCCTGTATTTAGGTACTCAAAGATCAAATTTAACGACAGTCTGAAACTACTTTGAATGCACCGCTAATACCAGTCCGGGATAACCCAGTAAGCATATCAGAATTGATTCGCCGGTTTGCCTCGTGGCATGGCATGCACTATTACTAGGAAAATTGGCGCGTCGTCACGCCGCGCCTGTGGTGTTAATATTGTTGCATAATTTGAAATCGCACACGTCGTGATTCGAAATGTTGAAATCCTTTGAAATTTGTCGTGTACAGTATCTCCAAATATTTAGTGAATTGAAAATGTTCAAAAAAGCTTGTATTTTTGCATAATTTTTTTAAGTTAACTCCGTAATTAGAGAAAATGCAATATGTGACCATCTATTAAATTTAAATCCATAATTAGATAAAGTTAGTTTAGATTATGTATGAATATTAACCAAATTGACATGCTCAAATATGTTTGTATTTTGACATAATTAGTTAGGATTCAAACAATTACGCCCGTGGTGTTAATTTTGCTGCGTAATTTGAAGTATATTTTATGCAGAATTAGAATGCCGATAGCTAACTTTAACGATCTATGATAACATAATTGGTATTATAGATAAAATATTCGGTTTCTTCTAACCGGAAGATAGTGCATGAATTGGACACAAATAGGTAGAATCTATTTTTTCTAAATATTTTGGTATGTTGAACATATTTTTATGAATTACAAAATTGGACAAATTTTCGAAATTGTTAGGAAAGTTTTAAATTATGACAAACTGGACCTACTGTCATAGTTTTAGTAATTATCAAAATCATTTTTTCAAAATATTAAAAGGATGGCAAGTGAAATCTGCTGGAATTTGTTTTTTCTGTTTCAGCAAAAAATACAAAAATATTTGGAAAACTAATCCAAAAAATGTGCAACAGAACGAACATTTCTTAGTTTTTGTGAAAAGTTTAAAAATTTCTTAATTTTAAGAATTTCTTAGTTTCACTTTTGTACATAATGGATATTTGGTGCAACCTTTATGTGTAAAAGTTTGAAAAATTCTTAAATTTGAAATTTTCTTAGGGGTAGAGGAGACGACGGCGGAGCCCCTTGCGTGCTTCGATTTGTCGGGGAAGGAGCTCGGCGTCGGCGGCGTCTCCGCCCAAGCGGAGGAGGAAAGAGGATAGGAGGAGGGCGTGGAGGACCGGCTCGCAAATTTCAAAACACGTAGGGCCTTTGCGCAAAAATACCACGCGTAATGTCGGAAGACGAAGCGACGGCGTTTCTACAGTGCCCGGGCGACGTGGC
Source organism: Poa pratensis (assembly GCA_947311845.1). Taxonomy (NCBI): domain Eukaryota; kingdom Viridiplantae; phylum Streptophyta; class Magnoliopsida; order Poales; family Poaceae; genus Poa; species Poa pratensis. The sequence goes on along the minus strand of CAMZMU010000115.1, from coordinate 4,623,266 downwards.
CACCTCGAGTTTTAAAATTTTGAAATCCGTCAGAATTTGTCTTTTTTGCGTAGCTAAAAATACAACAAATTTGAAGATTGAAGAGAAATGGGTATATGTCAGTCGAAATAAAAAAGTTAAACCACGGAAGTTGTCCATAACACAGTACCAGCGACGTGGACGCGCTCGCTGGAGGCTGAAAAGCTCAGCTTTGATATATAGATAGATAGATGTGACTGAACCCGGCGGTACAGTGATCTGTTCCTGTCGAGAATTAAACACGAGACTCCGGCTAATTAAGGACGGCGTGAGGCTGTGGTAGCTAGCGTCACACGTACTCCCTCCGTCCAGGATTTTTAGTCCTACTGGCCTGAATTGCAGCGCGACCAAGGCGCAATCCTACTGGCCTGGTATATTCTCCCTTCTCCAGCAGTTTCCACCAATAAACGGGCAGGTTGGATTTCCTATTAATTGCCTAATTATGTTACACATGCAAACCGTCGTAAGCCAGGAGAGAGAAAAACTCTTTCACACGGGACACCACATGCATAATATGTGCACACCATATGCAGCAAACTCTTTCACACGGGACAGAGTTTAGAAAAGAAATTAATGAGAGAGAGGAAGGTGCGGCTGGGTGGGATTTTTTGAGAGGAAGGGAGTAATTAGCGCACAGTTAATTAGGGCAATAAATGATCACGGGCCTTATTTGGGGATAGTTTCCGGACAAATAGAAAAACAGTAGAGGACTAACAATCTTGGACGGAGGGAGTACTACTTCTACTAGGAATATATTATTTGCTAATTAGCTCCCGGACTATGATATGATACTTAGTGCAAACACCTATATGTCCACTGAACGGAAAAATTACAATACAAAGGTTGTGCGATAAGTTGAGATGAACCTACTCGTAGAAGATATTTCAAACGGGTGCGATGAATCTGAAAAAAAAACGTCTAAAAAAAGTTTTGAACATCGATGTTTGTGGGAGACCGTCATTATCTTCTCGGTTCGAAAGAAATTGTACATTAAAAAATATATGCGTCGACGATATCAGTCCGAAATTGACGAGTTATAGTCGATGAAACTCGAAACGGAACACGAAAATAGAACATTTTCATCAACAAGTATATTTTTTTAATATATATTTTATTTTGAACCAAAATATAGTTGTGTACATTGTTAGGGAAGGTTAACTACCACGGAGCCACCACATGGGCCTCTCCGCTCGCAAAGCTGGACTCAGACGTTCCTACTCAGTCAGGCCAGTGCCACTATCATACGAGATTTAGATGCAACCCAGCTAACCAAATCAGGCCAAAAATTTCGTCCAACAATGCGATACTAAGGTCATTCATAACAAAGGACGGCTCATAAATTCGGTTCGGAGAGGATTCATGTATTGAAAATATCCCTCTCCGGGACCAATATCTTGTCTTGTAAAAGCGACACCATTGCAGAGGTATTGGGTCCAACACCACCTAGTGTGTCGTGTAAATAGGATTTAGCCGGGGTGAGCCTTGGATCATGGAATGCCCTTCTAGGGCGATTGGCTTTAGTCCAATTGCCGCAAGGACTAGATGAGACTAGAAAATTCTCGTTAAACTCCATGTACACGGCTTAGTTCATTCCGATGCGCCAATAAAAATAATAAACGCATTTGGAAATAAAGTTACCGTTAAATAACAATTTTCATGTGGTATTTATGTAGAGGGGTTATTATAACCAAAAATAACCTAGCAAATCGTAACTGGCGAGGAAGTACAAAGTGCTGCTTCTGTCATCACGACGAGAATAAAAAACACTTATTTTTCTGATGCAAGTTTGCGCATTCTATATGGCCAGTCATCCAAGTGGATTCGAATTTGTATCCACCTCGTAGTATTGCAAATATATTTGGCAACTTTTTGCGAGGAATAGAATGCAAGGACAAAATTCTCATTCGGGTAGGAGCGCTTGCCTTATTATGATCGCTTTGGCTATTTAGAAATGACCTATTTTTTTATGATAAACTCTCTTCTCCTTTACAGTTTATTTTCCAAAGTACACTGGAACTGGGAGTGGTCTATTCTTCAGCACCTGGAACACCACGCTTTCTTCATAGTGGTATGCTCGCAGATAGGCAGCCGCGGCAATGTTCCTAGAGTGAACGACCTCCTCTGATCACCTCAAAGCCGAAGTGAAGCTAAGGAGGACATGGATCTCTTCTATGTTGCAACGACCATTACGGTTGGCGATGGCCAAAACGACTCCCTTTTGGGAAGCGGTCTGAGCGGTTCCAAGCCAAAAGATAGTGCGCTTCTTGTCTTTGTGGTCTAAAAAAGAAAAAAATGGAAAGAGAAGAATTCTCTCCATGAGAACTCGGATGGATTGCAAAACTTAACATGTCCACAAAGCTCAAAATGTTCACCTAACTGATGAAGTGGAGGATAACATTGTTTGGAAGCTTGCAACCAATGTCCATTACATGTCGGCTTCGACCTACAAGGCCAATTTTTGCTTTTGACAATCCTTCCAGCATTTAAGAGAGAGGCTAAGTTGTGGGTCACCGCAAAACTCTTGAGTGAATTAATGACGGGATAGTAGTTTGGTTGTAATATTCTTTTTACCTTTTTGGTTCTCAAACTCCTTAGTTACTATTCCCTCCGTTTTTTGATATATGATGTGTGTCACATGTTATTTAGATGCACACTACAATGAATGAATGTACATGCTAAAATTTGTCTAGATATATTAGTGTACATGTGAATATGGATAAACTCTAAAACATTTTATATTTAAAAACGGAGGGAGTAGATGGGTCAAATTTTTGCCTCCGTTTGAAAAAAAGAACTATTCAAAACCAAATACAGTTAGCATTCTACGCAGTTGGTAGGACAATTTTGAGAGCTATCCAAGACCAAGTTCAGAGCTTCAGATTTGAGCGGTGGCCGCCTGGCCGGGCATTGCGCGAGCTCGCGAGAAGAAGATGACGCCTCTCGCTCTCCTTCTCATAGCTCTGATCTTCCTCTGCCTGCGTGCCCCACACGCCGCCGCCGGCCCGCCCCGCCCCCGACGCCAACCCCATGGCCGCAGCAGTTCCACGCGAAGCTGCTGATGGACTACGGCGGCAACCTCTCCCTGACCGACCTCTGGTACGACTGGCCGCGGGGCCTCAACCTGAAAGTCATCCGCTACCAGCTCGCCGGCGACGCGCCCACCTACAACGCCGAGTGGAACAACGGCACCTCCTTCTTCTACACCCCGGCGCGCCGCGCGTGCCGCTCCGTCGCCGTCAGGGTCGGCATCCTCCACCCCGACTGGCTCGTCCCCGGCGCCGCATACGTCAGCCGCGCCCCCGTCGGCGGGTTCGACTGCCACGTCTGGACCAAGGGGGACTTCGTCACCTACTACGAGGATGTGGCCACCCGGCGCCCCGTCAAGTGGATCTTCTACACTGGTAATTGCTAATCGATTAACACTCATTCTGCTGCTTGTCGTGATGAATGCTATAGGTGGAAAAATTAGTTGCTGAATTGCTTATGATTCAGTGTGCACACTTGGTCTTTAATAATCTCCGGTGTGGTCAAGCGCTACTTCTGTTGATGAGAGAACATCACTGATGTTACAGAGACAGCACACTAGATACAGGTCAAACAGAAACGAGGACACATCTTTCTTTTATAGACTTACCTGTCATATATTTTTAGTGATCATTCATGAATCTGCAGCTTTCGGCCTATCAATAGATAAGAGGAAATTCTAAATGTCTAACTGTATATGTTCCTGTTTCTGACCATATTTAACATGTCTCGAAGTATTGCAACCTCTTGCTGCCTCAAGTTCTGTTCAACATATTCTTCTGAATTTATTTATGGGTGCTTGTAACCGGTGTGGTATTAGATTCACTTAGACAAGAAGATGTTCTTTTGTATTGTTGAGTGCCAATGTGTCGAGCACAGTCAGTACAAGTCAATCAGAGAAGCTAACAACAATGCACTAATTAAGAAGGATCGATCTGTTAGGCATTGTAGTCAATTCTTGCTGTCTCTTAAGGCGCACAATTGCTGCAGTTCTTTTAGTCTATATCAAACCTGACTAGTGACTAGCGAGGGGGAACCGATTCGTGTACTGATTTAGAATCAAATCGTTCTGCTTTAGGAACATGTTCATTATTTTCGTACACTAACTAGTTGTATTTGCTCCAGTGATACTCCCCATCCATTATATGTTAGTTTTGTGTCAACCCTGAAGACAACCGCAAAGATCATACTGCATTCACCGGTAAATCACGTATTAGCCGCTGAAATGTGTCCTGCCAATCTTTGCGCTGTTCCTCTGTCATACTTGCAAAGTTGGACTAGGATTGCAGGAATGACACACCCTCTCTTTGCTAGAGCCTTAGATACTCTCACTAGAATATGTTCCAGTTTCAGCCAACTTACTAGCTAAAGAACAAACTCATAAAGATAGCTCCCAGTTGTTTTCTGAAGATTATCTATAGGTGCCGAGCTAGTATTATGGATGTTACTATCGGGTGCTGTGTTAGCTCCAACTAGAACGTGTATTTGGAAAGAGCAATGCCTTCATTCTGCAGAAGAAGAATTATGTCTGTGCTGTTCAGTGCATGAGGATGTACTGTCGCGTAACATCTTAAGTTAGCTTGGTTAGGATGTGATGACCATAATGACACAATCAGACAATATTGCAGTTTCGAATTAGAAGACACATATTTCCTTACAGTTCAGCCATACCATGGATTATGATATATATTGACTCTTTCCCGATGTCTGAAAAGATTTATCTATACCTGAATTTAGAGCACGCTACCATTTTATATCCGACAGGGAGGACCGCGCACGTGATGAACTTTGAGCCGGGTGCGGTGCTGGAGGATGCTGAATGGCAGATGCCTGCCTACTGCTTCACGGACGATGACCCCGAAACCGCCCAAAACAACATCATGTCTGAACCTGATGGGCACGATGATGCCCCAAGATAAGAATGCTGCGAGGCTGATCAGTACCGAAAGACCGTGGCTGGCGAGTGTGGTCCTCTTGGTGTCTTGGTGCAGGATGTGACGTATTATGATGAGTGCTGATTACTTAAACCGTGGTGCTCATCAATCAGGTATCTGATTTGTGTATGTATGATTCTGTCCTGTGTGATCAGCGTTTGTTGTGTACGTCGACATGGATCTGCTTACTACATTGTATGGCAATTCCCTGCGTAAGTGAGCAGCACTGTAAAGAGATAGTTAGCCGATACTTTTTTTTTAGAACCATGCAAGAGCATTGCATGTACTCCGTATTATATTAGAGGAGGGAAAACCACAAAGAGGTGGCAGGAGTTTTACAGAGGCGCCCAAACGAAAGGCTATAGACTTTCTAAGAACTAGACCAAACAACAAACTACAGGATAGTTAGCCGATACTGGTGAGTGACGATTACACCTACAGCAGCGCCGGCGAGCTCAAACAAACCAAAACCTCAGCAACTGCTGTTGTTTGCTCGTGACTCGTGATGATCAAATATACTGCAGAAATGGTGAAACATGGACGCGCTGGCGAGAAGAGCCGATCCTAAATTTAAGGATGGAGCTGCACGAGGGAAACGGGAGCGATATCCATCACGATCTCGCCGCTGTTTGCTCATAACTCAGCCATAGAGTACGTCTACCTCAATTATTAAGCACACCAGCCAGTTTGCTGTATTGTACTGAAACATTGCTAGATCTGATGTAGTACGTGGACGCACATCCGTTTCTCTTATGTTCAGTTAAGCACAGTACACAATCTCGTTAGATAGATAGATCCCCTGTCCATCGATCTGTAAATTAATCACAGTACATATTTTTAGCCATCAGCCTTGAACCTGCAGCTCTGGCCTACCAACAGAAGAAGGCAAAGCCAAATGTCTGGCTCGAAGAAGGCAAAAGCAATCCCTAAGAGGGACATGATAGAAATAAGCTTCTTTTGAAAGTGGAAAATGAAGACAGATGATTTACTCATAGTTAGTGTGGAATACATTGGATATTTCAACAAAATTAACAATAAATAGGAAAATTACAGAACCATAAGCCATCCTAAATCAACCTCTCTCTATTTGCGCTTAACTACGCTGACATAAGGCAACTCCGCGGAACCCATGTACATATTGCCATTCTCCCTCTCCAAGATCTCGGTCGGTCTCACGCTCTTAGGCCCACTCATCTTTTCGACTATCTTCCCGTTGGCATCAACCCTCACGGCTAGTAGATGGCTATCGCGGCCAAAGGGCAGCTCATTTTTCTCGCGATGTAACGCCACCCAGTAGCTTCCTCTCCCATCAGGCCTCACGTTGTCAGGATAACCCGGGAGGTCGGCAAGAGGCTTAGTTCTTCCAGCGTCGGGGCCTTTGATCCAATGCCTTAGTAGTTTACACGGTCCGGTAGACGCAACCACGAGGTGCGTGCGGTCGGCGCTGATGGCGAGCCCATTTGGGTATGTCATACCAGCTTGTAGCACCGCGACATCATCTGTACGTGGGTCGTACATCATGAGGCGCCCTGTCGAGTCCTGTGTTTTTGTGACCATCTCATGCTGTGACCTGTCGTAGTTCATGGAGCTTTCTGTGAAGTACACTTGGCCAGTAGTTTGGTCGACATCCACCCCGTTCGTGAAACGGAGAGGTATGCCATCAACATCGTCTGGTCCTCCTGCCTGAGTTTAATCTTTTCATATTTTTGCCTGTATACGATGTGAATAGATCCATGTCCACGCAGAAAAACCATTTTTTTTTTTCCGATAAAGGCAGAAACACCATATACAAACACTTTTCTGAGATGTGCAGTGCTCCTTGTTATATCTCCAATCTGCAAATTAAGATTGTTGTGGCACTCCATGCGCTTTTCTCAGAACCATGAATGTACGGTTTTAAGTTTTGTCTACTATGTACTCTGTGGACACGTTGCAATTTCCACGGAAAGCAATATGAATTTATATTGGATTCTTTCATACTAACATACAAGGGGGACACATGTGAGACACAATTTCTTTCTGAAATAAATAGCAGATACAGCAAGCTAGTGAGCCGTGGTGGATTCATAGTTCCACATGTCACTTATGTCTAGAAAGCTCAATTAGTCGGTTTCTCAGTTTTGCAACTCTCGCTTGCAACTTCGAAGCTAGTTATGGTGTACTCTCAGCTGCATATGTCGAGTAGTGATAAATAACGATATATCATTAGCTGGACTTGGAGGACGGTAAATTGTTGTAACCCAGTGATTTGAGCTTGCCACCGTACTCCTCGAGAAGCTTGGACTCATCGATGGCGTCTTGGAGCGTGGCGTCAAGGTCCTTATCAGCTACAAACACGATCTTCTCCCTGGTTTTTTCATCAATGAATGGGTACACCATCTTCCATGCTGCCATGAATATGTATGGTACGTGGATGAGAAACACCCGCCCGAGTCGCTCAGGGTAATAACTCTGCATGATGTTCAACCCCGCCACGTACCCTCGTATGTCACAATTAGAGTACCCCCACCCTTTCAGATCTATCACCGCCGCAAACTTCTCTTGCCCCACTGGTAGTCTAAAACCGGACAAGCCCGTCAGTTCAATACTCAATTAATTAACTGTAGCTATCTATCATGCATGCATGCAACTATTGGAGTTGTATGTATACCTGGTGCAGATTTTGTCGAGGACATAGGCTACATAGCGCTTGAAATCGTCCATGTCACGTCGGGCAGGGAAGTGGCGTGCACCATAGAGATATACCATGGGTCGACCGAGACGGTCGAAGCCTTGCAATTGAACCCTCTCCTTTGCAACCTCGTCCCGGACCTCATCATCTGAGATAGAGCCGTTTGGCTTGGCGTCGCGTTTCCAAGACAGGTATTGAAGGAGCATCGCCGATGCCTTGCCAATGTTGTGGTCTCGGGCGCGTAGGAATCTACGTAGGACAAAGTCATCCTCCTCCTGCAAGTGTGGGACGAAAATATGTCAGTAAACACTGTCACCCACGTGTACCATACATGATTTGAGGGCAGATCTGTAAGGATGATTGTTCCTTCCACAAGAATGCATGCGGCATGCATCTACGATGGTAAGCCGTGCTGGTCAAACTAGATCTTGTTTTATGTAGTTCAGTCCATGGCGACCACATGATTCTGGATAGGCCGAATTCATATCCCAATTTGAATCGTTGAGCTTTCTCTTTTCGAGGTCAGAGTTTTCAATTTTTTAACATGCATTGGTTATAGCTACTTACTCTATTTATGTTATCAATCTTACTTCAGTTTTTTCCACTCTATTTCAATCCTTGAGCTTTATGTTATCGAGCAGAGACCACGGATGGATGCATAAAATGGGCAGGGGAGGGGGGTACCTTTGCTGCGGGGTCCTGGGCCTCGACGACGGCCCTCAGCTCCGCCACCTTCTTCCACTCCGACACATCACCGGAGCCATGGGCGCCGTTCTGCTCAACAAAGCAGTCCGTCCCTGCACCAGCTGGCATGATGGCTGCTACCCGCGGCTTGATAGGAAACCAACTGGCAATGGTGGTGCTTTGCTGTGTGTTGGCATGGCCAGAGAGAGGATGGATTCTTATAGCCGGAGGAGAAGAAGGCTTGGGGTGAGGAGAGTGAGCTGGGCATGTGCAGAGCGGCAAAGGCTGTGAGTGAGGTGGTCGGTCTCCGTCTAGATGGGGTGGACTGAAATGGACACACACCCGTACGCATACTGGTACAAGCTCCACGGCACTGCTACTCAAGCATCACCAACTTACTAAATTGCCCGGATGTCTCCATCGATTAATTTATGTGATTGCCAGATACAGCGATCTGTTCCTCTCATCACAAAATGATCGTAACTCCACTCTGGCTAGGCCCAAACGAAGTGTTGCCTTGTTGATGTACTAGTACACCAACATCGTAACATCTCTCACTCGCCGGTCGCACAAGCAACATCGACATTTCTTTTTCGTCGTACAAACTACAAGTAGGTCGCTAGCATTGATACTTCTTGTTTGTGAGTTATACTTTTCTTAGCCTAGTAATATGCTCATAAATATTCGAGTATAGATTGGTTTGAGGTAGCCCTCAGCTCGAAACATTGGCCCGCGTCTATGCTTTCAATATATTATGATAGATGGCAAATTACAACCGAAGGGATTAGACCTTTAGACCGTACTCTACCCGTTCCGAATTGTAAGATATACTTGAGTTTCAGTTTATAAATTCGCTCATTTCAATGTGTATAGTCACAATTGAAATAACCAAAACGTCTTATTATTTGGAACCGATGGAGTATATATGTAACGACAGCTAGCCTTACCTGGCAATCTAAAGCTAACTAACTACATATGGTACATGTGTATTTATACAAAACATACAAGACCAAATATAATGTAGTTGAACTACTTGTTGCTCTGCCCTGGGAGCTGAATGCTATTGGCAACGCCCAACCTGCCACGTAACTGGCATGCATTAGACTAGAGCATCGTTTCAGCAGTACAGTAAACTGCCTCGTCTGCATACATGTTTGCCAGTTGCCACAGTTATTCTGTCTGCCTGTCATGGTGTCACCTCTACTGTTCCGGCCCGATTGTATAGCTCGGTTCAGTTAACCTATCATTTCCCAAGTTTCAGACACGGCTTTGCCATACTAGCTATTCCAACGCTATCAAATGAATTATTACTACTTAGTAGTAGCCATGTTTCAAAAAGAGAGTAATCGTTTTACTTTTTTAACTCCACCTATCAAACTGGCTTAGCCCTTGCTTTCAGATGTGCCGTGCTCCTTGCTAGATCTCCAATATGCAAATTAAGATTGTTGTGACACTCCTTGTACTATTTTCAGAACCATGAATGTTTGCGTATACTACCCACTCTCGATACAAGTTGCCAGTTCCACGGAAAGCCATTGAAATTTATATTATATTTTCATCTGAACATACAAAGGGAGCACATGTGAGCCACCATTTTTTCTGAAATTAAAAAATTACAACAAGATAGTGAACCGTGGTGGATGCATAGCCCCACATGTCGCTTAATTGTAGGCAGTTGTCATTTGTGAGTGCAAATTCACCTCTCGCTAGCAACTTCAACGGCAATTACGGTGTACTCTTTGCTGCATGAGTGAAGTAGTGATAAACAATGATCTATCATTGGCTGGACCTGGACGACGGTGAATTGGTGTAACTTAGCTTGAGCTTTCCACCGTACATCTCGAGAAGTTGGGACTCATCGATGGCGTCGTGGAGCGTGGCGTTGAGGTCCTTATCAGCTACGAACACGATCTTCTTCCTGGTTTTTTCATCGATGAATGGGTACAACATCTTCCATGCTGCCATGAAGATGTATGGCACGTGGATGAGAAACACCCTCCCCAATCGCTCGGGGTAATAATTCTGCATGATGTTCAACCCCACCACGTACCCCGGATGTCACAATTAGAATACCCCATCCCATCATGTCTATCACCGCCGCAAACTTCTCCTGCCCCACCGGAATCCTATAAACCAGACAAATACGTCATTTAAATAGTTAGTCGAACAACTATAGCTTTCTATCATGCATGCATGCAATGATAAATATACCCGGCGCAAACTTTGTCCAGAACATAGGCTGAGTAGCGCTTATAATTTTCGAGGTCACGTCGGGCGGGGAAGTGGCGTGCACTAAAGATATATCCCATGGGACGACCGAGACGGTCGAAGCCTTGAATTTCGACCCTGCCCTTTGCAATTTCGTCACGAACCTCATCATCTGAGATAGAGCCGTTTGGCTTGACATCACGCTTCCAAGAGAGGTACTGGAGGAGCATCACCGATGCCTTGCCAATGTTGTGGTCTCGAGCTCGCAGAAACCGCCGTAACGCAAAATCATCCTCCTCCTGCAAGTGCGGGCTAGCAATATGTCAATGAATAATAGTGTTGCTCACGTGTACGGTACATGATTTGAGGGCAAATTCTATAAGGATGATTGTTCTTTCCAAGTCAAGCGCCAATCCGCCATAGCGTGTCCAGCCATCCCGTTATCATCATCAATGGCAAAAGCGACCAGGAACAAACCACTTGGAGCTAACTAACTATTTTTTCCGTTCCGATATGTAAAATGTTTTTGTTTTTTCTGATTCATATGTATCGAGATTACATCAAAAATAAATGTATCGAGATACATATATTAGTGTTTAGATTCATTTATTTCAAACTGTATGTAGTCTACATTGAAATGTGTGGGAGTCTGGGACAGAGTTGGGGTGAAAGTGGTCAGGGGGGCTGGTACCTTGGCTGTGGGGTCTTGGGCCTCGACGATGGACCTCAGCTCCGCCACCTTCTTCCACTCCGATACATCACCACCGGCGTCGCAGCCATGGGCGCCGTTCTGCCCAGTACCGCAGTCCACCCCTGCAGCAGCTGGCTGGCTTGATTGGCTGCTGCCCACGCGCGGCTTGATAGGAAACCAACCGGCAACGGTGGCGTTTTGCTCTGTGTTGGCCAGTGAGCGGGCGGGAAGCTTGATTCTTATAGCATGTGCAGCAGAGCGGCAAAGACTGTGACCGTGAGTGAGGTGTTCCGTCTTCGTCTCGGTTGGGCGGACTGAAATGGACAAACACCCGTATATCCTCCTATAGTCCTATCTCATTGATGCTTTTTTTTACGTGAAACCAGCAGGAGCTCTGCCATTTCATTTATAGATAGAAAGAATGGTACAACAACTCAACAGGATCCAAGGGAGGATCCTTCCTCAAAGGAAACACAAAAAAAATGGGGAACACACCCGCCCTAGACCTCTAAAGCTCACGCGCAGCTAGCTGCAACAACTCAAGGTCGGCCGAGATCAAATCTGCAACGGCTGAGACAGACCGCTCAGCTTTCTCAAAAACCCTTCTACCTCTTTCTTTCCAGATGTGCCAAATCACATAAACCGAGAAGGAAATACCCTTCCTTCGATTCTCATCCAGCTTTCCAAGTCTGATCCGAGACCACCATTCCGCAACCGTGTTTGCAGAGGTCGCAATCTGAACCTCCCGGGGGAAGGAGCCATTGAACCTGTACCACACCTCTTTGGCAAAAGGGCATTCCAGCGCCAGATGCATTGCCGTCTCTAGTTGTTGGTCACAAAGACAACATTTATCGTCATGTGGCCATCCTCTCGCCATATCTCATTGATGCTGGCATTAACAGTAGTGGTACAAGCTCCACGGTACTGCTAGTCATAAGCTTGGTCAGATACAGCGATCTGTTCCTCTCATGAGAAATGAACATAATTTCGCCTAGTTTAGTACACTGTCATTGTAATATTTCTAACTCGCCGGCTGCACAAGCAACATCAACATTTATTTTTCTTCATACTACTAATTACAAGTAGGTCGCTAGAATTGATACTTGTAGTTTGAGAGATCTCCTTTTCTTAAGCCTAGTTGTGTGTGCTTGCTAGCTACCTCTGAGACTGCTCTGCCCTGGAACATGGGAATGCTATTGGCCGGCAGAGAGTAAATTACCGTTTTTACAATACAGATTGCACTGGTCTGCTAACGTCCGAGTTAATGCCGAGGTGGATGTTCAAACGGCAGCGAGATCGATCGCCCCAGTTTCCATGATGCAGGTCCCCGGTTTAATTAGCTCCTCGTTTCGGTTTTCTCATGTACGTTAAAGTGATTTTTTACAGTTTGAGCAATTTAATCTGGTGTCTACGGCGCACCTGTAGTCATCAGTACCTGAGAAATGATCACTTCTTTATAGTACTGTTTAGGGGATTGCCACACATTGCGAACAGATCGATTGGCAGTTTGGCACGCAAAACACTGATTACAGAGGTCAACAGTCAACACTATATACAAGCACTTTAATCAGCAGTACGGTTATGTCCTTACATGCACGCATCAGGCGCCGAGAGACACCAAGACGAACACACTCACCGTTGACAATCGGGATTCCATCCCCTGAGATAGGATGATTAAACTCCTCTCGGAATTCTTATCTTGAGGATAGGGCTCCCATCACCATTCTCGTGAGGTTTGGAGATGAGGGAGGTATTGGCAGTTCCATCGTCGTGACTCAAACAGTAGGCAGGAGCCTGCCATTCCTCGTCCTCCAGCACCACACCAGGCTCAAAGCTCATAACGTGTGCAGTCCGCCCTGCGGATCGCAAAAATGTTAGTGTACTACAATTTCAGATTTGGATATACCTATTCGAGACATCAGGAAAGGGTCGTATATATGAAATAGCCGAGCTGCCGAGGTATGGCTTGGCTGCACTGTAAGAAAAGCAGTGCCTGGTCATGCGAAACTGCAACGATACTTGGTTGTTTACTTATTATGGTCAGCAAACAAGCATCAGTCTTGGAAATTGCAGTTGTATGGTTATCACAACCTAACTCAGCTTAACTACAGATATTGCACTACAGTGCATCCTCTAATACACTAAGCAACACATACATAATTCTTTTTCTGCATATTGAAGGCATTTCTCCTTCTAAATACACACACTAGTTTATGGTGATCCAAATTCGTATATACTGATAAAGGCCCGTCCGGGATGCACGAAGGGGGTGCAGGGACGGCAGCCCCCCGCGGTACGGTACGGATCGTTTCCGAGTCAGAATGCAGCTGACTTAGGGTTTTGCACCACTATAAATACATCTTGTAAGCCGCCGGTTGGGGTAAGCCATATATTGTAAACCCAAGGCGTTTGTAACCTCACCCGATATAGTGAAGTATTGCTGGCTGGCACCCGTGGTTTTTTCTCCTCCATTGTTGAAGGGGTTTTCCACGTTAAAATCTCGTGTCCCCGTGGTTTGATCGTTCCGCTACTTCGTCGTTTCTTGCTATCGTTTATAACAAGTTTTTGACGATTGTTTTTTTAAGCATATAACTCCTCAGTGTGGAGTACCATCGGAGTAAACATAACTAATTAGCGTGCGGAAATAATTGAAACCATTCTAAACAAAGAACATGCTCGGAAAAGCATGTCACTATGTGAATTCCGAACAGTCCCTTGCCTGCCGCTGAAAGATAAGTTTAGGGAAGGAAATGTCCGATGCTACACAAAGCAAGTTGCATCAACTGTTTATTTTAGTGCCTTAGAGAGAGAGAGAGAGAGACTGAAACTTCGTGTAGAATTATGAGATTGGTGGAATATGTTGGATGTATTATTGAGCCTCATGGGCGAGTATATATAGGCGTACAAGGGACCGACTTGGAGTACAAGACAAGTTAGGGATCATACGGAAACAGATCCTATCTCTATCTATACTACCGTAACCGAGCTATACGTTTATACTCCAACATCCCCCCACAGTCGTAGCGGTAGCATCGTGAACAACTGGAGCGTCGCGGATGGTCAGACTGGAGAGAAACCGAAGTAGAATTCAGTGGGCTGACATCCCCCCGCAGTACGAGCGGGAACAGCGTGGACGGTGTCACGACGTGGAGCTTGGACTGTAGAGGAAGCTGATAAGATGCTCAAACGAGGTGGCAGCCCTTGTTACCGATGTCGAGGGAGCCGAGAGCGTTGGGCGGTGCAGCCTTGGTCGTGGTAGCCGTGCGAGGGGTCGCCGTGGTCGATGTCGTGGTCGGGTTACCGGTGTCGAGGTAGATGCAGATGAAGCTGCGGGCGCATAGTGCGCGTGAAGAGGACGGAGACACGTCGAGGCAGTTGTCGAGGATGTCGATGCCAGAGATGACGCAGTACGAACCGTCGAGGACGAGGTGCGGCCATTGTTTTGCCGGAACAAGGCGCACGTCGGGGACAAAGGCATACTCTGGCTTTGCCCGAGCCGAGTACGCAAAGAAGAAGCCGGTGACGCGGTCGTGGCAGCCGTAGAGGAATGAGTCGATGTCGAAGCCAATGACGACGAGGCATCGACCCGAGTTTGCGAGACCCGGGGACACATCGGGGACAAAGACACACACCGGTGTTGAAAGTACCGTGCATGCGGGTGTAGGGATGATGCCCACAAGTATAGGGGATCGTTGAAATCTTCGTTGGGAAGTATTACCCAAATTTATAGTTCGACTCAAGGGGAACACAAGAATACCAATAAGACTTTAGCAATTGAGGCGTCACTCTCAACCACATATGTATATCAATAAACTTGCAGCAGTGATAGTTATGGCAGTAGGATGATTCAAGCAAGCAAAATAAAACAGCAGTAGTAAACAAGGGTTTCCCAGTTTTCACCGGAAAAGTGAAAGTGTAACTCAGAGATTTAAAACGTAGGCATGAGGTGATAGCGGGGTGTTACATGAATAAGATTGATCATATAATAAGAAACAAATAGCAATGGGACTTATCTCTAACTCCGATATATGTAGGTATGTGTTCCATAAATAGTTGTGCGTACTAACCAAGAGAATTTGCACAACATCTATTGTCCTACCTGCCCATTTCACCGGGGCCAACTTGGAACTACAGGTAATTAAGGTCTACCCTTTCGAATAGCCCGGAACAACGCATTAACACTTCATGAACACATAGAATCCTCAAACTAGAACATCTCCCCTTGTTTTCCCTATAAGTCACTTTTAGGGTTCGCAGGTTCAACATAATAGCAGGCAATACACTTTGCAGATAAATACCAAACTCAATTATATGATGGGGCAAAATAAGTTCAGTACTGAAATCATGCCACTCGGGATCTAGTAGCAAGCATTAAACATAGCATAAGTGCATCAACACAATACAAAAATATCCTCAAGATAAACCCCTAAGATCTCGGACAACGGGTATCATTACATGATCAATCTCATCCAATCCCCATCCACCTCATATGCCTACAGCGGACTACTCACACATGGTGATGGTGAAGGAGCTCATGGTCGATGGAGATGAAGGCGGTGAAGATGGCGGTGAAGACGGCCTCCGGATCCCTCCTCCGGGGGAGAAATCCTGGATCAATCTGTCTCCGAAAACGAAGATCGTGGTGGTGGCGGCGCTCTGTTTCGCGAAAGCTCCTCCCCCTAGGTCAGCCACTTTTTCATATATATGAGGGGGTACGCGAAAGCCGAAGGAGAGGCGGTGCTCGAGGCTCCAGATGGGTGGGCCCACGCGGCCAAGGAATCTGGCCGTGTGGGGCCCACTCTTTTGGCCCTCGACGCTTCCTCGTGTCCATCTTTTGCACAATGCCCTTCTTTTCCATAAAAACTGACGTGGTATTTTTCTCCGATTTAATTTCCTGTAAAAACAACCAGAAAAGAGACTTTGCTAAAAACAGCGTCAGATTCAGCAGTTTTATTCAAATATGGGAAGATTCCGGAGCAAATTATGAAGCAAAGTGCTTGGAAAAGTAGATGCATTGTAGGTGCATCAGCTCCCCCAAGCTTAGCTCGTTGTTTGTCCTTGAACAACTCAAACATAGTGCAGAAGCGATAAAAAAACTTTACAAGAACTTTGCATTGCATATGTAACACTGTTTAATACCAACAAGTATTCAAAACATAACTTCCATAACAAATAACAAAATGCTAGCAAAGGTGCATCTAATCAGTGTTAAAGCATTTATATTTGTTGCAAGAGAAATAACATGAAGTGTCAGCACTTGGATGAGTTTGTCCAACTATAGAAATAAACAAAGGCTCTTGCATCGCTTTTGATTGAATCATGTCAAGATTTTTGAGATCTTTCGATTCTTTCTTTTATCGACTAGTGAACTCATTGTGCTTACAACCTTGCTCTTAGTTTTATTAATCCATTTGGTGTTCCCTATTATGACTCATATGCTTGACCAACTAATGGTTGAGAGCCTCATGCCCCGTGAATGAGTACCTACACCAATTGGCTACTCAACTCGGGTCACAAAGTAAATTTGAGTTTTAAGTCATTGCAAGTAATTAAAGCGTCATCAAGAGCGTCAACTGGGGTACCTCTTGTCCCAGGACATGGAACAAGCCCATGTCAAAATGACAAGACAAACAAACAAAATGAACAATCTCAATACCTCTTTTATTTACTATTGTATAGCTTTTTATTGTGGGGTGCATCACTGAAGGTTCACCAGCATGTAAGTAAATTTCCACCATGAATGATGCATGGCTTAGATTAGCGGCCCAGACGTCTCTCTAGCCATTTATACTTACTCTTCAAACTTACCAAGTTTCCACATTTATTTTGCTCAATGTTAGGCATCCATAGAAAAAGTACATGATATCAACTAAATATATAATTTAGTGCAATGTTGAAAGCTTTCTATGTGTCAGCACATATAAGTTAACTCCCAACCCCTAAGCTTGTCAAGCATATGACTTCATGTTTAACATTTGAAAAACTCTTTTACTTTCTCTTTGGTTGGCAAGTTTAGCAAGCACAATGGGATGCATAGATCTTTGTTTAGAGCCACAGTTACTCAATCCACAGCCAAGTGTTGTCACTAAATAATATCTCACTTGAATCATCATATAACATACTAGAACACAGAGAAGATAAACATTTGCTACCACTTCCCTAGATGTTAAAGAAACTATGATGTGCGCACTTCTGTTATTAAAAAGTCCACATAAACACGGCAAAGGTGTCATACCTTTCATCAACTTCATGCACATCAACTCATCATCGTTGTTCCCTCTCCCAATTTGAACTGCGCAATAAAAACTCAAATCTGCCATAAAATGTTACTGCATACAGTACTGTTTTTACCCTACCTAACACCTCAGAATAATCTCATATTTTACGGGTGTGTAGGTTATGAAAAGTTGCAGTAGTGGTTAAAATTTCAGCTCATTTGGAGTTACGGAAAATAAAATAAAAAATGAAACAGTGAATAGATTTCAGCAATTCCTGCACTTTCATTTTTGCGTTGGATTCAAGAAAACGAAAATATTTTTGTTCTTTTTAGTTTTAAGATGCATAAAGTAAATGATCAGAAGTAAATAAGCAAAAGAAACAAATAAAATCTTTTTGTGTTTTTGTGATTTTCAGAACAAGAAACTAAAACATAACAAGATAAAGGTGATATGAAACAACGAATGGAGAGGGAGAGAAGTACTCCCCCAAGCTTGCGATCAAGCTAGTATCCCGGATGGTAATCGTACCCACCACTTCCATCTCCAGGGAAGTGATCATATTGGTACCCTTGCATTCCTGGATTTTGGGGCTCCTCTTGAGGTTGCACTTCTTCCACGGTCCACTTCCCAGTAGTCCTGTCAAAAAGGTCAGCACGAGGGAGCCTAATGGACAATTTTGTCCATTAGAACTCTTATAGCTATACTTATAATGGTCCCCATGCCTTTCACTCATTTCCATGCGAGAAGTCAAAGTAAAATCAAGTAAATGAGACTCTCTCACTAAGCTACCCATGTTATCATCAAAACCTCTCTCTTCCTTAATGTGCTCATATACTAAAGAAGCAATGGCACCAGCATAAATAGGAGTGTAATCAGTATTATTCCTTATCACAGCCAAGTGCAAGGTCCTAGCAAGAATTACGCCCAAATTATACTCGCACGGTATGTTCTCTTTTGCACATTTAAGTAAATAAATCATGGGTCCAGTGCAAGCAGAAGTGTTAGTTCTAGCAAGAAATCCTCTTGCGAGGAACAAAGCAAAGTATCTCAAACCAGGGTGCTATATGCAAGTGAATTTACCCCTCATAATTCTATCAGGAATGTTCACAGAAATACTACGCCAAAAAGCAACAAGTTCATGATTAGAGTCAGCACGGGTCTCCTCCCAACTACCCGTGTTCTCAACACGAATAGCTTTGCAAAACTCATCTAATGACATAACAAGGCGTTGCCCTCTCATAGTAAATTTAATGACAAAGGTGGGAGGCGGTGGCTTACTCTTCTTACTATGTTTGTAGTTGTCGGGGCCCTCGAATCGGAATGTGGAGAGGAATTCTCGCGAGAGTTCCTCGTATGTGTTCCGTGGATGACGGGAGAACTCGAGTAAGCCAGTTGCAGCGGCAAAGGCGTTGAAGTCTTCCCTTATCCCCCATAGATCAAGAACAACGGGGTCTTGCCATTTGGTTGCATAAATCTGAAGCCTCTCCCCTGCATACACCGCACCATCCTCCCAAAGATGGTTGTCATCATAATTCTCGGAGACTCTAGATAATCTTCTCCTTGGTCTTGATGTCATCCCAAGCAATCCCTTACCCTTGTTCATGATGAAACCTTGCTGTCCAAAAATAATATCCAACAAAAATTAAGATGTAACACTCTAAAACAACATTGAGCCATCCATAACTAGTCTCCACATCAATATCATGCATCAATATTAACTAGAAAACTTAAATCCATGGATTTCTCAAGCATATTAGGTGACACTGATGACGTGAAACACACGTTCGTTGGGAGACCCCAAGAGGAAGGTATGATGTAGTCAGCAGCAAGTTTTTCCTCAGAAAGAAACCAAGGTTATCGAACCAGTAGGAGCAGCAACTCTTCAGAAGGTTGTCAACGGCGCCAGAAAAATAGTGTTGTTGATGGGAGTCTGGACTGTTGACGTGGAATCTGCACACAACACAATCAAACTACTTTGCCCCAACGAAACAGTGAGATTGTCAATCTCACTGGCTTGCTAAAAACAAAGGATTAAACGTATGGTGTGGAAAATGAGTATTAAATTGCAGAGAATGAAAAGGAACAGTTTGCAGTTTGTGGTTGTTTAATCAGCGTAAAAGAATGGACCGGGGTCCACAGTTCACTAGTGGTGTCTCTCCATAAAAGATAACTAACATGTTGGGTGAACAAATTACAGCTGGGCAATTGACGAATAGTGAGCGCATGACAATGCATATACATGACATGTTGACTACTATGATATTTAATTGGGCATTACGACATAATACATAGATCGTTATCCAACAGCATCTATGACTAATAATCCACCGCCGGGTTGTCATCCGAGTTCCCCATTGGTATTAAGTTGCAAGCAATGGATAATTGCATTAAGTAAAGTGCGTAATGTAAACAAACACATATGTTCGTGGACATAGCATCGTTAGGTTATCCCTAGTGGCAACAGCACATCCAAAACCTTAGAACTTTCTGTCACTGTCCCAGGTTAAACGGAGACATGAACCCACTATCTAGCATAAATACTCTCTCTTGGAGTTAGAAGCATCTACTTGGCCAAAGCATCTACGAGTAACGGAAAGCATGCAAGATTTTAAATAACATATAAGATAGATTGATAATCAACTTGACATAATATTCAATATTCATCGGATCCCAGCAAACACAGCATGTAGCATTACAATAATATGATCTTGATCATGTAGGGCAGCTCACAAGATCTAAACATGATGGCACAAAGTGGAGAGACAACCATCTAGCTACTGCTATGGACCCGTAGTCCAAGGATGAACTACTCACGCATCACTCCGGAGGCAGGCATGGCGATGTAGAAGCCTCCGGTGACGATTCCCCTCTCCGGCAGGGTGCCGGGAAGAGGTTCTGAACCCTCCCAAGCTAGGGTTGATGATGGCGGCGTCTCTGGAACTTTTCGTGGATATTTGCTCAGGTACTTAGGGTTTTCGCGTCAGGGGTAATAAGTAGGCGAAAGGGCGGCGACTGGAGAGGCCCGTGGGGCCCACACCACCCAGGGCGCGGCAGAGGGGGGCCCCGCGCCCTGGCCACGTGTGGGGCCCACGTGGCTCCTCTCCGTCGCCTCTTTGGTCCGTCAGATGAGTTCTGGTAAAATAGGGACTCCCGTGTAGTTTCGTCCAATTCCGAGAATATTTCCAGACTAGCTTTTCTGGAATACAACAACAGCAGAAAACAGGAACTGGCACTTCGGCATCTTGTTAATTGGTTAGTCCCAGAAAATGTATAAAAGTGATATAAAGTAGATGCAAAACATGTAGCAATTGGTATAAAACAAGCATGGAACATCAAAAATTATAGATACGTTTGAGACGTATCAGACACCTAGTGCAAAAAAATACTTCATACATAAGGCATTAGAACAAAAAGTAATTGGATGGGTGGAGGAGTCACATACCAAGGAGTAATCCCACCAAACAGATTTGAAAAATCTGTCCTAAACTTGGAGATCCAAGGATAGCAGGAATAAGGAGCTCGGGAAAATACCTGGAGCTGGTTTTCTGTCGAGGGGAAGGAGATGGGCACAGGACACTCACTTAACTCCACCTAGGGCCAAAGTTAGTGGGTCCCACACGGCCAAGGAATCTGGCCGCGTGGGATACCCTCTTTTGGTCCCAGATGGCCTCCTGGTGTCCCACTTTTGGCTACTGGTCCCTCTGGTAAAATAACTTAGCTCCAAATTTTTCTGGAATTTTCTGAGAAAATTTTCTGAAGAGAATTTTTCAAACTTCATATTCTGGAATTTCTGAACTCTAAAATAATTATGTTTATGCATATACTCTGGGACAATTAAAATTAAAATGCAATATAAATTTTTATGGGAATCAAGTTTTCATCATTTCCACATTAGTAACGAGGTTGATCAAGTCTCATTAATAATATGTAAAAGATATAATACATGATTCTTATTTTATATTTATAAAGAAGAAATTCAATATACCTCATATTTGATTGGAACTAGCGGGGTGGCCCGCGCATTTGCGCGGCTAGACTATCTATTGTTGTTATATCTTGTTGAGACATTTTGAAAGTATAAAGAAACATTGTACAATTAGTATGTAAGTATAATACTTTAATAGAAGTTAATTTCATAATGTCATCAGGCTTGAAAAAATATTGTGCCGATTTCTTTATCAGTTTTGTCTCCTTCCTCCTCTTTACATCGATTTCCTCATCTTTATAATTGACAATTCAGAATTGATTTTTATTTAAGAACTCAGAATTATAATTTTGATGTTTTTAGGGATTAGACACCATTTTCCTGTAGACACATGTGTTATGTTATAGTTTTTTTTTTCAAATCCATCTCTTTACCCATATTATCTGGTCTAGTATTTTTATTTTTCCAAAACATTCATAAATATAAGTTATATTTTATCCAACCATAACTTTTTCCTTACATGTTTCAAGTCATGCTCTCAGATTGTAAATCACGGCCCACACTCTATATCTCTGTTTTGAAAAGCATGCTAGAAAATTGTCCTTTCTCCTCTACCAGTGACTCGACTGTTCCCATTCCATTGACTGTATCCAATAAAAATCCCCTTTATCCTTATCCATCGTATGCCAGGCCACGATCTTGGAGGTGATTCTTGACCTGGTCGTGGATGCGCTCTGGAGCCGCGGATAGCCCGCCGGCGAGGCTGCATCTCGACGTCGCTGATTTGGAAAGGTAAAGTGCGGTGGCTGGCAAGGTCAGTGCACCATGCGCGATCCGGCGTGGACCTGGACATGGTTGGCGACGACGAAGGCGGAAGCTGCGTCCCGCACTCAGCAGGCAAGGTGCGTGCCTTACTGCTCCAGCGCCCCTTAACGGCTGCTCCCCATTTCTATATTTTTCTTCTAAATTTTGATTACATGACGATCCATAATTTAGTCATTTATTTTAGCCTTTGATATAATGTCAGCTGCGATTGCATTGTCACTGGGAAAAGAATAGTAGCAATCTGGCCAGATGATCTGATAGCGCCTCTGTCATTTAGCATGGAACAGAAGCAGCCATAGCTGAATCCATCACCCTATCTCCATACCATATAATTTATTTTCCCAGATTAGAGGAGTAGATCAAACTGGAGAAGGACGCACATACCTAGGGACATGGTCGACGGCAGCGGTGCAAGGCAGATCAATCGCTTAGTCCCTCCAGTTGCAAGTATCAACAGAAAAATAGTGTTCAATCTTTACATATTCCCATGATAACTTATTTATAACATGTACCATACACAATAACCTTACCCTTGTCTAACTTTATTAGTACAAACATTTAAATAAGCTGACCATGATGCATACATCTTATTTTTTTGTAAAAGTAACTCCATCGCGTCTATTAAATCAAGTGGATGATAAAATAAAAAAGATAACATATACATTTCTTCTGAATTATATTTCAGTTGTAATATTAGGAATATGCTGGAAGACTCAGATTTGATAACAGGACCCAAAATTTGACTTGTCCTGCAGAAAGCATAATTAAAATTGCATCACGATGATAAGGTGAATATTCCGACTCTTAAGTTATAAGCAAGTGGATACGATAGTACATATAAACCAAGACACTTTATTATTTTGGTTTAAAGAGTCGTTGTAGGTATCAGATTAATTTTGCAATCACAGTTCTGCAAGAGAATCATAAACAACCAATGTATTTTCCACACTAAGTGGGCAATAACTTGAATCTGAAAAGATATATGTGCTAAGTTAATTACCACTGTTGTGTCAGCTTCTATAAAGTTCTTGATTAAATATTCTTATGAGCCTGATGAACATCGTCTCACAGTCGAGATATTTCTAATGAAATTATCTAATTCAATATGTCTCCAATAACCTTTGCTCTGGCATAGAAATATAAATCGTGTTTTTTTTCTGTAAACAAATACAATCAATAGTCAATGATTAGTTTTTCGGTAACAAAAATTGCTAGCTCTTCTGCAGGGAGTAATCTGTTTGGAGAAAAAAAATCCGCAATGTACATTTGCACTTAAGATAACTTCCCCTGAACCTGATGCATCGTATATTTATCTACGATAGATGTAGCATGGCACACATGAGTTTGGACTGAAAGAATACTAAATATTCTAGTATCCCCACGCATCTATAACAGCTCACAAAAGCTCCGCATCTATAACAGCTCAAGAACTCAAGACATTTCCTTTATTCTTGAATTGGCAGTGCCATCCGAGAGGAGTACTTCGAATAATTTAAAATTTTCCTCAGTTAGGAAACCAAGCTAAAATATGACATATGAAGGAAAAAGAGGAGACGTACTATGTTGAAATTTGTCTCGTTGAGGTGGTAGCTTGATGATCTGGCCCAATCATGCAAGTTGCATCTATGTGAAAAATTGACATAACCTCTTCCATGGACACCACCAAGATCATCTGCCCATCCATGTGCAGGGCAACGCCTCTGTGAACATGGCTCCACAGCTAGAACCCTGACCGTGCCGCCATGTCGTGTATCTACATGATTTACAGTACTGAACATCGGCAACATAGATCGATCTGATATCTATCTTAGCAGGTAGGAGATGATGCAAGTTGGAGTCCACCAACCTATATTGGAATTCACGAACCTGTATAAGGCAACAATTTGTTGGTATGCAGCGGTAACATCAGCAACACAACAGTGGCAATCTATTGATGTAACATCTGAATTCTGTACTGATGAGACGATACAAACGCTTGCTTACCTTGATCTTAGTTTTTGCTAGCTAGAGGTGTGGACCGCCGGAACAGGAGCGGAGGCAAGTTCGGCCAGAGGAGGAGCTCTTAGCTAAGGGAGGTGGTCGAGGAGGCGATCGCGGCAGAAGCAGATCATGGAAGTTGAAATCCATGAGCCTGTATACAGAAGCACTCTGTACTGAGGAGACGATGCAAACGCTTGCTGAACTGATGAAACACTGCAAACACTTATTTACCTTGATCTTAGTTTTTTCTATCCGGAGGTGCCGTGAGGAGCAGCGGCCATGGCAGCTTTTGACGCGTCGGCGGTGGCCGGAGCAGGACCAAAGGAGAGTTCGGCCGTAGGAGGAGCTCGTCGAGGCAGAGATTGTCGGAGGAGCGGCGAAGGGAGGCCGTCAAGGATGCGATCGCAGACTGTTTCTCTGTCGATCTGCACATGATGGAACACGCAAAATCAATCATACGCCCCGCTAATTAGGAAACAGAGAAGCCAGATCCTACAGACGTGATTAGTTCGACGCATCGCCGGCGGAAGAAGCCACCCAAATAAACGCCCTCACGTACGACGTGTGATGGCATGGGTAGATACGATTGATTAGTCTGGACGTGCGACGGCCACCAAAACAGGCTGTTTTGTCGATAGATACGATTGGTTAATCTGGACTATTCATTAACGGGAGTACATGGGCCTGGTTACTGGTTTTTTCCCTTCCTTTTACTATTTGAAAAGGGACTCTGTTAGACGTGCGGGAGATGGACACCTTGTATGCGCGTCTTGAAAAACACCGGCCGGATGTTACGAAAAGTAAATCTTGGCCGTCGTCTTTGACTTGATTATTTCTAGCTAATCTCCACCGTTAGTTATCCTGTGTTTTAATTATATAATAGATAGTTCCAATCATCAAGGTAGCATATTTTGGTGCAGAAGGTGGTAGTGCAAATTCAAAGCTTCAAATCATGATAGTATTTCTTGAATAGAATTCACAGTCTTGTTCATCATTGTAACATGATTCTTCTTGGAAAAATAAATAGTATGCTTATTTCCTTTGACATTAAATGTCACTTTGCTCTCAGTGCAATTTATCACAGCTTCTGCAGTGTTTAAAAAGGGTCTTTCAAGAATAATAGACAGATTATCATCCTCAGACATTTCTAATATAACAAAGTCTGTAGGAATTAATTCGTTAGCAATAGAGATAGGAACATCCTCACATATACCTATAGGTATAGCAGTTGATTTATCATCCATTTGCAATGAAACTTCAGTTGGAACTAAATTGTTTAGGTTAAGTTTCTTATATAAAGAAAAAGGCATAACACTAACACCAGCTACTAAATCAAATAATGCATATTTCACATAAGTTTCTTTAATACGACAAAGAATAGTTTGGATACCGGATCTCCACGTTTTTCAGGCATTTTCCCTTTAAATGAATAATCAACAAGCATAGCAGTAATTGCATCAGTAGGTATCTTCCTTTTGTTAGTGATAATATCTATCATATATTTTGAATATGGAGGAATTTTAATAGCATCCACAAGAGGAATTTGCAAATATAAAGTTTTAATCAACTCAAAAAATTTCTCAAACCTAGCATTATCCAAGGATTTCATTACCTCTTGGGGATATGGTATGGGTCTGTGCACCCATGGATCCCTCTCTTTACCTTTTTGTTGATTTGAATGCTTCTTCTTTTATCTTCTCAATAGATGGTTGAGGGTCTTCTTTTTCAGGAGGTTCAGGTTCTTCAATATTTTCAGCTTCATGTTGTTCTTCTTCAGGTGGAGATGATTCCTCTTCTTCATTATTATCATCTTCAGTCTCAGCATCAGAAATAGAAATATCCTTATCTTGTTCTTGAGAATTATCAATATCTTCGTTTTCATTGGGAGATTTTCCTGCAGAAGATTTATTCTTGAGAGCCTCTTGCTCTTTCCTCTTGGGATGGTCTTCAGGATAGCCAGGATCCTGAGTACCTTCACCTCTTGTAGTATTAACTCCGCAAACCTGTTTCTTCTCAATAAGATTTGCATACAATTGATTTTGAAGAGAAACCATTTGTTCAACTTGATTATTCATCATCTCACAATGTTTAATAATTCTTTTAACCTCTCCCACACTAGCATTTAAATTTTCACGAAGAAATTTAATTTTATGAGAGTTTTCCATAATACTCATTCTAATATTATGCTCCTCAGGATTGTTATAATAAGCAAAATCATTAATGTACGATACACCAATAGGAGGTGTTACCTTTTCATCACCTTCCATATAGCTAATAGCATTGACTTGGATTGGAAAACATGGTTGATCAACAGGAAGTTTAACACTCATTTCAGATAATTACTTGAGATGAGAGGTTTTAATTCCTTCTCTTTAATAGCCTTGGAAGCTTCTTTCATTGTCTCTTCGTCTAACTTAAGAATGCCTCCTTTCTTCTCTGGAAATGTCTCTTTTCCATCTATATCTTCAATATTCCAATCTTCATAATTTCTAGAGATAGTCTCCAATAACTCAGTTGCTTCATCAATGGTCCTTTCCCTGAAAACATTACCTGCAATACTATCAAGATAGCCTCTAGTATTTTCAATTAGTCCATTGTAAAATATATCAAGTCTTTCATTACTCTTGAAGTCATGGGTAGGACATTTCCTAACCATCTTACTGCACCTCCCCCAAGCTTGGGGTAGATCCTCCTTCTCTTTCTGTGAAAAGTTACTAATCTCAATAGTTAAACCATGGATCTTATATGCAGGGAAATATTTATTATAGAATAGCTGCAAGCATTCCTCTTTACTAGTAATAGATCCAGGTTCTAAACGATTATACCAAATTTTAGCATTTCCTCCCAAGGTAAAAAGAAACAATTTTAAGAAATAATATCGTTGGTGGATTTTATCTTTACCAAATAACATAGATAAATCATGCAAAACAGCAATGTGTTCGAAAGGAAACTCATTATCTCTCCCATAAAACTTAAACTTCTCAGCCTTTTTATTATTTCAGGATCAACACTAAACTCATAATCTTTGTCTTTAATTTTAATAGCTGGAGCATTCATTTTCTTAGTAACAGGGAAATAATCATCAAGAGGAGAATTTTTATAGCTATCAAGTTTATCTAATTTATCAAAATTTGAATCCATAAAAGCCATAGTAAATGCATCTTGTTCCTTAGAAGAAGCTTCATACTCATCATCATCACAATATTCATTATCTTCCAATTCAGACTCCACATTTTCAACATTAGCAGATTCAGGTAATTCAGGCAATTCACGTGTTTCAGTTGTCTCAGATGTTTCAGGTGTCACTTCTTTGTCTATGCTACCACATATTAAATTATTTTCAGTACTAGCAGACATCTTAGACAATGGTGAACTAGATAAATCTTTTCCTCTCTTCTTAGCAGTAATAGCAGAAGTAGCATTAGGCGAAAAGTTTTGCCTACTTAGCAAATTAGTACCTCTACGAGTAGTTGAAGGCCTTACTTCCTTCGGAGTATTCTTTTCCTTTCCCATAGTTGGGAACAAGCAAGTGCAGCGAATAAATGATAACAAGTTGTCTTACCAATAAAGCTAGGTTCCCCGGCAACGGCGCCAGAAAATGTCTTGATGCCCACAAGTATAGGGGATCGTTGAAATCTTCGTTGGGAAGTATTACCCAAATTTATAGTTCGTCTCAAGGGGAACACAAGAATACCAATAAGACTTCAGCAATTGAGGCGTCACTCTCAACCACACCTGTATATCAATAAACTTGCAGCAGTGATAGTTATGGCAGTAGGATAATTCAAGCAAGCAAAATAAAACAGCAGTAGTAAACAAGGGTTTCCCAGTTTTCACCGGAAAAGTGAAAGTGTAACTCAGAGATTTAAAACGTAGGCATGAGGTGTTAGCGGGGTGTTGCATGAATAAGATTGATCATATAATAAGAAACAAATAGCAATGGGACTTATCTCTAACTCCGATATATGTAGGTATGTATTCCGTAAATAGTTGTGCGTACTAACCAAGAGAATTAGCACAACATCTATTGTCCTACCTGCCCATTTCAACGAAGGAGCTCATGGTCGATGGAGATGAAGGCGGTGAAGATGGCGGTGAAGACGGCCTCCGGATCCCTCCTCCGGGGGAGGAATCCTAGATCAATCTGTCTCCGAAAACGAAGATCATGGTGGTGGCGGCGCTCAGTTTCGCAAAAGCTCCTACCCTCCTAGGTCAGCCACTTTTTCATATATATGAGGGGGTACGCAAAAGCCGAAGGAGAGGTGGTGCTCGAGGCTCCAGATGGGTGGGTGATGCATGTAAAATGCATACATGAACTTTGCATTATTTTATTCATATTTCAACCATATTTGCATCATATAAGGGTTATATCAATGTTTTATAATGATTTTGGGAATAATTCACAAGTTCCCCTATTTTTCTAGAATTAACCCTGTGCAGGCAGAAAACTCTATTTTCTATATTTTGATGTTTCAGGGACCCAAACGACGTCCAAATGACTTGCAAATTTAGGAGCATCAATATTTGGAAGGAAGAAGACCTGGGAGCGAAGAAAGCGAACAAACGGAGGCTCGAGGGCCAAAAGGGGTGGCCCACGCGGCCAGGTACTGTGGCCACGTGGGGCCCACCTTCTGGAGCCTCGATGCTCCGTTGCCGTCGATCTTTTCTCCACCGACTTCGTTTTGACCTAAAACCGACTATAAAAATAGTCCCGAGGCTCTTCGGAAGGAGCGCCGCAGAAACACAGAAACCATGAAACAGAGATCAGGAGCTGCAGATTGGAGGGGGAAAACTCCGGCAGGGCGCTGCCGGAGAGGTCTCCACCTCCTCCAACGACTTCTCCACCGTCTCCATGATGAAGAGGGAGTAGTCCACCCTAGACTATGGGTTTGTGGAAGTAACTTATGTATCTCTCTCTTGAGCTTCACTAATTAGCGCCGTATGAGCTGCCGAACATGATTACGGTCATCTATGTAATACCTTTTGGTGGATCTTTATGAGTTAATATATGTGTGAGATTGCAATTGTTTTGTTTCAGTTATGAAAGTAGATGCATATTATGTACCCCGTTCTTGTTTACTTGTTTTGATCAAGCATGTTTATGAGAGCGTGTGTGGGGGAACGTGTGCATTAGATGGAGTAATGGGGGTGGCTAGTGCGGTGAACGTGAGAGAAAGTTCCGCGATCCACTTGGGTATTTTACCTTACTTTGTTGCCTCACTAGGGATAAAAAAGAAATACCTTGCTACCGGAGATGTGGGTGTGACCATGCCACTACTCCATGACTAGATCTAGCATGTTCTTATTTCAACTTCATGTCATGAAACTTATTCTATGCTCTGATTTATCTTAATACTAAGGTGTTATGATTTAGTTCGCATCTTAGTGGAGTATAAGAGAGATTAATAACCAAAAGATCTCTATGTTAGGACATGATGCCCATATGATTATAACTTGTCATGAAACTTTGTTGCAATCTCATATGTTAACTTTTGTGTTCCATTGTCTACCACATTATTAAAAGAGAGTGCATTTGTGAAACCATGAACCCCGGTCCATTTTTAATCATAAGAAACACCTTTCCAACAACTTTCATCCACTTTCATTTTCAGCCATAATTAAATCCGAAAATACAAAAATACTTTTGCATCTTGCATACATCATATAAAACCCAAAAATATCATCCATCATTGTTTCCATCATCCTTGCATATTTTCTTTGCATATTTATTTATTGTTTTGTTTTATCATTCTCACACCTTGTGCTTGACAACCACTTGGTGAGGTTGAGGGACAAAACAATTTATTTTTGTTTGCAGGTTTCCGAGGGAAGGATAGGAGGTAAAGCTTTCACTACTGATTCCCCGAGAGTTCGATATAAACCCTCGAGTCACTTCGTGGGGAAAACACGTCTTGCCCGTACTACACACTCTGCTATTGGGGTCTCAACCTAACCCATTTAAGGGCCATCAAGACGTATTTTCTGGCGCCGTTGCCGGGGAATCATTGCTGAAAGTTTTATCCAAGGGTATCTCACAACAAGTCAACTTCATCACCAACTTGTGCAAACACCTAAGCTTGGGGAGGTTGCACCTACGTGAGCACCATCTTATCCATCTTTACCTTCAAATCATTTTATTTTGTTTTGTTATTGTCTTGCATTTTGTGTTGCATTTGCATTTCGGTTTGCATATTTTATTTTCAGTTTTGCATAAAAAATTAAAAAACACATAAAAACTTGGAAAAATGGAAAAGAGAACCTTCTGGCCATTTAGTGTTAAGAATTTTCCTCAAGATATGAATATCCCTGTTGAGAAATGTGAGGTAGATCCTAATATCATGAAAGCAATTTATGAAACCGTTTTTATGGGAAACCAAAAGAAGATCCTATACTCATCTTAAGAAGTTTAATGAAAGGTGCAAAATGTTAAATTTGAACCATGCTAATGTTAAACTTAAGCTTTTTCCTTACTCCCTAGGTGGAAAAGCCTTAGATTGGATATTGAGATGGCCACCTGGAAATTTTAGCACTTGGTTTAATTTAAAAGCTGCTTTCATTGAAAGATTTTGTTCCATGAAAAATTTGCAATCTTAGACAAAAGTTATCACCTTTAAACAAGAAGAGGATGAACCTTTGGTAAAAACATGGGAAAGGTTTAGAGGTATAGCTTTTGGAATGGAACATGGTCTTAGGGATTGGATGCTCATGCATATATTTTATAGAGGATTGTCTGAAACCTCTAGAGTCTTTTTGGATAATGAATGTGAGGTTCTTTTATGAATACTGATGCCAATGATACCCACTATCTACTTGATGGCCTACTTTTGGAAGTAAGAATTAAAGAAAGTCTAGAAAAGGCCAAGTACCTGAAGATGTCTTTGATGACCGTTATGAAATATTTAACCTATATAATAGGGAGAAGAAAGTTGAAGAAGTTAAAATGCTTAGTGAAGTCAAGGAACCATTGCTTGACTTAGAGAATTGTAGCTTGCATGAATTAATATCTATCTTACAAAAATTTGCAAGTGATCCTTCTATTAATGCTAACCAAGCTGGTTTTGGTTCTTATATTGCTAATCATGTCTTAAAAGAAAAGATTGCTAGGTACAACCAAGAAGCTATGATACCACCTAAGCTTGGGGATGTATGGATTCCCAAAGTACTAGTAACCATTGGAAAAGAGACACACCATGCTATATTAGATCTAGGATCTAGTGTCTCTGTTTTATCTAAAGAACTATATGAAGTACTTGAATTAAAGAATCTTGAAAAATGCTCTATTGAACTTGCACTTGCTGATGATTCCATTAAACATGCTTTAGGAAAGTAAGTGATGTTATGGTAGAGTTACATATGACATTTGTGCCTGTTGATTTTCTAATCATGGATATGGGGAATAAAACCTCTAGTCCAATTATTCTTGGAAGACCTTTTCTTCGTACCACAGGTGCTATCATTGATTCAAAAGAAGGGAATGTGAAGTTTCAGTTTCCACACAAGAAATGCATGGAACACTTCCCAAGGAAGAGGGACACACCAAAGTTCAAGCTCCCTCATGAGCTTCGTCCACAATAAATATCAAGTAAGAAGCCTAGCTATATGGCTATAAAGAAAGCGCTTTACGGGAGGCAACCCGGTTGTTTTTATTTTGATTTTCTTTGTGTCCTCTTGCTGTAACAAGAGACTTAGTTTTAGTTTAGTTTCTGGAATTTTTAATAAAGTGCCAAGTTTTACCATTTTGGTTTGAAAAAGTTGCTTATAGCATTCGGAGATTTATTCCAGCACGAATCTGTGCACGGTATGATTTTTAATTCTATTCTGTAACTCCGAATGAGCTGATATTTAAACTGTAGGCAACTTTTCATCCTCTGTATGCATGAATTTTTCAGAATTTTTGACAAAGTTAAGTAGGGTAGAAAAATACGTTTTGCTGCTGCTGTTTTTCTGGACAGATTCTGTCCCATTTTGTTTGATGCATGCTTAGAACTTTTAACTTGAATCTTTTGATCCAATTGAGTTTATGAGTAGGCATACAACATTATACACTTTCTGGACATTCATATGAATTTTTGTCTAAGGATTATATGCAGCAAGAAATCTATTTGTTTATCACTACTAATGTCACCCACAGAAAAGAAATGGGAGAAACGGTGTTTTGAAGTTTTTTCACAGGGATTAGAGGAGATGCACCAAGAGCTATCCAAGGATGGTGAAGACCATAAGCTTGGGGATGTGAAGACAACCCACTGGACCTACACACTCTCGGTTTGCACACGTCTAACTTCTGTTTTTCGATCAATGCACTTTATCGCATAAACTTGGAGCGTCTTTTTGTTTGTTTAGGTTTGATTTTTATTTTGAGAGACCACCACATATCATTTATATATGAGAGAGCTACTGGAAATTTGGGTTGAAATATGTTGGATGCTATTAAAGATTGGGAAAAGGGATGTTTGAGTTGATTTTAAAAGATACATATAGTTGCATGATTCATGAGCTTGTTAATGAGTAATAATTTGCAAGTGTTTTATCAAGAGCTATCTTTTATTCATGTTTTGATGCTGAATGTTACTTTACTTTGTTTAACATGGATTAGTTAGTTCTATGGACACTCATGCATGCATTTAGATGGTCAACTTTCTCCCTCTTGCTAGCCCAAAAATTCCAACAAGTAAAAACTTGTTTCCAACACCTTCAACCAAAGTTTTTCCAGTGAGTCCACCATATCTACCTATTAGCTTTATGCTATTCCGAGTATGTTTATCATGTTATTTTGTATCATTTATACCTCTGAATTAAAATGCTTATGTTGTTGATTGTTATGGGAAAAGTTGGTTATATAGCTCTCACGAACTTGATGCACACTTTACTTTTATTGCACTTAATAACATGACCCATTGTGATTAAAATTATGATGTTGTGAGCTTGACAAATGTCTTTGGTTGAGAGTTAGCATATGTGCTGTCACATGGCAAGCTTTCAACATTGCACTTCATTTCATTTAGTTGATGTCATGTACTTTTGTTTATGGATGCTTACCATGGGTGAAATAAATGTGGAAATGAAGTAGGTTTAAATGAGTTTGTATAAATGGTTAGAGAGACGCCTGGGCCGCTAATCTAAGCCATGCATCATTCATGGTGGAAATTTACTTACATGCTATGGTGAACCTTCTGTACACCTTACAATAAAAAGCTATCCAATGGTAAATAAAAAGGGTGTTGAGATTGTTCATTTGTTTGTTTGTCTTGTCATTTTGATATGGGCTTGTTCCATATCCTGGGACAAGAGGTACCCCAGTTGACGCTCTTGATGATACTATTTTACTTACAATGATATTTAACTTGAACTTGCTTTGTTTCCAAGTTGAGTAACACATGGAGTAGGTACTCGTATTCAAGGGGCATGAGACTTTCAACCTACTTTGTCAAGCACATACTCATATTTGCTTTCACTTTAAACTTAATCATTCAAGATGCTATGATAGGGGAATGAGAGCTTGACACCAAGGATTACCACATTACAATCATTAACTTAAGTAGAAGCATTTGAAGTTAGATGAAACTTATTCATGCTTTACCTCTACTCATATATATCTTTCCAAAGTGTCCACCTTTTATATTCAGATTTTCATCTACACTCTATGACCATTGTAGGATGTTCTTACTTATCATTATGCATACTTGTGGTCCATAGTACTTTTTCTTATGTTACACTTTGTGAATTATCATTGAACATCCTTACATTGAATATTTGATATCACTTCATAAACTATCTTGCATATTGCTACTCTTTTAAGAATGAACCATTTGACTCTATGTAGCAATAGTAATCATCTTTGATATCCATTGATAGTATTAAATGCAAAGTCCATGTTAGTTTTATCACCTTCATACTCGAGGACGAGTATGGTTAAGCTTGGGGATGTTGATGCATGTAAAATGCATACATGAACTTTGCATTATTTTATTATATTCCAATCATATTTGCATCATATAAGGGTTATATCATGTTTTATAATGATTTTGGGAATATTCACAAGTTCCTATTTTTTGGAATTAACCCTGCGCAGGCAGAAAACCCTATTTTCTATATTTTGATGTTTCAGGGACCCAAACGACGTCCAAATGACTGCAAATTTACGAGCATCAATATTTGGAAGGAAGAAGACTGGGAGCGAAGGAAGCGAACAAACGGAGGCCGAGGGCCAAAAGGGGTGGCCCACGCGGCCAGTACCTGGCCGCGTGGGCCCACCTTCTGGGCCTCGAGCTCCGTTGCCGTCGATCTTTCTCCACCGACTCGTCTTGACCTAAAACCGACTATAAAAATAGTCCCCGAGGCTCTTCGGAAGGAGCGCCGCAGAAACACAGAAACACGAAACAGAGATCAGGAGCTGCAGATTGGAGGGGGAAAACTCCGGCGGGGCGCTGCCGGAGAGGTCTCCACCTCCTCCAACGACTTCTCCACCGTCTCCATGATGAAGAGGGAGTAGTCCACCCTGGACTATGGGTTTGTGGAAGTAACTTATGTATCTCTCTCTCTTGAGCTTCACTAATTAGCACCGTATGAGCTGCCGAACATGATTACGGTCATCTATGTAATACCTTTGTGGTGGATCTTTATGAGTTAATATATGTTTGAGATTGCAATGTTTTGTTTCAGTTATGAAAGTAGATGCATATTATGTACCCCGTTCTTGTTTACTTGTTTTGATCAAGCATGTTTATGAGAGCGTGTGGGGGAACGTGTGCATTAGATGGAGTAACGGGGGGTGGCTAGTGCGGTGAACGTGAGAGAAAGTTCGCGATCCACTTGGGTATTTTACCTTACTTTGTTGCCTCACTAGGGATAAAAAGAAATACCTTGCTACCGGAGATGTGGGTGTGACCATTGCCACTACTCCATGACTAGATCTAGCATGTTCTTATTTAACTTCATGTCATGAAACTTATGCTATGCTCTGATTTATCTTAATACTAAGGTGTTATGATTTAGTTCGCATCTTAGTGGAGTATAAGAGAGATTAATAACCAAAAGATCTCTATGTTAGGACGTGATGCCCATATGATTATAACTTGTCATGAAACTTTGTTGCAATCTCATATGTTAACTTTTGTGTTCCATTGTCCACCACATTATTAAAGAGAGAGTGCATTTGTGAAACCATGAACCCCGGTCCATTTTTAATCATAAGAAACACCTTTCCAACAACTTTCATCCACTTTTCATTTTCAGCCATAATTAAATCCGAAAATACAAAAATACTTTTGCATCTTGCATTCATCATATAAAACCCAAAAATATCATTATCATTGTTTCATCATCCTTGCATATTTTCTTTGCATATTTATTTATTGTTTTGTTTTATCATTCTCACACCTTGTGCTTGACAACCACTTGGTGAGGTTGAGGGCACAAAACAATTTATTTTTGTTTGCAGGTTTCCAAGGGAAGGATAAGGAGGTAAAGCTTCACTACTGATTCCCCGAGAGTTCGATATAAACCCTCGAGTCGCCTTCGTGGGGAAAACACGTCCTTGTCCGTACTACACACTCTGCTATTGGGGTCTCAACCTTACCCATTTAAGGGCCATCAGTGGGCCCACGCGGCCAAGGAATCTGGCCGCGTGGGGCCCACTCTTTTGGCCCTCGAACGCTTCCTCGTGTCCATCTTTTGCACAATGCCATTCTTTTTCATAAAAACTGACGTGGTATTTTTCTCGGATTTAATTTCCAACAAAAACAACCAGAAAAGAGACTTTGCTAAAAACAGCGTCAGATTCAGCAGTTTTATTCAAATATGGGAAGATTCCGGAGCAAATTATGTAGCAAAGTGCTTGGAAAAGTAGATGCATTTTATGTGCATCAAGGGACCACCATGAACCATACGCCAGTGTTGGAGGGACTAGAAGAGGAGGCCTCCTGAACGGTTGCAGCGCTAATCAGCGGGGGTAGAAGGTGCCGATGTCGTCAGCGGTTGTCGGAGTAGACGTAGTCGGGGACGAGGATGATGACAGTACTGGCGACGAGGTCGTGGTGGACGAACACGTAGAAGGTGGCGATGGCAGCGGCGGCCTGGAGTAGCCATGCTGGATGCCTGGACAAGGGGTGGTCGGCGGGACCTACGACGACCTGAAGTTGCCATGCAGGTTACCTGTAGATGGTGGCGGCGTGTACTCGAAGTAGGCGAGGAAGAACCCGGCGGCTTGACGAAGACCATGCGCGGACGGTGGCGTTCCCGCGTTGAGGGAGTCAGTGCGGTGCATACCATGTGAAAGTCGACGCGCGGGGACGGCGAAGGGGCGACGCAGCATCAGCGCGCGGGTCAGGCGATGGGAGGTGTCGCCAGCCGCGTACACGCCTGGGAAGGCTCGTTGGCAGCCGGCAACATTGACCAATGGCGGCGGCCTGAAGGGGCGTCACGACGGCAGCCTGTAGCTCGATCGGTGGTAGGCGCGTGCTCGGGGACGTGCTTGGTGGAGACAGGCGTGATCGGTTGATCAGACCGATGCTGCACTGTACGTGCCATGGCGGGGACGACGCGCAGATCCGAATCGATGGCGACGTTGTCGGTGAAGTCCCGGTCGATGACGGCGAAGACGAACCGGCGATGTAGACCATGCAGGCGAGGGAAGACGGCGGCGACGCATCGAGGCGTCCCTTGGACGGCGAGTCCAGCCTTGCTGCGCGGTCGGTGAAGACGAGTGATGCATGTAAAATGCATACATGAACTTTGCATTATTTTATTCATATTCCAATCATATTTGTATC
The DNA here is from genome assembly GCA_947311845.1 of Poa pratensis. NCBI lineage: Eukaryota > Viridiplantae > Streptophyta > Magnoliopsida > Poales > Poaceae > Poa > Poa pratensis. The sequence continues at coordinate 4,586,318 of CAMZMU010000115.1, read as the reverse complement.
ATATAAGGGTTATATCAATGTTTTATAATGATTTTGGGAATAATTCACCAGTTCCCCTATTTTTCTGGAATTAACCCTGCGCAGGCAGAAAACCCTATTTTCTATATTTTGATGTTTCAGGGACCAAAACGACGTCCAAATGACTTGTAAATTTAGGAGCATCAATATTTCGAAGGAAGAAGACCTGGGAGCGAAGGAAGCGAACAAACGGAGGCTCGAGGGCCAAAAGGGGGTAGCCCACGCGGCCAGGTGCTGTGGCCGCGTGGGGCCCACCTTCTGGAGCCTCGATGCTCCGTTGCCGTCGATCTTTTGTCCACCGACTTTGTCTGGACCTAAAACCGACTATAAAAATAGTCCCTGAGGCTCTTCGGAAGGGAGCGCCGCAGAAACACAGAAACCACGAAACAGAGATCAGGAGCTACAGATTAGAGGGGGAAAACTCCGGCGGGGCGCTGCCGGAGAGGTCTCCACCTCCTCCAACGACTTCTCCACCGTATCCATGATGAAGAGGGAGTAGTCCACCCCTGGACTATGGGTTTGTGGAAGTAACTTATGTATCTCTCTCTCTTGAGCTTCACTAATTAGCGCCGTATGAGCTGCCGAACATGATTACGGTCATCTATGTAATACCTTTGTGGTGGATCTTTATGAGTTAATATATCTTTGAGATTGCAATTTTTTTGTTTCAGTTATGAAAGTAGATGCATATTATGTACCCCGTTCTTGTTTACTTGTTTTGATCAAGCATGTGTATGAGAGCGTGTGTGATGGAACGTGTGCATTAGATGGAGTAACGGGAGGTGGCTAGTGCGGTGAACGTGAGAGAAAGTTCCGCGATCCAGTTGGGTATCTTTAACTTACTTTGTTGCCTCACTAGGGATAAAAAGAAATACCTTGCTACCGGAGATGTGGGTGTGACCATGCCACTACTCCATGACTAGATCTAGCATGTTCTTATTTCAACTTCATGTCATTAAACTTAAAGCTATGCTCTGATTTATCTTAATACTAAGGTGTTATGATTTAGTTCGCATCTTAGTGGAGTATAAGAGAGGTTAATAACCAAAAGATCTCTATGTTAGGACGTGATGCCCATATGATTAATAACTTGTAATGAAACTTTGTTGCAATCTCATATGTTAACTCTTGTGTTCCATTGTCTACCACATTATTAAAGAGAGAGTGCATTTGTGAAACCATGAACCCCGGTCCATTTTTAATCATAAGAAACACCTTTCCAACAACTTTATCCACTTTTCATTTTCAGCCATAATTAAATCCGAAAATACAAAAATATTTTTGCATCTTGCATTCATCATATAAACCCAAAAATATCATTTATCATTACTATCATCATCCTTGCACATTTTCATTGCATATTTATTAATTGTTTTGTTTTATCATTCTCACACCTTGTGCTTGACAACCACTTGGTGAGGTTGAGGGCACAAAACAATTTATTTTTGTTTGCAGGTTTCCAAGGGAAGGATAAGAAGGCAAAGCATTCACTACTGATTCCGTGAGAGTTTGATATAAACCCTCGAGTCACCTTCGTGGGGAAATGTGGCGCCCCGATCCAGATGATCGAGCTACCCCATATACCAGTCCCAGAAACACTGGATATATGACAACTTGGTAAACAAAGACATAACCAAATATATACATATGGCATCGAGTTCGGACAGATACAATATTACAACACGGGTGAGGCTCCAGCTCTTGCGCAACAGGCGCACACAACAGTATGTACATTATTTTTCTAACATCAAGCCTCTAGCGGAAGTCGTAGCGGAAACGAAGATGGTAGCGTGGCGACAGCGGGCCTTATTCCACAGGGTCCTGCCTGGGATACGGGATCCTAGTTCCCGTATAGCGGGTACTCGGCGACGGGTGCGTCGGTGTCTGGCCACATGAAAAGCCAGGTGAGTACATTGAATTTACTCGCAAGACATTCGCCTAAAATCAAACAAGGCATATCTATATGGCATGGCATAAGTTCAGAATGTAGCATGGCATTTGTTCGGTATTTAAGTGCGAGTCCAAACTTAACGGTTGGACTTAACTTACCTACTTACCTTAGTAGGGATGTTTCGTGTTATCAAGTGAGATCACGTTTCTCACTCAACAACTCATAACCAAAACTAGGCTACCAATCCTCTAGCCAACTCTGGCTTAATTCACAACTCTCAAGTCCTCTTAATTAGACTCTCGGATTTTCCATGTTCATAGGTCTCATCTTAATTATTTCTCCAAGTTCGACCGGACTGACACAAAGTGTGACTTGACCCAAACATCGTCCCATGACCTAGGGACAAGGTTAGAATCTAGATTTACGCTCTCGAGAGGTTGCACGTTTATCCACATGCTGAGGTCTAGGCTTGTACAGCCGGTACCGAAGTACTAGAAGCAACCATGGCGGACAGTACAAACCCATACTTCCACGGTCGTTTACTCTACCAAGACACTCCCTGTATAGCCACCGACATAACTCTATGCCTTATGCAGAAGTGAATCCGGCACGTCCCCAACCCATGAGCGACGCCTAGCTCCGGAACCTTCGCAAGACTAGCCCCGACCAACTCTAGTAACCGACTAGACATACCAAAAAGGGTGGCGTCAAAGGAGGCTGATAGAATACCCGGCCATGGTCCGCCCATATGAACGACGCATGGTTGTGCTGGTGTGTTTGGTGAGTGGCACTATGTGACTCAATCTAGTCGAGGGAGGTGATTATTTTCTTAGTCATTTTGTTTGGTTACAGACATCACATTAACAAAGTAACACACGGCAACCACATAATAATTTCAGCAGTAAATAAACATATCCACAGGCATGTACCAAAGTCCGAACGTAACAAGATAAAACGTCAACCGGAGGACTACGGCGGCGAACCCGCCGACTAGCGCCTTCTCGTTCGACAGAAATAAAGAAATGTCAACCGGATGACTGTGGCAGCAATTCCGCTGGCAAGCGCCATCTCGTCTGACGAAAATAAAAGAAATGTCAACCGGATGATTGTGGCAGCGATTCCGCTGGCAAGCGCCGTCTCGTCTGACAAAATAAAAGAAATGTCAACCGGATGAATATGGCAGCGATTCCGCTGGCAAGCGCCGTCTCGTCTGACGAAAATAAAAGAAATGTCAACCGGATGACTATGGCAGCGATTCCGCTGGCAAGCGCCGTCTCGTCTGACGAAAATAAAAGAAATGTCAACCGGATGACTATGGCAGCGATTCCGCTGGCAAGCGCCGTCTCGTCTGACGAAAATAAAAGAAATGTCAACCGGATGACTATGGCTGCGATTCCGCTGGCAAGCGCCGTCTCGTCTGATGAAAATAAAGGTGTTGCGATGATCCACAGATATATAAGTGCGGCAATATTAAAATGCAACATGGCATATGAGATGCAACAGATATCAATTTAGACAGTCAAGCAAGTTTCCTAAAGTTCGACCGAGCTTGAGATCGGGTTAATGGCTTGCCTTCGGGTTCGGGATCAACTCCTACTCCGTCGGAGAGGGTTGAATCTAATAAAACAAGACGAACATGCATCAAAAATCCCTCCTAGGTCATTTTAATAAATGCCAAAAAAATAAATTCCAAATAATCTTTTCTGGTTCCATTGGAAAGAGAAAAATCAAACTAAGCCAACAAAATTGGTTTCATATTTTTCTGAGGATTTTTGAGTGAGATATTGCATTTCAAACTTGGCTCCAAATTCTGCCCTTTTCAATAGAAAAATAAAACAGAAAACAAACAGAAAAACGGTTCAGAAATGTTTAAAAATCTGACCAGTGGGACCCACTGGTCAGTGACAGAGGGGGGCCGAAACGTTTTCTTTTTAAAACGCGGGAAGGAGAGAAAACACGGCGATGCTCCGGCGACTCACCGGCGGCGTCCTGCGGTGGCTGGGGCAAGGGAGAGGGAGGGAGAGGAAGCAGCGCGGATCAGGGGGAGGTGGCGCAGCTCGTCGGTGCACTCGAGCTTGATGGGGAGCTCGGGGGCACCAGTGCGTCTTCTCCGGCGGCGGGAGCTTGCTGTCGATGATGGATTATAGGTTTCCGGCCACCGTTCACCCTGGCGAGCACGGCATCGTCATCGTGGTGTTCTAGGGAGGCTACGGGTAGGTTTAATCGACGAACGGTGCCCTCTGGCGAAGATTTTGTCCACGGCCGTGACGGCTAGGGCAAGGTCGTCGCCGGAGTTGCGGTGCTCGTCGAGCTTCGATTGGAGCAGGGGAGGGTAGTGGAGAGGCTGGGAGGTGGATGCGGTGCTCTGGAGGTCGCGGGGTGGTGGTTTTAAACGGTTCCCGCACGGCGGCCTCCATCAATGCCACGGCGAGGTGTCAAGCATGGCGTGGAGCAGTGGTGGACGGCGCGTCGCGCGAGCGGTGGCACAGGAGAAGCACGAGGATAACTCCTCGACGCCTGGCTAAGCTCGTGCGGGGAGGGTCGCTGACCAGAGGGCCCGGCGAGCACAGTGCTTGGACGGTGCGTCGGGACTCGTCGGTGGCGAGGGGTGGACGGCCTTCTCCGGCGACGCGTGGCCTCTGGACGGCAGAGGGGAGAGGGGGATCCGCTGGGCAACGACCGGAGAGGGGAGGGGCAGAACGGCGTCGACCCAGAACGGGCGGCGCCGCCTGTCACGGCCACGTCGACGGTGATCACCGTGCTGTTCATGTCAGCAGTGGCATCGGCACGTTTCTCTCAACTCCGTGATCCAAATGAGATGAGGTTTGAACCACTATGCGCCAAATTCAAAATCCTCTAACTTTGCTGACTAAAGTTTCTTCAAATTTGAAAGTTGGTCCGACTAGTTTTGAGAAATACAATACTGTTCAAAAGAGTTTTAATGTTTTGGAGGGTAGATGGTGTTAGATGGACATGCCCTTTTGTCCTGAGGTAGGAGTATCAAGGGGAGTCTATCCATGCCTTGGATTCATCCAGGAAAAATAATTTGGATAGGTTTAAAAATGTTTTGAGAAAACAGGCAGAAAGGAAAAAGAATTGTGGAGGGAAATTTTCCTAAGTCATGGTACCATATTTTTTTATAAATGAGGTCCACATCCATTAGGGATGATTCCCTAATTTTTGCAGAATTTTTGGAGACACAAAAATAGGGGTTCCTTTGGAAGGCCAATTAAAAGGGTAATTTTTAAAAGGAGAAAAGAATTTCCCAAATTAATATTTATCCAAGGAAAAATCACAGATCCAAGTACCAAGTGGGAGGGAAATGGAAAGCACAAGATCCCACTTGATTTATCAGATTTGTAAAGGTTCAAGATTTAAAATGATTTTCCTGAGGTTTAATTCCAAATGTATTTGAAATAAATAGAAACAATGCATGTTTGGAAAAAATTAAAAGGCCAAAATTCAGGGTGTTACAGACCTTCCCCCCTTAAGATGAATCTCGTCCTCGAGATTCCTGTTGCTCGCTGAATAGATACGGATACTCTGTCCTTAGCAAATCCTCTCGTTCCCAAGTAGCTTCTTCCTCAGTGTGCTTGTCCCATTGTACCTTGTAGAACTTTGTGACCTTGCTGCGAGTGCGGTGTTCTGACTCGTCCAAGATTCTGATGGGGTGTTCCTCGTAAGTCAGTTCGCTGCTCAATTCCAGTTCCTTAAAGTCAGCCTGCTTGGTTGGGGGTGAAATGCACTTCCTTAGCTGGGATACGTGGAAGACGTCGTGCACTCCAGTCAATTCCTCTGGTAGTTCCAGCTGGTAGGCTACTGACCCTTTCCTTGCCAAGATCTTGAAGGGTCCAATAAATCTCGGGGCCAGCTTTCCTTTCATGTGAAATCTTTTCAGGCCCTTGAGGGGTGTTACCCGAAGATAGACATAGTCGTTTTCTTCGAAGTGGATCTGACGGTGTCGGTCGTAATAACTTTTCTGGCGGGACTGCGCTGCCTTGAGCCGGTCTCGAATCAGACGTACTTGCTTTTCTGCCTCCAACAAATCATCGGGCCTAAAGATCTTGCGGTCTCCAACTTCTGACCAGTTGAGTGGGGTTCGACATTTCCTACCATACAGTGCTTCAAAGGGTGACATTTTCAGGCTGCCTTGGTAGCTGTTGTTGTATGAGAACTCTGCATATGGTAAGCTATCTTCCCAACCTGCTCCGTAGGCGAGCACACACGAGCGGAGCATGTCTTCTAATATTTGATTGACTCGCTCGGTTTGACCGTCTGTCTGAGGGTGATAGGCTGTGCTGAAGGATAACTTTGTCCCCATGGCATGATGCAGGCTCGTCCAAAATTTGGAGGTAAATTGGGTACCTCTATCCGACACAATGGTCTTCGGGACTCCATGGAGTTTGACAATCCTGTTTACATAGAGTTGTGCCAGCTGGTCCGAGCGGTATGTTGTCTTGACGGGGATAAAGTGAGATACCTTCGTCAAACGGTCGACAATGACCCAAATAGAATCATTCCCTCGGCTGGACTTGGGAAGTCCGACAATGAAATCCATACTTATGTTGTCCCATTTCCACTCGGGTATCTTAAGGGGTTGGAGGTATCCGGGGGTTTTTGATGCTCGGCCTTTACCAGGTTGCATATGTTGCAGCATGCGACATAGTAGGCGATATCCTTCTTCATACCGGACCACCAGAATGTTTGTTTCAAGTCTTGGTACATCTTGGTGCTTCCCGGGTGAATAGAATAGCTGACTCGTGGGCTTCCCTGAGGATCTGCGTATTAGCGTGGCCTTGTAGGGTACACAAAGGCGGTTACCGAAGCGGAGTATTCCTTGGCTGTCCAGGGAAAATTCCTTGGCCTGGCCCAGCGGTATCTTGGCCTTGATCTTGTAGGCGGGGTCGTTGGCCTGCTCGGTTTATCTCTTCCTCCAGGTCTGGTTTCACCTCCAAGGTGCTTAAATAGGCCCTACTTCCCACGCACAAATTCAGCTTTGCGAACTCCTTCTCTAAGCTTGGTCGCACCTTTGGGGCTTCCTGCTTAGGGCATCAGCAACCACGTTGGCCTTCCTGGATGGTAATGAATTCCGAGGTCGTAGTCCTTGATCACCTCTAGCCATCTCCTTTGCCTTAGGTTGAGGTCAGGCTGGGTGAAGATGTACTTCAAGCTTTTGTGATCAGTGTAGATCTCGCATCTTCGACCTATAAGGTGATGTCGCCAAGTCTTCAGGGCGAGTATGACGGCGGCTAACTCCAAGTCGTGGGTGGGGTAGTTGAGCTCGTGGGTCTTGAGTTGCCTTGACACATACGCGATGACCTTTCCTTCTTGCATGAGTACGGCCCCTAGTCCATTTCTGCTTGCATCACAGTATACGGTAAAATCTTGGCATCATCAGGCAACACCAGAATTGGGGCTGTGGTTAGCCGGGTCTTCAACTCGATGAAGCTTTCTTCACACTCGTCTGTCCAGGTATACTTGCGATTCTTCTTTAACAACTCCGTCATAGGCTTGGCTATCCTGGAAAAGTTCTCAATGAATCTGCGGTAGTAACCAGCCAATCCTAGGAAGCTCCTGATTTCTGACACATTGGTGGGTGTTTTCCAGTTTAACACATCGGAGATTTTGTTGGGGTTTACGGCCACACCGGCTCCAGACAATACATGTCCTAGGAATTCCACTTCCTTTAACCAGAACTGACACTTGCTGTACTTGGCATAAAGTTGTTGTTCCCGTAGTCTTCCGAGAACCAACCTGAGGTGCTCGGCGTGCTCCTCTTCATTCTTGGAGTAGATGAGGATGTCGTCGATGAACACCACAACAAACTTGTCGAGGTACTCCATGAATACCTTGTTCATCATGCCCATGAAGTAGGCAGGGGCATTTGTTAGGCCGAAGGACATAACAGTGCACTCATACAGTCCATATCTGGTGGTAAAGGCGGTCTTGGGAATATCACTCTCTCGAATCTTCAGCTGGTAGTAACCCGTACGGAGATCAATCTTGGAGAATACTCGGGCACCACGGAGTTGGTCAAATAGATCATTGATCCTTGGGAGTGGGTACTTGTTCTTGATGGTGACATCATTGAGTGCACGATAGTCGATGCATAATCGGAGTGTACCATCGCTCTTCTTTGCGAATAAAACTGGTGATCCCCAAGGTGAAATGCTCGGGCGAATGAACTTCTTTCGATTAACTCGTCAAGCTGCTTCTTTAATTCCACTAGCTCGGGACTTGTCATACGGTAATGTTTCTTGAATATTGGGTTTGTTCCTGGTACAACTTCAATGGCAAACTCGATGTCACGGTCAGGGGGCATTCCGGGTAGTTCATCTGGAAACACATCTGGATATTCACTGACCACATACACTTCCCCTATCTCCGGGGCTTGAGCAAGAAACATCTTTGCATTTATCTGGTGGGGTTTATTTGGCAGGTAGGTGGTACGTATGCCTTCTGGGTTGGTGAGAGTAACTGCTCTAGTTGCACAGTCAATCTGAGCTGCATGCTGGACCAACCAATCCATACCTAGGATGGCGTCGAGGCCGGGCACATTGAGAGTGTTGAGATGAGCGGGAATTTCACTTGGTTGATGCTGATTGTCAGATCTTGGCACATGGTGTTTGTTTTCATCTCAGAGGCAGGGGTTTGTATCACCAAAAGATGGCCCAAAGGGGAAACGGAAAAACGGTGTTTGGCAACAAAATCCTTCGAGATGAAAGAGTGGGAAGCTCCAGAATCGAATAAAATCAGCGCGGGTTTAGTGTTGATAGTACACGTACCAAGCACTACATCTGAGGCTTCATATGCTTCCTCCGCAGACATGTGGTGGACACGGGCAACTTGAGGCGGCTGATCGCACCAGCAGGGTGATTGTTGTTGGAGTTGTTGTTGTTGCCGTTGTGAAGGGGGCAATCCTTGATGTAGTGTCCTGTCTTGCCACACTTGAAGCAGGAGTTCTCCCTCTTGCAATCATCTACTAGGGGGCGCTTGTGGTAGAACCCTTCACGGGGATATCCCTCCTTCCTGGGTTGATTCCAAGTATTCTGTGGCGTTGAGGAACGGTTGTTGGGCTGCCATGGGCGTGGCTTGGAAGTGGCTCCTTCATGCTGGTTCTTACGTGGCTCGAACTTCCGCTTGTGAGAGTCATAGATCGTGCGGTGCTCTTTTCTGAGATTAGTGCCGTGTTGATCATGGCCTGAAAATCCGGAAACTGTAAAACGCTGAGCTGAGTCTTTATGGCCTGATGCATCCCATGAAGGAATCTGTCTTTCTTCTTTTCCTCTGTGTTGGTGTCCTCAGGTGCATAGCGAGCAAGGTTGTTGAACTTGGTCAGGTATTCGCTGATGGATTTGCTGCCCTGGTGAGTGCCAGAAATTCCTGTTGCTTCATCTTGATGAGACTTGAGGGAATGTAAGCTCTGCGGTAGGCTTCCTGAAACTCTGTCCAAGTGATAGCGGGTCCATCGCCCCTAGCGTCCTTCTGATTGTCCCACCAAACGCTGGCGGGGCCCTCAAGGTAGTGGGTGGCGAAGGGCACCTTGTCCTGCTCGTCCACGCGAGCGAGCTCCAGTTTCTTTCCCATAGTACGGAGCCAATCATCAGCCTCAAGTGGGTCGTCGGCATATGAGAACTTGGGAGGCTGAGTACGCTGGAAGTCTTGCAGCTTTGAACGGCCAGCGTGCGGGGCACCTTGGGCTTGCATGTACGTGCCAAACTCTCTCATGACCTGAGTCAGATGCTGGTTGTGACGCTCATCCATCATCATCATGAACTGACTTAGGCTTGGTTCCTGAGCTGGTGGGGGAGGAGGTGGTTGCGGGGGCACGGGATCCTCGCCCGCTTGTCGTGCGGAACGACGAACCGGGGTTTCTTGGCTGCCACTCGCACCGTTATTGGGCCTCATCCTGAATAGTTGAACGTGGTGGCGCGTATCATGAGCATCCATATGGGGGAAAAGTGTAACATCCAAGAAAAACCAAATGGTAACACGGTTTGCAAAAACAACAACAAGCATGATGTTATACAATGGATGGTGGAGTTACAAGATACAAGCACTCGCTATTTTACAAAGATGCAAGGTAAAGATACAAGCTACTCGTACATGATACAAGATACAAGCGCAAGATACAAGATACAAGGCATCCGGTACAAGTTGCAGGATACAACTCTACCACTACATTATTCAAGCACGCGATACATCGGGCGGTATGATACACTAAACGATGTCGCCTCCGGCGTCTAGAACTCCATCTCGAGGGGTGTCGCCGGTGGGATGAGGTCGATGCTCTCCTCCGTGGGGCTGTAGTCGGGTGAAGCGCGGCCGTCACGGGAGTCTCCGGAGTAGGAGGGTGGGTCGGCTCGAACACGGCGACGCTGAGACCGACGGGGGTGGAGCGCGGGTAGTAGGGAGCGGCGCTGCGACGGGTGGGGAGGTGCCGACGGAACGTGGGGTGCGGAGAAACGGGCGATTCCCCTCCTGATCTGCTCGAGGGAGCTGTGGGTAAAGGTGGGGAGACGAGGCGGGAGGCGAGAAGTACCAGCTCCAGAGGCTCGCGTCATATCGGCTAATGCGACGTTGGCGCGAAGCGAGGCAAGCTGGAGAAGAGTGACGTGGAGGTACTGGTGGAGGAGGGTGGTGTACTGAAGGAGGGCGGAAAGGGGTGAGCTGGGGTCACCGGGGTTGGGAAAGAGAATGTCCCCGCTGTCTAAGTCTAACCTCGGAAAGTAGGCGTAGCGGGTGCACCGCTTCATGACGGGATCGAAGGTGCGAAGGAAGAGGATGGCATCTCCTGCAGCCTCCTGTATGGCTCGAGTCGCCTGAGTAGAGACACCGGAAGTGAGGGCGTGGGAGATCCCAGCGGCTGCTGGCTCCGGACGCAAGTGAACGGTGGCGGTGAACTCCGAGGTGGCCCTGTCGAGGCGGTTGTAGAGCACGCGGTAGGTCGGGGGAGGTGCGCCTGGGTAGAGGTGGTCCCAGATCTCACGGAGAAACTGCGGAAAGCCGGGGATGTGCACGGCGGTAGTCTCGGCGAACAACTCTGCCATCTGTGACAGAGACAGATTTCAAATAAAGTAAGCGTTAAGTTCCAAAAGCACAAACAGACAGAGAAACAGCAAAGAGGTTGGCAACACAACAGGTTCTATCCTACGTCGTCCAAGAACTAGGGTATCCTACAGGCAGTTAGGCTCTGATACCAAGCTCTGTGGCACCCCGATCCAGATGATCGAGCTACCCCATATACCAGTCCCAGAAACACTGGATATATGACAACTTGGTAAACAAAGACATAACCAAATTATACATATGGCATCGAGTTCGGACAGATACAATATTACAACACGGGTGAGGCTCCAGCTCTTGCGCAACAGGCGCACACAACAGTATGTACATTATTTTTCTAACATCAAGCCTCTAGCGGAAGTCGTAGCGGAAACGTAGATGGTAGCGTGGCGACAGCGGGCCTTATTCCACAGGGTCCTGCCTGGGATACGGGTTCCTAGTTCCGTATAGCGGGTACTCGGCGACGGGTGCGTCGGTGTCTGGCCACATGAAAAGCCAGGTGAGTACATTGAATGTACTCGCAAGACATTAGCCTAAAATCAAACAAGGCCTATCTATATGGCATGGCATAAGTTCAGAATGTAGCATGGCATTTGTTCGGTATTTAAGTGCGAGTCCAAGCTTAACGGTTGGACTTAACTTACCTACTTACCTTAGTAGGGATGTTTCGTGTTATCAAGTGAGATCACGTTTCTCACTCAACAACTCATAACCAAACTAGGCTACCAAGCCTCTAGCCAACTCTGGCTTAATTCACAACTCTCAAGTCCTTAGCCAACTCTGGCTAGACTCTCAGATTTTCCGTGTTCGTAGGTCTCATCTTAATTATTTCTCCAAGTTCGACCGGACTGACACAAAGTGTGACTTGACCCAAACATCGTCCCATAACCTAGGGACAAGGCTAGAATCTAGATTTACACTCTCGAGAGGTTGCACGTTTATCCACACGCTGAGGTCTAGGCTTGTACCGCCGGTACCGAAGTACTAGAACCAACCATGGCGGACAGTACAAACCCATACTTCCACGGTCGTTTACTCTACCAAGACACTCCCTGTATAGCCACCGACATAACTCTATGCCTTATGCAGAAGTGAATCCGGCACGTCCCCAACCCATGAGCGACGCCTAGCTCCGGAACCTTCGCAAGACTAGCCCCGACCAACTCTGGTAACCGACTAGACTTGCCAAAAAGGGTGGCGTCAAAGGAGGCTGATAGAATACCCGGCCATGGTCCGCCCATATGAACGACGCATGGTTGTGCTGGTGGTGTTTGGTGAGTGGCACTATGTGACTCAATCTAGTCGAGGGAGGTGATTATTTTCTTAGTCATTTTATTTGGTTACAGACATCAACATTAACAAAGTAACACACGGCAACCACATAATAATTTCAGCAGTAAATAAACATATCCACAGGCATGTACCAAAGTCCGAACGTAACAAGATAAAACGTCAACCGGAGGACTACGGCGGCGAACCCGCCGACCAGCGCCTTCTCGTTCGACAGAAATAAAAGAAATGTCAACCGGATGACTGTGGCAGCGATTCCGCTGGCAAGCGCCGTCTCGTCTGACGAAAATAAAAGAAATGTCAACCGGATGACTGTGGCAGCGATTCCGCTGGCAAGCGCCGTCTCGTCTAACGAAAATAAAAGAAATGTCAACCGGATGACTATGGCAGCGATTCCGCTGGCAAGCGCCGTCTCGTCTGACGAAAATAAAAGAAATGTCAACCGGATGACTATGGCAGCGATTCCGCTGGCAAGCGCTGTCTCGTCTGACGAAAATAAAAGAAATGTCAACCAGATGACTATGGCAGCGATTCCGCTGGCAAGCGCCGTCTCGCCTGACGAAAATAAAAGAAATGTCAACTGGATGACTATGGCAGGCGATTCCGCTGGCAAGCGCCGTCTCGTCTGACGAAAATAAAAGAAATGTCAACCGGATGACTTTGGCAGCGATTCCGCTGGTAAGCGCCGTCTCGTCTGACGAAAATAAAAGAAATGTCAACCGGATGACTATGGCAGCGATTCCGTTGGCAAGGGCCGTCTCGTCTGACAAAAATAAAGGTGTTGCGATGATCCACAGATATATAAGTGCAGCAATATTAAAATGCAACATGGCATATGAGATGCAACAGATATCAATTTGGACAGTCAAGCAAGTTTCCTAAAGTTCGACCGAGCTTGAGATCGGGTTAATGGCTTGCCTTCGGGTTCGGGATCAACTCCTACTCCGTCGGAGAGGTTTGAATCTAATAAAACAAGACGAACATGCATCAAAAATCCCTCCTAGGTCATTTGAATAAATGCAAAATAAATAAATTCCAAATGAATCTTTTCTGGTTCCATTGGAACGAGAAAAATCAAACTAAGCCAACAAAATTGGTTTCATATTTTTCTGAGGATTTTTGAGTGAGATATTGCATTTCAAACTTGGCTCCAAATTCTGCCCTTTTTCAATAAAAAATAAAACAGAAGACCAAACAGAAAAACGGTTCGGAAATGGTTAAAAATATGACCAGTGGGACCCACTGGTCAGTGACAGAGGGGGGCTGAAACGTTTTCTTTTTAAAACGCGGGAAGGAGAGGAAAACACGGCGATGCTCCGGCGACTCACCGGCGGCGTCCTGCGGTGGCTGGGCAAGGGAGAGGGGAGGGAGAGGAAGCAGCGTGGAACAGGGGGAGGTGGCGCAGCTCTTCGGTGCACTCGAGCTTGATGGGGAGCTCGGGCGGCACCAGTGCGTCTTCTCCAGCGGCGGGAGCTTGCTGTCGATGATGGATTCGAGGTTTCCGGCCACCGTTCACCCTGGCGAGCACGGCATCGTCATCGTGGTGTTCTAGGGAGGCTACGGGTAGGTTTAGTCGACGAACGGTGCCCCTCTGGCGAAGATTTTGTCCACGGCCATGACGGCTAGGGCAAGGTCGTCGCCGGAGTTGCGGTGCTCGTCAAGCTTCGATTGGAGCAGGGGAGGGTAGTGGAGAGGCTGGGAGGTGGATGCGGTGCTCTGGAGGTCGCGGGGGTGGTGGTTTTAAACGGTTCCCGCACGGCGGTCTCCATTAATGCCACGGCGAGGTGTCGAGCATGGCGTGGAGCAGTGGTGGACGGCGCGTCGCGCGAGCGGTGGCACAGGAGAAGCACGAGGATAACTCCTCGACGCCTGGCTAAGCTCGTGCGGCGGAGGGTCGCTGACCAGAGGGCCCGGCGAGCACAGGGTTTGGACGGTGCGTCAGGACTCGTCGGTGGCGAGGGGTGGACGGCCTTCTCCGGCGACGCGTGGCCTCTGGACGGCGGAGAGGGGAGAGGGGGATTCGCTGGGCAAGGACCGGAGAGGGGAGGGGCAGAACGGCGTCGACCCAGAACGGGCGGCGCCGCCTGTCACGGCCACGTCGACGGTGATCACCGTGCTGTTCATGTCAGCAGTGGCATCGGCACGTTTCTCTCAACTCCGTGATCCAAATGAGATGAGGTTTGAACCACTGTGTGCCAAATTCAAAATCCTCTAACTTTGCTGACTAAAGTTTCTTCAAATTTGAAAGTTGGTCCGACTAGTTTTTGAGAAATACAATACTGGTCAAAAAGGGTTTTAATGTTTTGGAGTTGTAGATGGTGTTAGATGGACATGCCCTTTTGTCCTGAGGTAGGAGTGATCAAGGGGAGTCTATCCATGCCTTGGATTCATCCAGGAAAAATAATTTGGATAGGTTTAAAAATGTTTTGGGAAAACAGGCAGAAAGGAAAAAGAATTATGGAGGGAAATTTTCCTGAGTCATGGTACCATCTTTTTTTATAAATGAGGTCCACATCCATTAGGGATGATTCCCTAATTTTTGCAGAATTTTTGGAGACACAAAAATAGGGGTTCCTTTGGAAGGCCAATTAAAAGGGTAATTTTTAAAAGGGAGAAAAGAATTTCCCAAATTAATATTTATCCAAGGAAAAATAACAGATCCAAGTACCAAGTGGGAGGGGAATGGAAAGCACAAGATCCCACTTGATTTATCAGATTTGTAAAGGTTCAAGATTTAAAATGATTTTCCTGAGGTTTAATTCCAAATGTAGTTGAAATAAATAGAAACAATGCATGTTTGGAAAAAATTTAAAAGGCCAAAATTCAGGGTGTTACAGGAAAACACGTCCTTGCCCGTACGACACACTCTGCTATTGGGGTCTCAACCTAACCCATTTAAGGGCCATCAACGAGCCGGTCGGTGCGGAATCGGGCTGGCGAGTCGGCCACGATAGCCGGCTTGAAGGAGCCGGCCGGTGCGGAGTCGGCGCCGGCGATTCGGCCGCCAAAGCCGGCTGTCGAGAAGCGGGTCAGTGCAGGTCAATGCCGTTGTCGAAGTAGAGGCGCGCGGAGATGATGGTCGGTGGGCGACGCAAACCGATCTTAGATCAGAAAACCTAAAAATAAACGCCGATAAAAAACAACCGGCGAGAGAGAGAAACTAGATCAAGAAACCGGAGAAAAAAACTCTAGGGCAGCCGAGCAACCGCTCGGCGGACGAACCCTAGGTACGGGAAGCGCGGGGGCGGCGGTTAGGTCAGATCGTGCCGCTCTGATACCATGTAGAATTATGAGATTGACAGAATATGTTGGATGTATTATTGAGACTCATGGGCGAGTATATATAGGCGTACGATGGACCGACTTGGAGTATAAGAAAATTTAGAGATCATACAGAAACAGATCTTATCTCTTATCTATATTACCATAACCGACCTATACGGTTATAACACTTCGTTAAAAAAAATCTCTCCTTCACCACAATCTACTAGGTTTTTTATGGTTCTACACAAATTGATTCTCCTTCTTCAATAAACTGTCAGTCATCGTTTCTATTTCACTTGTACCCAGTGTGTTGTCCCTGTAACATCGACATGTTCTTTCCTCAATAGAAATTGCACTTTCAATGGACAGTGTGCGAATAACTGAATTTCCTAAGACTCTGGCCACATCGAGTTACTGAATTATCTCCTCACTAAGCCTTTAAGAGAAAGCTAAGATAACTTGATAAGCCCTACACAATTTCTGTATCACTGGATCAGTACAGACAGTGTTCATGGGTGACAGTGCCTGGTCCAAAGTTTAGGCAAAAATTTCTCAAAACAGATTGAGCAATATATGTGCACGTCTAAATTCCAAAGTTTGCAAGCTAGCACGGCACTCACTACATGATGTGTGTGGCCGACGGAACACTCAACACCCGCGACATGTACTATTTACATGTACTTTTTCAGTACCGCCAGCACGCCGCGCTTCAGCACCGCGTTGTCTTGGTCCGCCGCCGCCGCCCGCTCCCTCAGCGCGGCCGCCTCGCTCCGTAGCCTCGCCGCTTCCTCCCTCAGCGTGGCGTTCTCCTCGCGCAGCCTCGCCGCTTCCGCTGCGGCCGCGTTCTTGATCAGCCCCAGGATCCAGGAGGCTCGGTTCCTGGCGTCGGACACGTCGGTCGCCGCGGCCATCTGCTCCACGAGGACGCCGGCGCACTCGTCCACCCCGCCTTGGACAAGGCGCGACGCCAGGGCCTGCTTGGCCTGCTGGTCCCGGTAGGCCTGCGCCGTGGCGTGGATGTCGCCGCCAGACGCGGCGAAGCAGGCCTCGAGATCGTGCGGGCTGGCGTCCGGGAAGATGTCTCGGAGCCCGTCGAGCGCGCTCGGCGTGGTATGGTACCGGCCGCGCTTCACGAGGTCGCAGAAGTAGTCCTCGTTGATGAAAGGGATGGCGAACCGTTTGCGGCTCCCGACGGCCGCCATGGTGACCTCTGTTTTTCAGCGTCTCTGTTCCGGCGAGCCGTATGTATATATAGGAGTCTGATTTAGATTCAGATTCCTCTGTTGTTTCATACTTGCTAGAGGTACGGAGTCGGATACGGAGGTCGATTCGGACGCTGCGTCCGAGCCGTTGAACGCCATGGAAGGAACAGTTCGGATGTGCGAGCAGCAAAATGACTCGCAACGTTTCCCCATTTTGTTTTATGTTTTCTAATGAACACATTCCATCGAAATACGAGAAAAATAATTAACACATACAGTACGATTTTTTGCTTTTCTTTTCGCGAACTATGCTAGTAGTTTAACTGCTTAACCCACATAATAAGGGGAGGGGATGTAATTCGTTGGATTTGTACAACCAAGTTTATGCCATTTCTTTTTTCAATTCATCATGAGTTTAACACTACTTCTTGTCTTCTTACCCCTCTTGAAGGACCTTTAATCATCCCTCTATTTAGGGCATATTTTGCGTGGCAGGACGATTAAGAAGCTCATGCCAATAAAAAATAGAAGATAAAATGATCCCATTGCAAGTATTTAAAATGTTTGACCTCATTGCTGACGATGCTTCTTACATATTCTATGGTACTATCGACATGGGTGGGAATGTGGAGAGGAAGGAGATTTTGTGTTGATCTCGGAAGGTGAAAGGCTAGATCAAACACTTCAATCACCCGCGCATAGATGAGTGTGGAGAGACCACCCGGTGGTTCCAAGGCGATAGTGGCGGAGCTTGCCAACTATGGCTGGGGGGGGGGGGGGGGGGGGGGGGGGGCAAAACAGAAATAATGGAAGCTTGGGGGGGGGGGGGCAAAAGCATGCATTTTCTTACATCCATGTCCCTCCCCAATAAATTTCTTTGTTGATTTTCAAAGTCTGGGGGGGCAGCGCCCCCCCCCCCCCGACATACACATAGATCCGCCCGTGAAGGCGAACAAGAAAAGTTCTAGAACATCTCGTCATAGTGGTTACCCTATTAAAAACATAGTTTTTCCTATTAGGCGCACCCCACCCTGAACCTGTATTGGCATATCCACTAAGTTGGTTTTTTCTTTTCTCATGATCTCCTTTGTTTTTCTTTGGTATTATTAGGTTTACTTTCGGTTTTGTGTTTCAGTTTTCATTTTCTTTTTATCTTTCCCAAATTTCACTTTTCATTTTGTTGTTTCTTCCATTATATTTTTTGCTCATTTCATTTACAATATTGTATTTTTGATTTGCAAATGCATCCATATTTATTTATTTTACATAAATGTTTGATTTTTTTATTTCTAAACATACAAAAATAAAATAATGATGTCTATGAATTTTTATAAAAAAGGAAATTATTTCTATATCTATAAACACCAATTAGAATTGGGTAAAGATCATTTTTCTGTATATATATAAATATATTAATAACTGAATATTTATTCAACACATGTGAAGAACTTTTGACGAATATTTTTGTTTCTTTTACATCAATGATTGGTTTGATACCTTAATGTTTTTTCTTGCAGGATGCGCTTTCCCCCATTTTTACTAATTATAAATGTAAATATAAATTTCAAAAATTATATAAAAAGGATAAGTTTAATGGGCTACATTTGGCGACGCTTATGACAAATACTGCTCTTGCGGGCCTCCCTATAACATACAGTTCTGGGTTGCTATCTTTTTTGTCCACTGGACCAAGACTTGTCCAAAGCCTAATGAAGTAATGGACAGGTAGCTTGGTTTGGTTGTGCAGTGAGCCAGTGACTGCAGTGGTGTTTGTTAGAGGCAGCGACCCGGCAGCTAACGGTCCCCTACAGCTACAACACGTTTGAAGTGCTGATGTACCAGAAACCTATGTACATTTGTTTCTAGTCGACGGCGACCTGACCTTCCATAATTCCATTTTCCATCACCAGCAAGCACCACTAACTCGTCGCCTCAGCTTTGATGTAACGGCAGGCCATTTATTAACAGGCAAAGGAAGACTAAATTAAAGAAAATTAACAAGCAAAGGCCACATACAAGATCCTGCAATTCGACGCATGGGTTATCATGTACTGTACATGTTGAGTTTCACGGGGCACATATGCACTCTATACAGTTCAATGTAAAGTTAGATTAGCTTAGCAGTCTTCAAAATAAAAAAATAAAGTTCTTTTAAACAGAGATCGATATCAATTGATTATCAATTGATTAGACGACAATGTGAGAAGAACAATGATAACTTTGTGCAAAGATGGCCCTTTATTTTCAATGCAATAATTGAGAGTCTTGACTTGCGAGAACTAGATCTTGCGGGTAGACAATACACTTGGGCTAATCGTAGACCGACACCAACTTATGAGAAGTTGGATAGGTTTCTTGCTAGTATTTCATGGGAGCAAAAATTTCCACTAGTTAGTGTTAGGGCTCTCACTAGAGCAGGTTCTGATCATACTCTGCTGCTTATTGACTCGGGTGAACAAGCTTACCTAGGAAATAAAGCAACTTTTTCTTTCGAGTTGTCTTGGCTTCGCCAAGAAGGTTTTCTTGAGATGGTTACTAGGGAATGGACAGCGATTTCCCATGGTAATACCCCTATGGAGGTGTGGCAAAATAAGATTCGCCACCTTCGGTCGTTCTTGAGGGGATGGGCAAAAAATCTTAGTAGTGTCTATAAGATCGAGAAAGCGCGTCTCCTAGAACTTATTAACTCACTTGACATTAAAGCTGAATCATCTCATTTAAGTGCCTCTGAGAGAGAGGCAATGCGAGATGCTAATGAAAAAGTGGCCAAACTTAGGCGTGATGAGGAGTCTAAGTGGGCTCAAAGGGCTAAAGTCAAACATGTTCAAGAAGGAGGAAATAACACAAAATATTTTCATTTGATAGCTAATGGCAAACATAGGAGAAAGAAGATCTTTCAATTAGAACAAGAAGAAGGAACTATTGTAGGACAAGAGAACATTAAGAGTTACATTACTACTTTCTACAAGGGACTATTTGGGGCACCGGCCCAAAATAATTTCTCTTTGGTAGAATCTGAAATTTCAGATATTCCACAAATATCCGCAGAGGAGAATGCCATCCTTACAGCTGATTTCACTGAGAAAGAAGTGTAC
Source organism: Poa pratensis (assembly GCA_947311845.1). Lineage (NCBI taxonomy): Eukaryota > Viridiplantae > Streptophyta > Magnoliopsida > Poales > Poaceae > Poa > Poa pratensis. Next base: position 4,566,492 of record CAMZMU010000115.1, on the reverse strand, counting down.
GAGGCTATAATGCAAATGGAGAAGAATAAAGCACCAGGGCCAGATGGGTTCCCTGCTGAATTCTACCAAACATTTTGGGATATTCTTAAACCGGATTTAATGAAATTGTTTGTAAGCTTCCAAAAAGGGGAACTACCTCTGTTTCATTTAAACTATGGTAACATTATTCTTCTGCCCAAAAAAGAGAATGCAGTCCAAATTCAACAATATAGACCTATTTGTCTCCTTAATGTGAGCTTTAAATTTTTTACTAAAGTTGGCACGAATAGAGTTATGGGAGTGGCGCAAAAGGTGATCAGACCAACACAATCCGCTTTTATGCCAGGGAGTCACATTCTAGAGGGAGTGTTGATTCTACATGAGACCATCCATGAACTTCAAAGGAAGAAATTGGATGGTGTGTTATTAAAATTGATTTCGAAAAGGCTTATGACAAGGTTAAATGGCCTTTTCTGCAACAGGTAATGCGTATGAAGGGTTTTAACCATAAGTGGTGTACATGGATCGAGAATTTTGTTAGTCGTGGAAGTGTTGGGATTAAAGTAAATGGCGATCTAGGACACTATTTTCAGACTAGGAAAGGATTGAGACAGGGAGATCCGCTATCTCCTATTCTCTTTAATATCGTAGCTGATATGTTGGCCATCATAATTGCAAGGGCTAAGGAGGATGGTCAGGTAGATGGACTGATACCGCACCTTGTAGATGGAGGGGTATCAATTTTACAATACGCTGATGATACTATCCTTTTTATGAGTCACGACTTACAAAAGGCACTGAATATGAAGCTCATTTTGTGTATGTTTGAACAACTATCGGGGTTGAAAATAAACTTCCACAAGAGTGAACTCTTTTGTTTCGGTGAAGCTAGGGAAGTAGAAGAACAATACAGAAATATCTTTGGATGTGAATCTAGCTCCTTCCCTTTTAGATACTTAGGCATTCCCATACATTTCAGAAAGTTGAAAAATGGGGAGTGGAAATCTATAGAAGATAGATTCGAAAGAAGTTAGCTAGTTGGGTTGGTAAATTGTTATCCTATGGTGACCGGCTAGTATTAATCAATTCGGTGTTAACTAGCCTATCCATGTTTATGTTATCTTTTTTTGAGGTACCTAAAGGGGTACGCAAAAGAATGGATTACTTTAAATCACGTTTTTTCTGGCAAAGTGATGGCCATAAAAAAAAGTATAGACTTACTAGATGGAACATCATCGGTCGACCAAAAAATCAAGGGGGTCTCGGCATAGAGGATTTATAATTAAAAATAAAAGTTTATTATGCAAATGGCTTTTCAAACTTATGACGGGTGACGGTGTTTGGCATGAGCTAATACACAATAAATATCTACATTCTAAATCTCTATCACAGGTTAAAGCAAAACCTACTGACTCACCCTTCTGGAAAGGCCTCATGAAGGTCAAAGATGAGTTCTTTGACAGAGGCTCTTTTGATGTTGGTAACGGCGAAAGTATTCGGTTCTGGGAGGATACTTGATTGGGGGACAAGCCCCTATCTAGTCAATATCCATCCCTGTATAACATAGTTCACCGAAAGGGGGTCTCAGTGTCTTCCGTTTTGGGGAATGCGCCTCTTCCTAATATAAGTTTTAGGAGAGTTCTAACCGGGACCAGGTGGGATAGATGGCTTCACCTAGTTAACAGGTTAATGCGCATTCATTTGTCACTTGAACCGGATATTTTTAAATGGGGTTTAACCAAATCAGGAAAGTATACGGTAAAGTCTATGTATCTTGACTACTTGAGTGATAATACTAGGTTCCTACGTAAACATATTTGGAAGATGAAAGTACCACTAAAAATAAAGATTTTTATGTGGTTTCTTATGCGCAAAGAAATTTTAACTAAAGACAACCTTGCTAAAAGAAACTGGGATGGCTCTAAAAAATGTTGTTTTTGTGATCAAGATGAGACAATTCAGCACTTATTTTTGTCATGCCCACTAGCTAAGGTAGTATGGCGTATTGTGTACATAGCCTTCAACTTACCTCCCCCTAACAATATAGATAACTTGTTTGGCAACTGGCTCAGGGGAGTGGATAGAAAAGAGAGAGTAAACATCCGAGTGGGTGTGTGTGCTTTGCTTTGGGCTATATGGAACATACGCAATGACTATATCTTTAACAATGCAAAATCATCTTCGTTTATGCAGGTTATTCCTTTGGCTACCCATTGGATCCGTACGTGGTCCTACCTACAGTCAACGGATCACCGCAGCGCGCTGGATTCTGGGTGCAACCGGCTGGAATTGGTGGCACGGGATTTGTACAACCGATTCAGCTGGCGTTTTGATCTTAGGATATCATTTTGATGCAGTGTCATTATTTGATGTCCGTCGTTTTTAGATGGTTGATACATGTTTCAACCCTTTGTGATCCGTGATGTAAACTTTTGTGATACCTGACTACAAATAAATGAAATAAAAGCCGCATGCATCAATCGATGCAGAGGCTGGGCTGCCCGTTTCGAAAAAAAAATCAATTGATTATAAGTATGTGGGCAGTCCAATTATACTTGGACGTCACCTGTCTGCAAAGTTTTCCTGCGCACTTTGGCCTAGTTAATTAACTTCTGTATCATTTTAGTCCACGCTAAGTGGTCGGGTTGGCAGTCGTCTCCCATCAACTTTCTTCCAAGTCTACTCGTGTATGACCTGTCGTCGATGTGTCCAAGTCCAGAAGTGACTTAATGGGACGCCTCCATTGCAGTGGGTCGTTGGCCAACCCCGTTCCACTTCCACTCTACGCTTACACGAGAAAAATACAGCACCCCCGTATTCCACACCGCCTTTTCTCTCCAATGCATTCACGCCTCCACTCCGGCCTGCCTATAAAACTGCACCGGCCATTCTCAGAGCTAACCACCACCGCACCATCGCTCCTGACATATCTTATCTTCCTCTGCTCGATCGTGCTGAAGTGAGTGACTGATTGGCAAGCTAGCTAGCTAGCAATGGCGGCGCAGGGAAGAGGCAGTGCTGCTGGTGGCAACGTCGCCGTGGTCATCGGGCTTGCCCTGCTCCTCTGCGTGCTCCTCAACGCCCATGTCGCGGAGTCGGCGGTGTTCAACGTCGGCGACCGTGGCGGCTGGTCCTTCAACACCAACTCCTGGCCAACCGGCAAGCGCTTCAAGGCAGCGTGTTTGGCAACGTGAAGGATGGGGAATGGGAGTTTAGCGTGGGAGTTGGCTGGAGGGTTATTAGATGGGAAATAGACTTTAATTCCCATTCCTTGATTGGTGTACTGATATTTAACCGTGGGAATACCCGTTGGAATTTCAGAGGGAGACATTTTTTATTGATCACTTCTTGGGTTCGATACCTGGTACCTGCAAACAAACTAGTATGGCTGTGCGCAAGACATAAAATGACATCTTTAAAAAAATAAACAACGAACATGCTGATATCCTGAAAGTATTAGAAATATTGCAACATTGGTACAATCCCAGGAAGTTAAAAATAAAATATAACAGGAGAATAATACACTCAAGTTGATCAAATAGATGAAATAACCTCAAATAATATCGTGATAATTGTATGTTCAATAAAACAAATGTATGAAGTATGAACTGATGAGTTATGAAAACAAGACTAGTACCGTTCTTTAATTAAAAAGGGAAACAAATAACTTTTAAATCTGATCATGAATAATTCACTTTTTAGCCGCCTCAAGCTCCTGGCGAACAAACACCACTTTGAACTTATCATGCATCTTTAAGAAAATCTCTGTTTGTCCGGCGTCATGACCAATGACACGAACATCCATGACAACTTCTTCAACGCTGAGCTCTTTCAGATTTTGCAGAACATCAAGTAACTTTGTTCTGTTGGCTAAAGTTTGCTCATGGATTTTAGCTTCATGGTTCAATGCCTTCTGTAAGCCAAACATGGTTTTTGCATTCTCCTGCTCCGCTTCCAAGAATTTTGCAAGTGTATTAGAAACAGATACAAGTCCTGACTCGATTGCTTCATCATCTGGGTACGTTCTCTTACGACCCTGCCTAGAACCATATGACGGGTTGGTGTTATCCCGTGCTTCAGCAGCTTTCTCCTTGGCAGGCTGGCTTGCATCTACGGGAGATTCATCTTCTACCACTTCTTGTTCTCCAGGACCTCTAGCACTGCCACCTTTAGCCAAATCATTGGCATAGATCTCACAAAGCTTGTCAAAATTGACCATGGGCTTCATGTACAGAGCACTCCCTCACGGGACTACAAAATGTAACCATATATTTGAATTAGAAACTTAACACAGAACAAACAGTGGGCAGCCCCGGTGCAGTAGCTCCCGCTTGCGCAGGGTCCGGGGAAGGGTCCGACCACTTTGGGTCTATAGTACGCAGCCTTTCCCTGCATTTCTGCAAGAGGCTGTTTCCAGGACTTGAACCCGTGACCTCGTGGTCACAAGGCAGCAGCTTTACCACTGCGCCAAGGCTCCCCTTCACAGAACAAACAGTGGAAAGTAATAAAATTCTTTCTCTATTTAATAGAAGTCAATTGTACCTTTGCCCAGCCCATATAGGTTTCTCTATCTCCAGTTACCATCTTCATCTCATCATCCCATCCAAACCCACTGCCATTTTGCATAATTTCCAGAACATACGAAAGTTGCTTCTTCAGAATCTTCACTTTTGACTTGATGTGTGGATCAGCTCTAAGATCAGCATGTGGTAGCACTTTAGCCATTTCCTTCTCAATGTATGTGAGATACCCGGGCTTGTGACATGTATCTACTTTCCAAGAAGAGTCATTCATTTGATGTAGAATATCAATAAGTAACTTCTCCTCCTCGGCTGTCCATGTTCTCTTATCTCTTTTTTTTTATGTAAGTTTGCTCCCCTTGGACTTTGTGTTCTGCTAGGTCATAAATATGACAATGAAATGTGTGTGTACAATAGTAAAGAATATATTTGATCATAACAGAAAATACATATGGGAGAAAACAAACAAGGTGTTCATACATTAACATGAGAAAAAACAAATGGTACTGTGACATATGGGAGCAAACAATTGCTCAAAATAACATACGGGAACAAACAAACATCATGGAAGAATGTTTTGACACACAAAGCTAGTAAACAATTTAAGATACTACGCCTAACATGTACTAGCATGCATCAATTGTCTCGTCTTTTCTCTTTCCAAGATTTCCACATTTCCTCTCCTAACTTGTCTCTTTTCTCAGTCCACTGTGAAGATGCTTCAGTCGATTGAATAACATCCTCATTTACATGTTGCTGCTCAAGACTTCTGATGCAAGACATACTTGCTCGTTGGGAGACCCCAAGAGGAAGGTTTGATGTAGCCTAGCAGCCAGTTTTCCCACAGTATGAAACCAAGATTTATCGAACCAGTAGGAGTAACAACTCTTCTGAAGGTTGTTGGTGGCGCTGTTTCTCGATCACCAACGTGGAACCTGCACACAACACAATCACAATACTTTGCCCCAACGAAACAGTGAGGTTGTTAATCTCACCGGCTTGCTGAAAACAAAGGATTAAACGTCTCGTGTGGAAAATGAGTATTAAATTGCAGCGAATGAAAAAGAACAGTTTACAGTTTGTGGTTTAATCAATGTGATGGAATTGGACCGAGGTCCACAGTTCACTAGTGGTGTCTCTCCATAAAGATATCTAACATGTTGGGTAAACAAATTACAGCTGGGCAATTGACAAATAGTGAGCGCATGACAATGCAAATACATGGCATGATGATTACTATGATATTTAATTTGGGCATTACGACATGATACATAGACCGTTATCCAACAGCGTCTATGACTAATAATCCACCGCCGGGTTGTCATCCGAGTTCCCCGTTGGTATTAAGTTGCAAGCAACGGATAATCGCATTAAGTAAAGTGCGTAATGTAAACAAACACATATGCCCGTGGACATAGCATCGTTGGTTATCCCTAGTGGCAACAGCACATCCACAACCTTAGAACTTTCTGTCACTGTCCCAGATTAACGGAGGCATGAACCCACTATCTAGCATAAATACTCCTCTTGGAGTTACAAGCATCTACTTGGCCAAAGCATCTACTAGCAACGGAGAGCATGCAAGATCATAAATAACATAGGGCATAGATTGATAATCAACTTGACATAATATTCAATATTCATCGGATCCCAGCAAACACAACATGTAGCATTACAATAATATGATCTTGATCATGTAGGGCAGCTCACAAGATCTAAACATGATGGCACAAATAGGAGAGACAACCATCTAGCTACTGCTATGGACCCGTAGTCCAAGGATGAACTACTCACGCATCACTCGGAGGCAGGCATGGCGATGTAGAAGCCTCCGGTGACGATTCCCCTCTCCGGCAGGGTGCCGGGAAGAGGTTCTGGACCCTCCCGAGCTAGGGTTGACGGCGGCGGCGTCTCTGGAACTTTTCGTGGATATGGCTCAGGCACTTAGGGTTATTTTCTCGGGGGAATAAGTAGGCGAAAGGGCGGCGGCTGGAGACCCCGAGGGGCCCACACCATACCAGGGCGCGGCCAAGGGGGCACCCGCCCTGGTGGCGTGTGGGCCCCTGTGGCCTCCTCTGCTGCTTCTTTGCGTCATCTGTGTCTTCTGGAAAAATAGCACCTCCCGTGAAGTTTCGTCCAATTCCGAGAATATTTCCAGACTAGCTTTTCTGGAATACAAAAACAGCAGAAAACAGGAACTGGCACTTCGGCATCTTGTTAATAGGTTAGTCCCAAAATGTATAAAAGTGACATAAAGTAGATGCAAAACATGTAGCAATAGGTATAAAACAAGCATGGAACATCAAAAATTATAGATACGTTGAGACGTATCAGCATCCCCAAGCTTAGTTCCTGCTCGTCCTCGAGTAGGTAAACGATAAAAACAAAATAATTTTTGAGGTGACATGCTACCATCATAATCTTGATCAATAATATTGCAAGGCACATGTAAATGAATGAAGTGATCCAAGTCAATGGTCTATAATTTGCTATCAATAGATAATGAGTAAACAATGAATCACACAAGCTAAACGTTTTCATGAATAGTACTTTCAAGACAAGCATCAAAGTGTTTTGCATAGGTGTTAACTCATAAAGCAATAGTTTCTAAAAAGGTATTCAATCAACACAAAGGAAGAATTAAGCTTCAGCATTTGCTTCAACTTTCAACATATTTATCTCATGGATATCGTCAACACAAAGTAGTATAACAAGTCCAATACGTTGCATATAACCCATGTTGTAACAAAGTTGACACTAGTGTTTGCTTGTGGAAGACAGAAAGAATAGGAAAACTGACTCAACATAAAAGTAAAAGAAAGGCCCTTCGCAGAGGGAAGCAGGGATTAAATCATGTGCTAGAGCTTTTAGGTTTTTGAAAGCATATAGAGATTGCATAAAATATTTGATACTCCTCCCAACCTTGCTACACAAGCCATGGCTAACCGAATCCTCGGGTGCCTTCCATCAATCACATACCATGGAGGAGTATCTATTTTTGAGAGGTGTTTGTTAATTGTCAACGAATGGTAGCGGGTGAAACAGTTCTACCTGTCAAACGGACTTTTAAGAGCGGCTCCCATGAAGGACGTTATTTCTACCAGCAAGGCAGATCATCCCTCTTTCTTTTGTTTACACACATGCAGATATTTCACTGTTTGTCATTGCTTACTGATGAATCAGGGCAAAAGTGTGAAGAGAATTAATTGGTTAAAGTTGTAATTAATTGGGACTGGGCACCCCGTTGCCAGCTCTTTTTGCAAATTATTGGATAAGCGGATGTATATGCCACTAGTCCAGGTGTAAAGTCCATTTGACAAAGAATAAAGAATAACCACACTAATTCCTCATGAGCTGGTAAACATTGACACAAAAGGGAATAATAACATTTTGAATAATTTAAAGGTAGCACATGAAAAATTTACTTGGAGTGGCAAGGAAATACCACATATAGGTAGTTATGGTGGACACAAATGGCATGGATTTGGCTCAAGGATTTGGATGCACGAGAAGCATTCCCTCTCAGTACAGAGTTTAGGCTAGCAAGGTTTATGTAAGCAAACAAGATATCAACCCGTACACCAAGTTTTACATGACAAACATATTGCAAACGTTATAAACTCATACCGTCTTCCTTGTTAACCAAACCCGTTTATTAGAAAATATCTAGACCTTAGAGATACCACCGATGCAAACCAAATTTTCAACAAGCTTTACGGTAGTTCTTCACTAATAGGCTTAACTCATGTGATGCACAAATTTAATCATGATCTACTTGTTAACTCAAAACAATTGACAAGCATCAAGTTATCCATATAGTGATCTACAAGATTAAGCAAGTTTTTCCTTATACCAATTACCACATGCAACATTTTCGGAACCAACCAAACACCAATCAATTTATTTAATCAACTCTCCAAACAAATATAAGTGAAGCAAGAGAGTACTTTCTACAAAAGAAAGCTAATAGCTCTGAAAAGAGATACATGAAAACAAGAGCTAAAAGCTGAACAGCGCTAGATATGAATACTCAACAAATATAAGTGAAGAATAGGAGTATTCTCATGAAAAAGCGGAGCGTGTCTCTCTCCCAATCAAGAATGCTAGGGTCCAGTCAAGCTTTATTGAAAATAAAAGACAATACTGAAAATAAAAGCACACAGACGCTCCAAGAAAAGCACATATGATGTGAAAGAATTAAAATATAGTTTCACTAGAGATGACCTGATAATTTGACGATGAAGAAGGGGATGCCTTGGGCATCCCCAAGCTTAGACGCTTGAGTCTTCTTGAAATATGCTGGGGAGATCCATGGGAGCCTCCCCAAGCTTAAGCTCTTCACTCTTCTTGATCCTATATCACCTTCTCTCTTGACCCTTGAAAACTTCCGTCACACCAAACTCAAAGTAAATCTCATTAGGGGTTAGTACTCAAAATTTTAATCCACTGGTTCTGTTGTGACACATTGCAAGAACTCAATAAAACATTAGCTACAGCCCTCCATTAGAGAACCTTGCCTAAAGCCCACAAGAGACAATGCAAAAAACAGAGACAGAATCTGTCAAAACAGAACAGCCAGTAAAGATGAATTTTTTCGAGGCACTTACACGCTCAATCAAAAAACTTTGAACTAATGAAAGATTCAGACATTCATAAAGATTACGCACAAAAAATTTCAGATTTTTTCAATCTGGTGATTTTAATTTTCGTACAGTGGACAGCAAAAATCTGTTTCTGCGCAGCAATCAAAATTAAGCAAAACCTTAACACTAGAGGCTACTCTTGGCACAACAATGCGAGAAAATAAAGATACAAAGGAGTTGCTACAGAAGTAAACAACTCCTTGACTCAATAAAGAAAAATTGCAGAAAAATAAAATGGGTTGCCTCCCATAAGCGCTTTTCTTTAACGCCTTTTAGCTAGGCACAAAGCATGCATCAAGTATTACCAAGTGAAGAAGCATCAACATTGTAATTTGTTCGAACAATAGAATCATAAGGTGGCTTAATCTTCTTCCTAGGAAAGTGTTCCATACCTTTCTTGAGAGGAAATTGATATTTTATATTCCCTTCTTTCATATCAATAATAGCACCTACAGTTCTAAGAAAAGGTCTTCCAAGCACAATAGGGCATGATGGATTGCATTCAATATCCAAGACAATAAAATCAACGGGAACATAATTGTTATTAACCATGATAAGAACATCATCAATTCTTCCCAAAGGTTTCTTAATAGTAGAATCAGCAAGGTGAACATCCAAGTAACAATTTTCCAAAGGTGCTAAATCAAGCATATCATAAATCTTTTAGGCATAACAGAAATACTAGCACCAAGGTCACACAAAGCATTGCAATCAAATCATTCAATTTCATTTTAATAATAGGCTCCCAACCATCTTCTAACTTCCTAGGGATAGATACTTCACGTTTCAATTTTTCCTCCCTCACTTGTATGAGAGCATTAGTAATATGTTTAGTGAAAGCCATGTTTATCTCACTTGCCTTAGGAGTTCTAGCAAGCTTTTGCAAAATGTAATTACTTCAGAAAGTTACACCATCAAAATCAAAATCATTATCATCAAAAGTAATGGATTATCTCTTCCTTATTGCTAGAAATTTCAGCATCTTTATCAAGACAGTTTTAGAGTTATCAGGCAATTTAGGACATTTTGCAATAGAAGTGGAAACATTACCAACACCAATTATCTTGCCATTAATAGGAGGTTTGCTAACACTTGTGTTTGAAGCATTTTCAGAAGTAGTAATAGTATAAACTCTAGCAATATTATTCTTTCTAGCAATTTCATCCTCTCTTTCCCATCTAGCATGCAATTCGGCTAACATCCTCACATTGTTATCAATTTTAACTTGTATAGCATTGAGAGTTTTGCTCTCTTTAACATCATGAGGCATGTCTTTAATTTCAACAAATCAACATCAAGAGCAAGACTATCAACTTTAGAGCAAGAACATCAATTTTCCCAAATTTCTCCTCAACAGATTTATTGAAAGCAGTTTGTGTACTAATAAAATCCTTAAGCATGACTTCAAGATCAGAGGGTACACTCTTATTATTGTTGTAGGAGCTACCATAGGAATTTCCATAACCATTGCCACTATTAGAAGGATAGGGCCTATAATTGCTATTACCAAAATTATTCCTATAAGCATTGTTGTTGAAGTTATTATTTTTAATGAAGTTCACATCAACATGCTCTTCTTGAGCAACCAAAGAAGCTAAAGGAACATTATTTGGATCAACATGTGTTTGACCATTTGCAAGCATAGACATAATAGCATCAATTTTAGCACTCAAGGAGAGGTTTCTTCAACAGAATTTACCTTCTTACCTGTTGGAGCTCTCTCGGTGTGCCACTCAGAATAATTAATCATCATATCATCAAGAAGCTTTGTTGCAGCACCCAAAGTGATGGACATAAAGGTACCTCCAGCGGCCGAATCCAATAAATTCCTTGAAGAAAAATTTAATCCTGCATAGAAGGTTTGGATGATCATCCAAGTAGTCAGTCCGTGAGTGGGACAATTTTTAACCAATGATTTCATTCTCTCCCATGCTTGAGCAACATGTTCATTATCAAATTGCTTAAAATTCATTATGCTACTTCTCAAGGAAATAATCTTAGCAGGAGGATAATATTTTCCAATAAAAGCATCTTTGCATTTAGTCCATGAATCAATACTATTTCTAGGCAAAGATAGCAACCATTCTTTAGCACGTCCTCTCAAGGAGAAAGGAAAAAGTTTCAGTTTAATAATATCACCATCTACTTCCTTGAGCTTTTGCATTTCACAAAGTTCAACAAAGTTATTAAGGTGAACAGCAGCATCATCAGTACTAACACCAGAAAATTGCTCTTTCATAACAAGATTTAAAAGTGCAGGTTTAATTTCATAAAACTCTGCTGAAGCAGCAGGTGGAGCAATAGGTGTGCATATGAAATCATTGTTGTTTGTGCTAGTGAAATCACACAACTTAGTGTTCTCAGGAGTACTCATTTTAGCAGAATTAAAAACAGGACAGAAAATAACTTGAAAATAAAGTAAAGCAAGTAACTAATTTTTTTGTGTTTTTGATAATTGAAAGCAAACAAGATAAAATAAAATAAACTAAGCAAGACAAAAACAAAGTAAAGAGATTGGAAGCGTGAAACTCCCCTTGCAGAAGACTGCTACTCCCCGGCAACGGCGCCAGAAAAAGCTTGATGCAAGACGTACTTGCTCGTTGGGAGACCCCAAGAGGAAGGTTTGATGTAGCTAGCAGCAAGTTTTCCCTCAGTATGAAACCAAGGTTTATCGAACCAGTAGGAGTAACAACTCTTCTGAAGGTTGTTGGCGCCGCTCGATCACCAACGTGGAACCTGCACACAACACAATCACAATACTTTGCCCCAACGAAACAGTGAGGTTGTCAATCTCACCGGCTTGCTGAAAACAAAGGATTAAACGTCTCGTGTGGAAAATGAGTATTAAATTGCAGAAATGAAAAAGGAACAGTTTGCAGTTTGTGGTTTAATCAATGTAAAAGAATGGACCGGGGTCCACAGTTCACTAGTGGTGTCTCTCCATAAAGATAACTAACATGTTGGGTAAACAAATTACAGCTGGGCAATTGACAAATAGTGAGCGCATGACAATGCAAATACATGGCATGATGATTACTATGATATTTAATTGGGCATTACGACATGATACATAGACCGTTATCCAACAGCGTCTATGACTAATAATCCACCGCCGGGTTGTCATCCGAGTTCCCCGTTGGTATTAAGTTGCAAGCAACGGATAATCGCATTAAGTAAAGTGCGTAATGTAAACAAACACATATGCCCGTGGACATAGCATCGTTAGGTTATCCCTAGTGGCAACAGCACATCCACAACCTTAGAACTTTCTGTCACTGTCCCAGATTAAACGGAGGCATGAACCCACTATCTAGCATAAATACTCCCTCTTGGAGTTACAAGCATCTACTTGGCCAAAGCATCTACTAGCAACGGAGCATGCAAGATCATAAATAACATAGGGCATAGATTGATAATCAACTTGACATAATATTCAATATTCATCGGATCCCAGCAAACACAACATGTAGCATTACAATAATATGATCTTGATCATGTAGGGCAGCTCACAAGATCTAAACATGATGGCACAAATAGGAGAGACAACCATCTAGCTACTGCTATGGACCCGTAGTCCAAGGATGAACTACTCACGCATCACTCGGAGGCAGGCATGGCGATGTAGAAGCCTCCGGTGACGATTCCCCTCTCCGGCAGGGTGCCGGGAAGAGGTTCTGGACCCTCTCGAGCTAGGGTTGACGGCGGCGGCGGCTCTGGAACTTTTCGTGGATAATGGCTCGGCACCTAGGGTTATTTTCTCGGGGGGAATAAGTAGGCGAAAGGGCGGCGGCTGGAGACCCCGAGGGGCCCACACCATACCAGGGCGCGGCAAGGGGGCACCCGCGCCCTGGTGGCGTGTGGGGCCCCTGTGGGCCTCCTCTGCTGCTTCTTTGCGTCATCTTGTGTCTTCTGGAAAAATAGCACCTCCCGTAAAGATTTCGTCCAATTCCGAGAATATTTCCAGACTAGCTTTTCTGGAATACAAAAACAGCAGAAAACAGGAACTGGCACTTCGGCATCTTGTTAATAGGTTAGTCCCGGAAAATGTATAAAAGTGACATAAAGTAGATGCAAAACATGTAGCAATAGGTATAAAACAAGCATGGAACATCAAAAATTATAGATACGTTGGAGACGTATCAACTTCGCATGTACTCATCCAGATATTCTTCACAAGGATCAATATGCATTTGTTGGTGTATGAGATTGTGAATGTAGCAGCAGGCTAAAATTATATCAACTTGTGTGTTAAATGGATAATAAGAGGGATTTCTAATGATAGCCCAACGTATCTTCAACAAGCCGAAAGTCCTCTCAACACAATTTCTGGCTGATGAATGCTTCATGTTAAACAATTCCTCTTTTGTATTCGGGGGATTTTTCTAGTCATTTAGATGGTACCGTTGGCCTCTATATGGAGCAAGCAATCCTTCACAGTTCTTGTATCCAGCATCAACTAGGTAATAACATCCTATGCAACATGAATATATGTACATCTTTGTTAACTGTGGACACGATATATCTAATGAACTTGGATCGTTTTATTAAACTATATCTTACCACGAGGAACCCTAAAGCCATTTGGTCTCGATAAAGCATCTCGAAGCACCTTCCCATCACCTGCAGATCCTTCCCAACCCGGAAGTACATAAATGAACTGCATATCTGGCACACATACACCAAGGACATTCGTTGCAACTTCCCTCTTTCTTGAACGAAATCTCGGTTTGTCAATTTTGGGCACATGAACTTCTACATATGTCCCATCTAAGGCACCTAAACAGTTCTGTGGTAAGAACAAGGCATGTTAGACCAAGAATAGAAAAGGGGTTTCTAATGTCTACATATTGATTTTATACCTTGAACCACGCCCACCTTCCATCTGTGCAATTGGCAGGAATTGGTCGAGGCTTCTTAAGCAACACCCTCCAGAGTTTTAAAACCGCGTCTAGAATTTTATGGAAATTCCGACTTACTGATTCAGGTGACCGTTGGAAATCATGATGGATTGCTCGATTTTTCTCATCATGTGCAAGTATGTGAAGGAACATAGCAACCATTTCATCCACGCTCATGTTCCTAGTGTCCCTTACGCCACCTATTTCTCTTACCAAAGAACATAACACTTGGAAACAACGCCTATCCATCCTTAGCTGGTAAATGCATCCTTACCCTAAACAGATCCGTACTAGATGGTACGATTTGCATCAATTTTCCACACAACAACTGAGATTGCAAGAGGAAAAGAAGCGTACCTGAATCTGTTCGCGCGCTTCTGCTCTCACCTCGGTAGATGAGGAGGCGGTTAGGGCTGGCTGATATCACGGGAGAAGGTGAGGCACGATGCTATTTAACGAGGATTTTGCCGCCAACTGGGAAAGATTTTCGCGGGTTTTTTTGCTACCTTCGATTGCGGGACTGGTTGAAGTAATCGCTCGCTCTTTTTTTTTGGTCAAGTCTCAATCTCGCTTGAATTACCAGGTCCCCCAGGGAAGAAAAAGGTGGGAGTTGGCCACCGCAATTCCCTATCCCCATCCCGGTACAAGTCCCCTTGCCCCCAACCATACGAAGGAGTTTTACTCCCATACCGCCCAAACTCCCATTCCCTAGTTAAAATATCCCCCAACCAAACACGCTGTAGGTACCTTACCACTAGTCTGGCAGTCTCTGTAGCTTGCTTATGCATGCTAATTGATACGAAGCGTTGGCTGATGCATGTGATTGAAAAATATGTTCATGGATGACCGGCGCAGTGTTCAAGTACGACGCCACGGCGCACGACGTGGTGGCGGTGAGCTCGGCGGGGTACAAGGCCTGCGCCAAGCCGGCGAGGGGCGCCAAGGTGTATAAGTCCGGCGCCGACCGCGTCACGCTCGCCCGCGGCACTAATTACTTCATCTGCAGCGTTCCCGGACACTGCCAGTCCGGCATGAAGATCGCCGTCACCGCCGCTTGATCCTTCTTACATCCCTCCACGAGACTATCCTCGTCACGTAATTATTTGGCTTGAACTTCATTTGCTACCAAATAAATGGGACGGTGTTAATTTATGTTGAAATTGATAATTTGATATACGGCTATATGTGCTGTGCGGTGCGCTACTTTGATTTGATTTCGGCTCCCGGTGAGTGCACGTTATAGATTTGTACTTCTGTTGACGAAGACGTGAATAAAATGTTATTTTCCCATTATGTATTTCAACCATGTTTGTGGCGCTTCGACTATATTGACGGAGTTCAAAATTATAATGGCAGGTCATTCACCACTAAAAGCAATTTTTACTATGGCGACAAAAAGCAGAAGAAAAAAATGTTTAAACAACATTTTTAAAAGTTTCGGTCAGTTGATGAAATCCGGAGATTCGAAGTCTTAGATTTTACAAATTTGGGAATCATATTTTTAGAGAAGATTGATTACTTAAATCAAAATTAATGCATACTTAACAAAAACGAAGGAAGCAAAGAACATTCTATGTCTAAAACTAATAAAATTTATTTGATTTGTTTAAACAAAAATCTTTTGTTTACTAAAATATTATCCACCTTACATATTCATCAACATTTTTTTTTCAATTGATACACAAAATTTGTTGCCAAAACCGCTTTTGGTGGTGCATGTCTTGAGAGCCTTGACACTGCAGGAACAAAAATATATATAGCCGTCATATATAATTGATGGACCAATCTTAGATTTGACAATAGTCAATGGAATAAAACAATTCTATTTGGGTTTGTAATAGAGAATTCACACCATTTATAAAGTAATGTTGTTGGACTAAATGAAATTGCGAGTTTTATGGTAATCCATCCATAGTAGAATAAAAAATTGTCATGCTAAAATTATCATATTATTGCTGAAATCTTTATGACAACTTTGTGTACATAGTGAGTTGAGTAATACAAGCACATATACTAGTTTACATATCTTCCATTGTAAACGATGTGGAGGGGCCGAGGAGTCAGTGTCTGACTCAAGCTCTGCAGATGTAGCTATACACACATTAACATATAGGTGATGAAACTTCAATTTTGGAAATTGTTTGTGGTCGTGCATGGAGGCCTCGACTATTGCCGAGTTTTGAACATTTGACTTTATAGCGTACGGAATTTAGTCGCTCCAATGTCAAAACCATACCTCACCCACTTAAAGTGACTTTTACGATGAAATAGCGATACAAATCGGTAGGAAAATGGAAATTTTAAAGACCATGCAAAGCTCCGCCGCTTTAAAAAATGAAGAATTTTTATTTGATAATTGAACGTAAAATGTATTTCTAATATTTTTGTAGAGGGGTCTAAGTATTTATATTACAACTTTTGAACGACAAAAGCAAGCTAGGGAAATAAATAACATGCAAGTTACAAATATTTATTACAAAATATGAGATTTAATAAAACAAAATTCCAGCTTATTTTTAAAACATTGAGCAATTTTAAAATTCATAATACCTTCTTAACATTTCTGAACTATTTATTTTCTCTTTACTGTATTTATATGTAATTATCACGATTAAAAAAATCAAATTTTTTTGAGGAACCAAAAAATACCCATAAAAAAGGTGAGGGCCATGGATTCTTCAATTTTAACAATAGTCCATGGAAGAAAAGTATATGTACGCACCAATAGAGAAATGTATTTAGGTTTGTAATAATACTAGAAAAAATGCCCGTGCGTTGCCACGGGAGAAATCAACTATTGTCGTAAAATGTTGCCGCAACCAAAATTTTGACCCAAAATCGACCAACACATGAGGAAGGAGAAACCAATTTATTTTAACAAAATGTCGGTACAACCTAAATCTTGCCCTTACATCGATCGACCAGAAAACCCTACCTCAGTTCGCCCTTTCGTCTTAATTTTTTTTGTAGCAAATATGTATGGGGAATTGTTACGGTTTGTTTTTTGTTGAATATTTTTTATCATATAGAAATTAAGTAATGGGCAATAAGATTTTTTTGTTCAGCTCCTGGCAAATAGTCAATATAAATAAAAAACCGTGAGAAATACTGAATGATCAGTACCTAAATGTGACAATGACCGATGAACATGAGCACTCTTTATACTTGTTGAAAAACGAATGCAATGCAAGCAACTGCTGCTTTCCATTTGTTCAGTTTCAGCGTATGCCTCCTTTTCAACTCTGAATCTCACTAATCAGCCAAAAGAAACAACCATATGGCAGCTAAATTCTTTAAACATTTATCTCAAACATATGGCAATCAGGTCATTCTCTTGCTCTGAATGGAGTACCGCAGCTGGAGATCCAAGGCACAGTCAAAGTGCTACTGCCTGTGAGGCACGTGCATGGCTGGAATCTGGCCGTGGTTACGCCGTTACGGGCCTCGATCTTTCCCTTGCAGCACAGTAGCATACCTTGATCAACCTCTATGCCTCAGTACTTAATACTCCAACCATCCGAGTACATGGTCATTATCGAAGCACTGAATTTAAGGATATCGCCAAGTTCTGCTGCCGTGCGCGCAGGCGGATGAGGACGGGAAGACCGGAGTAGATGACCGGCGAATCAACTCGAGGCAGGAAGCGAGATTCGATGCGATTTACCGGCGGGAGCATCCTCCACCTTGCGCGTGCGGCAGGCGTCCCTTGACGAGCTGCAGGACTTGGCCATGGCGGCCCAGCACACAGCGACCAGGAAGGATTTGACGAAGACATGCCAAGAAAGAAGATCGAGGGAAGGGCTGCTTGATGGGCTATGATGATTGGTTCGATGGGAGTTTGTGTACCGATCGGAATCGTGCGCGCGTGGCTCC
Source organism: Poa pratensis (assembly GCA_947311845.1). Classification (NCBI taxonomy): domain Eukaryota; kingdom Viridiplantae; phylum Streptophyta; class Magnoliopsida; order Poales; family Poaceae; genus Poa; species Poa pratensis. The sequence continues at coordinate 4,548,579 of CAMZMU010000115.1, read as the reverse complement.
CTTTTTTTTCTCCGGTTTTTTTAGCGAACGGATCGGATCGTGCAACTTACGACGTACCACCTACCACGGTTGCTTAAAGATATTATATATAACATAACATAAATCAATAGGGCGACTTCTGCTTGACCGCGAGGGAGGTAGCACGCGCAAGGGAGCCCAGAGGGAGTATATATGGGCCCGCCCGTGTTGGACTTGGACATAGTCCACCTTTTATACGGTGTCCTATTTGATTTCGACCCGATCGTGTGTGAATAAAAGGAGTCCTGATGGTTGAGACGCCCTAACCGCGTGGATGCACGGCTGCACATCCGAAGCCCTAAGTACCGACCATGCCGCCGCCGACCAAGGCACCGGCGCTGCTGCCGGACGAGATTCTCGAGGAGATCTTCCTCCGTCTTCCACCGGATGAGCCCGCATGCCTCGTGCGCGCCTCCCTCACCAGCAAGCTCTGGCTCGGCCTCCTCACCGGCCACGGCTTCCGCGGCAGGTACCGCGAGTTCCATGGAGCTCCCCAAGGCTGGGCTTCGTTTACTCCGTGCGCCCGTACACACGCTTCGTCTCAACCAGCAAGTTCGGCGCGCACATCCTCAAAGACGTGAAATCTCATGTGATGGACTGCCGCCATGGCCGCGTTCTCATGGACAAGCGCGAGAAACCCATGACAATCGTCGTTTGGGACCCCATGACAGGCTACCGGAGTGAGTTGCACTCGCCCGAAGGCCACTATTTCAGCCATGCGGCCGCGGTGCTATGCGCGGTGACCGGCTGCGACCACCGCGCCTGTCATCAGGAGGGGCCCTTCCAGGTTGTCTTCATCGGCCTGAAATATGGGTATAAGGCATACGCCCATGTGTCCTTGCCGGAGGTGGGTGAGTGGAGCGATCCGTGCTCTTGCCTTGATCTTGGCAGTGACGCTAAAGATCCAAGCTTTGTGCCAATGGCCCCTGTCCTCATCCAAGATGCAGTTTATTTCATGTTTACAGATTATGTCTATGGGGATCATGAAGACAATATTGATTATGTCAGAATTATCAAGTACGACTTGCGTTATAAACGCTTATCACTGATCGATGCGCCGCCCGAGGGGATTGACGGTGCTGGTGTCGATAGTACACTTATGGGGATGGAGGACGGCAGCTTGGGGTTTGTACACATGGAAGGATTTATACTCAACCTGTGGTCAAGGCAGGTCAGTTCCGACGAAGTTGCGGCATGGACTCCACGTATAGTCATCGATCTCAAGGAACTTCTGCCAATACAAATCTTCTGCCAAACTCTCACACCAATTGGATGTGTATACCGCAGTGATATCGTTTTCGTGATAATGGAACTTGGCATATACGAGATTAATCTGAAGTCACTACAGTGGAAGAAGATATGGAAGAGAGAAAATATTGATTTGTTGATTCCGTACATGAGTTTCTACAATCGATGAGGTATATCTACATATGTCTTCTTTTGGTATGTAGGAACAACTCTTAATTAGTAATAATACAGTGCAACTAGCAAATTATTGAATGTTTTGTCGGACCGGTAGTACCATTTGATATTCAAGTTACTATAATAATATGTGCTGGAGATTCGCATGTTGTTGGTAACTTGGTATGCGTAAGCGGGTGAATTTATTTTTTCTTGTAATGGAACTATAAGTTCTTGCCAAAGAACTATGCGCTCTTGTGATCAATTAGCTTGAAATTGAATCACTCGACAATAGGCAAGGCTTCCTATTTTATGAAACGTATCGATAGCACCCCCTGCTGTGATCCTAACTTCATCTCCTAATAGTCGTACCATCGTTAAGAGATGATGAGGTCATGCCTAGAGCAAGTGGTTCCAGTTGCCCAAGAATAATGATGGTTTCTCCATGCAAGTCTTACTGATATTTATTAATTGATCTTTTCAATTTAATTACTGCTACATGTCAAGTGATCATTGGAAGCACTTTGGTTTATCATAATTTTCATACTGGTTTAATATGTTCCATCTTACAAAAGATAATGGAAGTGGTACAACTGTGTTTCAAATTTTTGATAACTAACCAATTTTGTTCATCCTTCGTGTGCAAAATGTATTGCCTTAGGTGTTGGCTTATTTTCTGCAAGTCACGTAAATAGCTTGGATTTACATGACCTTCCCCTCTCTCCTTACATTTGCTTCATACATGGGTAATTTGTTTCATTGTATATCTTACTATTCCACATTGCTGACGTATTGCTCATTATGTTGGTGAGTATATATTTTGAATTGCAGGGTACCACTCTAGTCAACATGGATCTTTTGGTTAACCATTTCACTACCTACTAGGTATTTTGGTAGTTCTTTTGTTTCCCATGCCTTTGTTTGATTTTGCCAACAAACTATATATTTAATTTTCTGCTGTTGCTAGTATGCGTGCAATGCTGATTTTGTATCATTGAACCCCAGTTTCAAGCCTACCGACAAAAATGTGGACGATTGATATGTTCGTTCCTTGCACAGCATGCAGTGTGTGTAACAACTAATTGGGTGGAATTCGGCGCCGACCAAAATGTTGAGCTCCCAGCATTCTCGGTAACGTTGGATCATCACTAACACCCAGCCAGCAAATCTAGAAAATATCCTCGTTAGAAAACTCCAGCAGCTTATAGACTAGATAGATAAGCTAAGGTGCAACCGATACTCCCCTGCTTCCGACATGAGGAAATCGATTAAGCTCAAACAGTATAATACATCCGGGGAGAAAATTCTGTTGTGGGTTTCAGGTTCAGACAAGAAATGTTCCCAGTTCAGCGGACAGTCCTTGTGCAGAGACACACACACAGGCACTGCAAAAGACTTGTCACTTGTGTCACGGTTCAGATTTGCATATATATATACTGCAGAGAGATTAGAACAGATTCAGTTAACAAGAACAAGTTCAGCTGAGAGCAGACATTAGAACAACTTCAGTGACAAGGAACGAACAAGCTCGGGGGAGAGTGCTCGTGCAAAAACTTCAGCTGAGGCTGATGTGCTTCCCCCAAGTCGCAAACGTTGGAAGAATCGTGGCATGCTCATGTTGCTGCGTACGTGTCTGAAAACACAGGTGGAGCGTTGCAAGTCGACAGGTGTCGAACACTTTGCACCACCTGTCGGACGCTTCAGTGGCCACTCTCACCGCCCACCTGCTGTCGGACGCTCCCCACTACAACAAAGAGCACACCGCCGAGCGCTGCCGCTGCCGCTCTCTACCTGAAAACTTTTCCCCGCCTGAAACCCCAGCTCGCCGCCTCCAGCTACCATGCCGCCGCCGACGGTACCGGAGGAAGCCGCTGAGGAGACAACGCCGGCTCTCCTGGAAGACATTCTAGAGCAGATCTTCCTCCGCCTCCGGTGAACGAGCCGGCGTGCCTCGTGCGCGCCTCCCTCGCCAGCAAGTTCTGGCTCGCCCTCCTCACCAGCCCTCGCTTCCGCAGTCGCTACCGCGAGCACCACGGCCCGGCGCCCATGCTCGGCTTCCTTAACAGCATGCCCTGGGATTCCACGGAGCCGGAGGATAGGAAGGAGTGCTGCCCGCCCCACCTTTCGTCTCCACCACCACGGGGTTCTGCGCGCGCGTCCCTTACGACGGGTGGGGACACAAGGACTACACCGCCTGGGACTGCCGCCATGGCCGCGTCCTTCTCGGCGAGAACAACGCGTCGCTGGAAGATGCCAGGAGGCTTGCCGTCTAGGACCCCATGACAGGCCGCCGGTGGGAGCTGCAGGAGCCCGACGTGGTGTACGGCTACGGGCTCTACGCCGCCGCCGTGCTCTGCGCCGTCCGCGGCTGCGACCACCTCTCCTGCAGCCATGACGGCCCCTTCCGGGTCGTCCATCTCTCCCTTCACGGGGTTGGTGTTGATGATTTTGTTGCACGAGCGCACGTGTCCTCGGCGAATTTTTTTTTTTTTTGACTTTTTCATACTTGTATTCATACGGAAACGAAACCAGTACAACAGCACATACAAGCAAAGAAAAAAAGAGCGTACAGAAGACACTGCTGTGTCTCGCCATCTTCAACCTCGAGGTCCACCACCGCGCGCGACCACCGCCGCCGGAGCCGACAGAGGAAGCGACCACCCGGCGACCTTTGCCCAGGAACAGAAGAGCACCGAACCCGAAGGTTTTGAAGAGCCGCAGAAACCGCCAGCTCCGACGAGCTGGGCTTGAAGACGGTTGTCCACCATCGGCCGGGGACCTTCCCCGCGCATCTTCCGCTCCAGATCCGTGGCCAGCGCCACAGATCAGCCGCCTGCACACCACCCTCCTCCACAGCAGCCACTCTGCACCTCCACAACCGCCACCACCACTCGCAGTACCCGGGGACGAAAGAGGCCAGCGGATCCGTAGATCCCTGACCTCCAGAAGTCGAGCTCGCCACGGCGGAGGCCCGAGGATCTCTGACGCAGGAGGGGAAGCGAGCCGACGCAAACCACCACACCGACGCCATCACCACCACCACAACGCCGCCGGCGGGAACCCCACTGAGCCCTACACTATATACAAGCCGAGATCCGGGGTTCCCCCGTCCTCCCGCCGCCGGAGCGGCCGGCGGAGGAGGAGGGAACCCGCGGCTCGCCGGCGAGCGAGGTGGGTCAACGGGGAGGAGCTCAAAAATCGCCTTTTCCTCACTGTAGACAGGAGAGGGGAACGGCGTGCGAGTGTCGTCCGGTCCTCGGCGAATTTTGGTCGTGGTGTTGAGTGGAGCGACCCTTGCCCTGAGATTTCTGTTGGCGGGAATGGATACATAGAGCCAAGACCCCCTGTCCTGCTCAACGGCGCGCTCCACTTCCTGTTCGCGCACGATTCGTTTCCTGATGTTCAGCATACAGAAATTCTGAAATACGACCTGAGCTTGAATTGCTTATCGCTGATTGATGCGCCAGAGGGGGGCCGTGTCATGGCCTGTCATTCTGTCCTCATGGCAATGGAAGATGGTAATTTGGGGTTTGCACACCTGGAGGACTTCACTCTCTTCATATGGTCAAGACATATGGGCTCGGACGGAGTTGCGGCATGGACTCGCCGGAGAGTCATCGATCTCAAAAGCCTCCTACCCAATCAAAATCGCACAGAAGATGTTAGGCTGCTTGGTTCTATCGAGGACAGCGATGTCGTTTTCGTCACCACACACCTTGGCATCTACAAGATGAATATCAAGTCACTACAACATGAGAAGATATCGAATGGAGAACATCTGGTTTCTTTGATTCCGTACACGAGTTTCAGGTTTCAACCAGCAACGAGGTATATATCTGTATCATTTTTGTGGGATTTGGAAACAACTCTTAGATACTTATATATCAGTTAACGAAACAAGCAGAATAGTTTAAATGTCTAATTTTACTGAAAGTTCTATTTGATGCTATATTTATGTGCTAGAGCAACTGGGTGTGTTATGTAATATTCAAATGATACACCTAATTATGCTTAAATATGTTTTTGCAGAGAAGGGTGAGACCCTGTGACGCGGTGCATTGACAATGTATGGTTGGTGATATGCTGAAGTACAGGAGGCCACTCTCATCAGCAGGAAGGATGACCGACTTGGCTGCGACATGGGTCTTATATATGATGAATTATTATGTCAATGTTCAGTAGTTGGTTCGGTGCAGTTCTGCTTCTTTTCTCGTGCCTTTGTTTCCTTTTATCAGTAAGCCTTGTAGTTGCCCTGTAGTTATTGTTGTGTGTACGTGGGTGAATGGATTATCTCGTAATGAAGCTCCAGTTGTTTTGCAGCAGCAAACATGTTATCGGGTTGTTTAGTTTGTGTAAAATGGACAGTAGACAATAGCTTTGTCTCACCATTATAAGACCTCTTGTTTGCTCTCGCATCTTTCATCCAGTTTCTAGTACATATAGCATTGATGAGCAGAACGAGTTGAGCATGTCTATAGTTAGTTGTGTATGTTGCCTAAGAAATGATGATTTCTGAATGCTGGCTTGCTAATATGTCTTAATTAATCTTGTGAATTTTCCTAGTGCTGCATGGTGATTATTGATCGTACAGTAGTTTTTTAGCAAGCATTTTTACTGAAGAGTATAGCATATAGCTGAATCATGAGCTATAAGTTAAGGGAGTTACATGATATGGGACTGCATAGTTGAATGAAGAAGACATAATAGTAGACTGCACTGTCCATGTAGCCAGATGATGTTCATATGTGTTGGTAACTACTGTAAGGCTGCAGCGACCATTACACAATCGTTTTTTTTTCAACCTTAAGTTTTCCTTGTCAAAATCATGGACAAACATTGCTCCATGTTTTCTGTGAAGGTTTGGATCAGTTAAAACACCTGATAGCTAAGTAACCTTGATCCGATATACCTTCTGAGTTGGCTGGTTCTCTGCATGTTCTGGTTAAGCTTGGTTTCTCTTGCTGTCATTGGCTTTTGTCAGTAAGGTACAGTCTGGTCTCTCAGATTTAAATGATACAATCTCTGAATCTTATCCCAGCTTGGTTCAATTTCTAAGGATTTGTGGATGACGATGGTTATATGTGGCTTGGTTCATACAGGAGCGCTGATAAATCTTAGATAACTTTGTAAACTTAACTAGTACATAATGTCAAAGTGATGTTGTTAAAGCAGATGTTCTTCTTACATCAGGACACTTAACCTTGTAAACAGAAGGGACATGGGATCGCAGGTGGCAGAAATAGGAGTCACTGCATTTAGGTTATCACAGAAATGAACCTATATGATTTGCTTCAGTTACCTTGATACTGAAGTAGTCATTTGCTAAGCACGTGTATAGAATTTGAAAGATTCAAGACCATGCCAAAATTTAAGAAATAGGGTACCTCCTCTCCCTCGAACTCACACAGGTAAACTTGAGGTAGCATGTCCGTTAAGGCCTTAACGCATTTCTACATGCTATATTCCACGGGTCGAAAATGGTTAAGTATGCTAAAGAGAAAATTGGTCGATGTGGACGCTCAACTGCATCCTTTAAAAAAATTGAGATCTGTGTTTTAAAGGTGAATTTTCTTATATAATTAATTTTAATATATAGAATTTGATACTGAAGTTACCTTGATACTGAAGTAGTCATTTGCTAAGCACGTGTATAGAATTTGAAAGATTCAAGACCATGCCAAGATTTAAGAAATAGGGTACCTCCTCTCCCTCGAACTCACACAGGTAAACTTGAGGTAGCATGTCCGTTAAGGCCTTAACGCATTTCTACATGCTATATTCCACGGGTCGAAAATGGTTAAGTATGCTAAATAGAAAATTGGTCGATGTGGACGCTCAACTGCATCCTTTAAAAAAATTGAGATCTGTGTTTTAAAGGTGAATTTTCTTATATAATTAATTTTAATATATAAAACAATAAAAAAGTAAGAAAAGGGAAATTCAGTTCAGCACATGGAAGCATATGCTCCTGCCATACAAAAAAATTGCAATGTCAAAAGTTCTGAACAAAAAAATTGTACATACATCATGATATTCTATGTGCGCATGCCAAATTTTGAAAAACCTCTACATTTTTGTGACCCGTGTAAAAAAAAAATTTGTTTCGTGAAAAGCCTTTTTCAGCGCTCATTTTTTTCCTTTTTTACACATGACAAAAAACTGTCGATTTTTCTGGGCTGCAAGTTCATGTGCGCTGATATCGATTTGCCGCTCTGCTCGCTGGCCATTCATTCTACCCATTCTTTGTTTTTAGTGCCCCCGATTTATAGGAAAAACACTTCTTACTCCCGAGCTTCAGTGTACCCTTTTTTCAAAAAAAAATTATGTCTCAAACAATTCTGAAACAAATCATGCAAGTACATACATGTCTACTATGTACGATCAAATTTAAATATATTTCCATTTGTGATCATTACAAAAAGGATAAATGTAGCAAGTAAAATGAGTTCTTTTTCACGTTTAGCAGAGCCGTGATTTTGTGACTTTTGTGTAGTCTAAAATAGTGTGTATTATCGAACAAGATTATGCAGATATGTAGATAACATGTATTCACATAATTGTTTTTGTAATTTTTTGAAACTTTAAAATACTATTTTCAAATTTTAAAAAAATCGGGTTCACTGGAGCTCAGGTCAAAAATCCCCTCTCCGATTTATAGTACTATTTGGTATATAATTCCAATGAGGGGTACAAACTGCTTCATTTCCAGCCGTTCCGGACACTGCCAGTCCGGCATGAAAACTGCCACATGACTGACGAGGTGGCAGCAAGGCTCCGACCGGTCGGCCCTCTCCTCTTTTGCTTTTTTCCACCTATCTGTTCCATAGCTACAGCTTGTCCCGCCAGATCCAGTTTCCCTCATTTTCGGTGCTTGCCAAATCCGCCTGGTACATCACTAGAAAATATATAGAAGGAAGCATTCCTTGGAATTTTTGACATATCACAGTTGAAGGATTGTTAGCTACTCCATTCTCCCTCTATTTGTTCTCACTTATCACTTTCCAAGTATATTTCCTCAGTAACATAATTCCTTCAAAGTATTAGTGGTACCAAGAGACATATCGCAAGTATCATGCATCATAGTTAGTTTCAGATACCACAACAATAAGGTACTATGAATAATTCCCCTCACAACCTTCCCAAAAAATTATGGTATTTCTATTATTATTATTTTTATGGACTTTATTTTATAAGTTAGCAATTGAAAATTAAACTAAAACTAGTGCAAACAAGAGTAAAACCCTTGTCTCTATACTCTGCCCGGCGACAACGCCAACAAAGTGTTTGATAACCTCCAGCTGTATGGAATTGTTGTAACACCGATCGATATGGAAATAAGAGTACGAATATGCAGGAGGAAAAAGATAAATCTATTTATTTTCTAAAACTGAAGTGTCACAATTCTAATGGGCTAACTAAAAGTACGGAACTAAGATTTTGGTATTGGTTTCAAGTGTAGAACGAGCAAAATGTAAGATATATAACGGTTAAGAAATGGCCTAATCCTCTAAGTTTCAAGAGAACAAGCATGAGACTGTACTTTATAACACGCAAGCGTGCGTGAGGGCAGCATATACTTTCTTAGCACATAGATTTGCACATAAAGCATGATACCTAAATAGTTAAGTTTTATGGACGGGGCATAGTTTGGGCGCACCCATTTACATGTTGAATTACACCTCTAATGATTGATCACCAGGCCACATATATGCGTCAAGGGAATTGCTAAAGAAATGTCCAACCAATCAACCATTGTCTTATGTTCTGGGGCCCTGATCAATAACCCTGTTGTTGCAAGTCCGAGAATTAGGACACGGTTTCTGTCATCTTCGCCCCTCCCGTGTCTCTTCTTTACTCTAAAGTGCAGCCCTATAAGCCCATAAATTAAGCACCAAGCAGTAGAAGTCAGTGCATTACCAACATCAAACCACAATAAAAGAATAAAACATGACCACATATAGATAGAATGCTACATAGAAATCATGGCTAAGACATGTATGAACTCAGGAACAGTGGGAACTACTGACAATGGTGAGAGACAATGATCCGTGGGAACAACCACATGTTCATGAACAGATTGTTGTCTCTCAAGAAGAAGAGGTTGATTGATGAAATTACTCCAAGTTTCAAGAGCCAGTATTTAAGATGATAATGCACACTCCACATTATGATGCCACATTTCTAGCGTTTCGGTGCATTAAGAGTTTGAAGCATGAAATTTGGATGGGGTGGAGCCCTTTTGATTTTAGAAAATATGGTATGTCATGCGTCTATATATGCCAGCTAATTTAAGAAAAAGTTGTGAAGGAGCACGAACCCAACTACACCCCCACATTGTTTCAAAATTAACTTTTTTGCTTATCTTAAATTATACAACATATGGATTTATACTTTGCAGGTCACTTAAACATTAGAGCTAGAATGTGGAAAAAATTGTTCAGAATTATTTGGTGCGATTTAAAATTTTCAAACATTTAAGATTCATAATATTTTCATAAAATACATATATTTATTGTTGGAAAGTCGGAACTATTTTTTCAATATTCCATCTCAAATGTTTCACTTGACTGCGAAGTTTTAAATCCACAAGTTATATGGTTTAAGAGATACAATAAAGGGAATATGTTCGAGATGGAAAAAAAAAGCCAGCAGCCTGCTGCGGATCTTGATGCACCATGAACAACCCGGATAGAGGGGTGCAACTAAGTTGTTGCTCAAAAACAATTATCTCCTTATTTGACCATTTGACACCTTTACTCATCCTGAAAGTTTAGTTTACCAATTTCTAAATTATACAAAGGAGAGAAATAAATGTTTAGAAGCAAATCTATAAAAAGAGAAAAACAAGCCAACCAATCATCATGTAGGTCGAAACATTAAAACCGGCATAAGCTATTTTTTCTTCATTAAACATCAGCCATTAACCATGTCTAAAATTAGACCTTAGGATAAGGCATCAACCATGTTCAAAAGTGGAATTAAATTAAGACGCGGGATCATAAGGATTGATGACATGCATTAATATCTTTAAAATAACCATGTCACCGTTAATATATATTTTCTATAAATATAGATCATGGATGTAGGCATACACACATCAGTTTTACTTAGGAGGAAAACCACACATTACCCCATCGCTATGGCATGGTACATGAAGAACATCGGCAAAGGACAGTTGGGAGCAAATAAGGTGTTGATATGCTTGTGGCTGGTGACACTGGTTGTCTTGTCATCTGGTAGGAATACCTTCGACCCGCACTTGTCCCGATCAGACTGATCCAAGCTATATAATTTTGTTTGCCAATACAAGTTAATTTAGTTGATTGTTAATTTGTATTGTTTTCAAACGCATGCAGAAGAGATGGGATCAGATGCATGTGACACAGAATGGAGCCAGATATGGACCCCAGGCCGCGAGTGTATCTGGAGGCGCGGCACTTGCAACAAGCCTTGCGGAGACGAGGGCTTTGACCGTGGCATCTGTAGAGGACTCACTAGATGCAAGTGCTACAGAAACTGCACCATTGAATCCATCTAGTCGTATTTGTGCCATTTTCATGCTTGCTCGATCGAATCTATTGCTATGAATTCATGCATTATGACAGGAACAAATTAATTTAAGCCGCTGTCTCCATCTGTCATCGGCACAATAAAGGAACGGAGCTGTATGGGGGCAATTTTCGTTTGTCACAATAGTTTTCCCACTGTTTCGAATGCTCACTGGGTGAGAGGTTTCCAATTTGGTGGAAGTCGGAAACAAACAATCAAGAGTAAAATCCATCATTAGTACTCGAACTTGTCGAGCAAAATCACTTCGGTCACAATACATGGGGAATACAATTTTACGGTCACTGAAGACATGCCGGAGTGTCACATACGGTCACCGCTTCAGCTAGAGCTGTGTATTTGATGATCTGGCACCGATTGACCGATCATTTCTTTTTGCAAAAAGACACCCAAAATATTTCTCTCCTGTTTTCCCCTTCTTCCTCTCTCTCACCTAATCCTCCAATCTCATCCACCCCCGTCCGGCCGTCCCCAACCGTGATATTGGGTGGCGTCGCCGCCGTCGCTCGCAGCGGGGCACCGTGTGGTGCGACCAGACGGCCTCGGTGACCAAATGAGCATGAGGTGACAGCACGTGCTGGTGATGCCCGCGGCGGTCCGCCGTGCCCAGTTCGCCGTTCCCGTGCAACGTGCGCTCGTGGCCCCTATGCGCTACCACGCACATGACCGTGCAACGACATCTGTGGCGGTGCTTCTGGTGTTCATCGACCGGCCGGACGCGTACACACCACACACACGCACGCACAAGCTCACCACACACGCTGACACGCATGGACGGCCTGCTCGATCCAAGGCACCGTGGCCTTGTCGGTGTCCGCTCGACGGAGATGACAGAGGAGTGGTCGTTCTCAGCCATGCCTTCCTCCGCCACAGCTCCCCCGTCGCTGGCGTGGTAGCACATGTCGATGTGGCGCCACAGCTCGTCGCGTGCAGCGCGGCTCCATGCTCTGCGGGAGCACTCCAAGCCAGGTCGCCATGCGTCCTGTGCGTCGCCTCCGTCTGCCCCATGGGAGCACTGGCCGGGTCAAATTTCGAGTGCCCATGAGGAGCAGCAACGGGGCAGAGGACCGCCGCGCGCGCCCGTTCTACTACCTGGCGGCGCATGCGTCGCCGTTCGCAGTGTGCGGCGGCAACCACGCGACGGCGCACGGCGGGCCCGTCGTGGACGACGAGCATGGCGCAGGGCTGGCACGTCATGGATGACGAGCACGGAGGCGGAGCCGCGCACGCACTCAGGTCCGCCCAAGATCGCAGCTCCTCGCCGCCAGCCTCGTCAAAGTCGACGAGATCATCCCCAGTGGCCGGTCCCCGCGCGGCGGCGCCTCCCGGTCCGGTCTCCATCCGTACGGCCGGCCCCAGCCTCCCCTGGTGCCCTGGACCGCCTCCCGGATCGTGGCGTGGCCTTACCCTCGTCCTGGTCGGCGGCCAAACTGCCCAGGCAACGGAGCTGCGCTGGCCTCCCGTGTCTTCACCTGCGTGCGTATCGCGTGACGAGCTGGAGTTGGAGATGTTGAATTTTTAGCTGTGTGCGCTACTGTTTCTTTTTGTTAAGGGGCCTTTTTGTAAACTATTGACCAGTCAACCAGTGGCACGCCATCAAATACACCCCGCCATCGGCCCCGATGACCGTAGATGAGCTGGAGAGTCGTCTTTAGTGACCGTAAAAGTGTATTCCGAGTGTACAATGACCGAAGTGATTTTGCTCGACAAGTTCAGGTACTAATGATGGATTTTACTCAACAATCAACTGCCTATCGACCAAAATGTTGAGGCCGTAGCATTCTCTGGCCCCGCCTGTAGAAGCTGGCAGCAATCGGCCGGATGGATGGATTGGTGTGAGCAGCCCGCTCTCACTGTCACCATGGCCCCACCTGTCGGACACACCCAGGCAAAGCTCAACCCGTGAGGTAGGTAGCAGCACGCCATTTCCTTTCGCGCACAGGAGCTCAAACTTTTCCCCACACGAAACCCTCGCCGCCGCCGCCTCCACAGACCATGCCGCCGCCGCCGCTGCCGGACGACCTTCTCGAGGAGATCTTCCTCCGCCTTCCGCCGGACGAGCCGGCGTTCCTCGTGCGCGCCTCCCTCGCCAGCAAGGAATGGCTCGCCCGGCTCACCGCTCCTGCCTTCGGCAGTCGGTACCGCGAGTTCCACGGAGCTGCCCCGGTGCTCGGCTTCTTCTATTCCGGCAACCTGTCCTCCTCCGACTCGGTAGAGGAAACAAAACCCGACCGTCTCTTCGTCTCCACGAAATTCCGCGCGTGCATTCCCGACGACAACGACGACGGCAGCAGGTGGTGCGATGGATTCGATCCGTGGGACTGCCGCCATGGCCGCGTCGTCCTTGGGGATTGGTCTATGGCACCGGCGGCGATCTTCATTTTGGACCCCATGACGGGCTGCTGGTGGGAGCTGAGTCTACTGGGGCCGCCCGGAGGCTACGTCAGCTATAGGGCCGCGGTGCTCTGCGACGTGGCCGGCTGCGACCACCGCTCGTGTCACGACGGGCCCTTCCGGGTGGTCCTCGTCGGCATTGACGCTCGTTATGGTGGTGATTATGTCGCTTATGCGCACCTTTCCTCGCCGGTGGTGACGGTTGAGTCGTGCCGGCTTAGCTCCGCGTGGAGCAAGCCTTGCCCTGGTCTTCATCTTGGGTGTCCTGCATACCTCCAGCCAATGCCCCTGTACTCATCCAAGACACGCTCTACTTCATGTTTGTGTATGATGGTGATGATGATGATGATGATGAGCGCATGGGGATTCTCGAATACGACCTGTGTTCTAAATGCTTATCAGCCATAGATGGACCGCTCGCGGAGACACACATTGTCCATTCCACTATCCTTGTTGGGATGCAGGATGGCAGTTTGGGGTTTGCACACCTGGACGGGTTAACCCTCAATCTATGGTCTTTAAGACGGATACAAAACGACGGAGTTGGGTTATGGACTGAATGTAGAGTCATTGATCTCAAGGAATTTCTCCCTATCCAAAATCCGGAGACAAGACTTACACTGCTTGGATCTGTGGAGGGCAGAGATATCATACTCATAAGCACAGACCTTGGCATCTATGAGATTAGTCTCAATTCCCTAGAGTTGAAGAAGATATGGAAGAGCGAAAGTTTCCGTGCTTTGGTTCCGTACATGAGTTTCTACGATCCATGAGGTATATATAGATGTATCTATTTCCTTAGTGATTTCGGAACAACTCTTATGCAATAATATGTCGGTTAGTGGAATAAACCAAATATTGAATGCTTAACAAGATCAAAAGTTATATTTAATGTTTCACTTTGAGATAATTTATGTGCTTTAGCAAATTTTAGGTCCTATCTACACTCCAGTGTTAACCTAATTATCAGTATGCCTACTTAAACGACAATGTATATGTTATCATGTCATCTCTGATTGTGATCACTTTGGAAAATCTATGTTTGCAGAGAAGGCGACCCGCTCTGATGCGGTGCAATGACAACACATGGTTGAATTTGCTTAAGGGTAGGAGGCCACTCGTATCAACAAGAAACATGACCAAGTTAGACCGAACAATGATCTTATAAGATTTATCCCACTATTTAGAAGATGGTTTGGTGAACTTGTATTTGTTTATCGTACTGTTGTTAGCTTTTGTTATTAAGCTTGATAATTTCCCCATGTTGCCACGTGTAAGTGGGTGAATGGATTATGTTGTAATGAACCTCCAGTTGCTGGCTGCAGCAGCAACAACCATGTGCTATGTTATTTAGCTTCCTTGAAAGTGCTTTGCAGATGATAGTTTAGTCTTAAAAACTCCGTTTCATCTCCAGAAAAAAGTTCCGCTGATGAGCAGACAATGGGGTCATGTCTGGAGCTTGGTTTCTGCTGCTCTAGAGAAGATATGATGGTAGTGGCTGCATGCTTGCTTGCTTATGTCTTAATAATTCACTTGAGTTCAGTTAGTGCTACATTTCAAGTGCTGATGTTACTGCAGTTCTTTTAACAAGCAATGTTGCTGAAGGGTATAACATGTAAACATAATCTTGACCTATCAGTTTAGGGAACTACAGGGTATGGGGCTGCTTGGCTGCATGAAGATCACATAGATCATTTGTTTGCTTCAGTAACTCCAGAGAACAGTTAGGTAAGGTTTGTTAATTATTACATTTTTTCTACAGTGTACATAATAGTAGACTGCAATGTGCATGTAGACTCCAAAAATCTTCATATGTTTGGCTGATAATGAATAAGCTGACAAGTATCAAAAGTAGTGCTCACAGAGTAAGACAAGGAACAGAACAATTACACTGTCAACCATAGCTTACATGATCTGCTAGTTTAGGAGTACATATTCAGGATTTATACCATAGTTATTGTAAGGTAGATCAACTTTTTTACATAAGCTTGACAATTTTCCTGTTAAATTCAGTACCCTGTTTGAAAAAGAACCTTGACTTACCATTATCAATAATTCTGTAGCAAGCATATAGTACGAGTGAATGACTACAATTATTCAAGGGACCATTTAAGAGATGATCTCTAAGCCTTCAACTATATAACAAAAAAAATGAGTATATCTCAGGTTACAGATTTGCAGCAGTGTATGTACATACTCCAGGACAAGTTTCTGACAGAGTGTACTGCTCACCATGAATTAACATATTTGAGGAATAGAAATGTAGGTTACATTTTACTACAAATAGCTGGAGTTCTCTAACAGTATCACCATAAAATGCATCGAAATGACAATCTTACAGCAGTAAGCTAGCTACCTGTAAGCCAGATGCCCATACAGTAAACCAGCTACAGTTAGTGTAAACATGGACGTGGAAATGAGTGAACCTAAATACCTATTGTAGTGTGACATAGGATACAAATCAAACTGGAGTTGCGGTAGTACCACGTCTGGGCCGGAGGCTACATCCGGGTCTCTCATAATCTTTGATACTGAACAGAGACAACCGTGTAAGACACTAGTACAACTTCAGTGACCAGCAGTGTGCCAACAAGTTGGGTATTTGTTCACATATTGTTGGCCAACGGTACACTTACTACTAGTAGACTTCACTATCCATGTAGTAAGATGAAGATGCCCATATAAAATTTGGTCAGCGAGTAGTGATCATGGCAAGTGTTTGGTTGATTACATTTTCAGATTTTCCTTACTTTGACAAGATCGTTTACTGAAAGGCGTCAGCTCACATTTCTCCATGTACTATATGCAAGATATGTGATTCTGTTCCTGATTCCTGATAGCTAAATTAACCTTGTTTATCATTCATGGACAAAACTAATTTACTTTGGTGTTCGCCAATTTTCTCCAGTGTCATGTAAATTGACTGGTGGACTAGTGGTGGCTGATTTTCTCCAACTCCAACATCATGTAAATAGCTTCATATTTTCTGAAAAGTAAAATTCGTTCATGTAGATAGGGTAGTATAACATGTATCATATAGTTTTGTGGAGGGAAAATATGTTAGTTTTGCGTTTTAACCATAAAGACAAGAATAAATGACCAGAATAGAAACTTTTTATGCAAGAGATTTATTGTTCAAGAATGAATGTAATTGCACCGACCTTGGGAGATACAGCTGCGATACTTCTTGTATGTGCATAATTATTGTCAAGAATTTTGACTTTTGCTAATAAAGTTTTGTGTGTCATTAGGGTGATTGTGTATGCGATCACAAGTGAAGATGTATATCATTTGGCTAGCTGGACTGCACGGATAACTGAACTTATCTAAAGTGATCGATGCTCATTTGAAGTGTTCAAGTACTGGACTCCACAGAAGACAAAATACATTGTTTTTCTGGAATATGTATACAGTATCTAATTACAGAATCATTAATAGTATGCAGCTGGTTAGATTCACATGAGTTGTAGTAAAAACAGAATATTTTATATTTTCTGTTTTTATTCTTCTCATCTGTACAAAAGCATAGCTCCACAGACAAAACTGCCAGTGGGCAACAGACCATCTGTATAAGGTTTTGAAGTTTGTATACAGAAAAATCGGCCCTAGACTTGACCGACCAATCTTAGATGGAACCAAAAAAAAATGAATTTTCCACAGCAAAAATGTATTTTAATTTTTAATAATAACAGAAAACAAAGACATTTCTTTAAGCCTTTCGTTGAAACTGCTTCGTATCAAAGATTGGCATAGCTTCAACAATAAACCCTCTGACAGCGCAGCGAGGTTTGCATCTCGGTACTGTGACGGAAATGAGCACCGTACCTGCGTGTGCAGGCAGCAGAGGCAGCACATCGATGGCTCAGCAATGTCAAAGAACCGAGACAGTAGAAAATCAGCTGCTTATACACTACTAGTATATCCCAAAAACTATGGAAGGTCAGACTAGCGTTACCAGTATGGCTGTGATCTTTAAGGTCAGAAAACCGTGTCTTACATTAACATACCGCCACGCACAAGACATTGCGAGGACCACCTGATTGCATGGGATTGCTTGTTTTCATCAGGGATCAAATCTAACCAACATCCGGAGCTTTTAGTTCCAGATTTTACTCGTAACCAGGAGAGTCGGCCAACTTCAATCAATCCCCACTGGCGCACCCCTTGCATCCGCAATGGACGCACTCTATCACCTTTTCTTCCCTGAGGTGCTTGGGGACCCTGCACACACAAGTGGTTGCAAAGTTGTGGTCTCGAGTTTGTATGCACCGGAGGCAGCAATGGCACTCATAACCTGGCTGCAAGAGACTCGAGAGAAGAAAGATTGTTAGCAGGACCAATCAGAATGTTTAATAATAATTATGTAGCTAAGACCAGGTAAACCCTACAAATCCAGGTAAACTAACCCAAATTAACAAATACTTCAGTTACTAAAAGAGCACATTAGTAACAAAAGTCATCATGAAATACTTATCATTCAAGCAATTTCTGCAATTTCAAATGTTAGAAGCAGAGGCACTTGTGAGTACGTTTGGATGTCAGGCTAGAATAACCTTAGCCTTGCTAGGCCAGGATAGTCAGTTGGTACAGCTAATAAAATTGCTTTGCTCAGGCAACTTAGTCCGTAAATGCAGCAAGAAAAACTTGCCGTCGGAGGAAAGTCACCGCAGCAGCAAGCGAACGTTACTATGTGCAAACTGCCGCGCCGGCGCGCACATCTCATTGTTAACCAAACCACAAGCCTTGCTCCCAGTGGTAACTCCAAGCTGAGCTAATTATTTCTAGTCTAGCTAAGCAAGGCAAGCTATAGATCCAAACATACCTTCTCTGTCTGAGTATCAGTGTTCAAAAGTTACTAGTAATACTCAATATTCACGTCATTTCTACAATTACACAGGTTTGGAGCAGGGGCACTTCTTCATTCAAGTTTTGAGTGTTCATAACTAACAAGTAATGCTCCTGTTCTTCAAATATTGACCCTTTTGTACAAACGTGACTTGGTAAGGCCGTATTTTGGAAAATAGGTTTGAATTGATATGCCAGTATATAAGAAAGGTGCATCTGGAATGAACTACTCTTGCTATGTTTATGGTCGTGGTTATAATCTGACAAGTTCCGAGAGACAACAAAGTGGAGAAAAGCTTCTATCACAGCTAGTACTCAGTACAAAGCATCAAAATATAGCATGCCTAAAATGATCAGCCGAACCTTCTTCCATTTAGAAATCAGATTTTTGTCTGCATAACCTTGTTCCAAGCAAAATTCATATAAATCCTTTGATATTTCCTTCCTTCGACAGTAAAGATCATATATGTAGCGGCTCTTTTAATGAGAAATACGGAAGATTGGCCAGAGAGCCTCACACTTCCTCTTCCCATCATGTGTATCATTCTGGGCTGCAGCAGAACAACCGCATTACTACAATCCTGTAGTAGGAAATAGCAATATAGATCTGGAAAAAGATTCCACAAGTATTACACATTACACATGTATGCAAACCTTCTCTCATTTTGGCTTCCAAATCACGGAGAGTCGGTTCAATAAGCTCCCATCCTTCAGGGTACTTCACACGGCTTGTCTTTATCTTAGGCATCTTGTCCCAAGAATTATGCTTATTAGAAGGAAAAACCTATGAGAAACATACTGCATAGATCAGATCCGTTTGGTAAATTAGGTTGGACTTTCCATCTAAGACTTGCCAAGACAAGAACTAGTAGTACAGTCACGTGGTAGAACAACTCTGAAAGATGATCAAGTTAAAGCCCTACATGTATTGGCTGCCATAAAGTTTCATGTTCATATAGGAAGCCATTCGTATTACAGGCCTGTTCGGTTAGAGGCCTGGGCACTCTGCCTGGATGGAGCCTAAGTTAGTGGAGATTCTTGCCTGGCCAGGCTAAGCTTGTTGTATGAGTGTGTGGTTCCTGCACTGGCCTGTTGCAATGTTATTTAGTGTTTAGAATATTTTTAACACACTAAAATGTACCACTATTGGCTTGTGATTCGTGTGAGGCTGATACAGTAGGTGTAGAAATTGGTCGCCTCGAGCATCCTAATCAAAGCATTCATTATTTGACTTGGCCAGGCTAATTTACACCAGAGGAACAAGCAATCATTTCCTTTCCCAAGACATCAAGCAAACAACTCTTATCTCCCAACCAAGGTGCTAGGAAAAAGGACCAACCCTCACAAGGAAGGAAGCATAATAGAGCAGTTCCTCAACGAATTCAACATGCTAATTTCTGCTGTTCAGTTTGCATAACGATTGAACTCATCAACCATCTCATGGGTGGACTGCAAAAGCTACTGAATTCAGAGCACAATTAACGAGTAACGAGGGACATTAATGAAGTGGAGTCTCCACAAAAGAAGAACAACAGTTATGTAAGTACGATCATAGTAATCGTCTATTAAATCCAACATAACTGAAATCCACCCAAGACAATAAAAAAGCAGACCATCAAGCATGTACTAGTGGAGAAATGGGTGTACCACTTCAGCAGATAGGAGAGGATCGTAGGGGCAGCAGCTGGTCCAAGCGGCGAGCCCGAGCAGGGGCGGCCGTCCAGGGGGGATTGGATATTACTAGGGTGGCCATGGCCGCCGGATCTTGTCGGTGCGGGGGAGAGAAGTTGCTTGGCAGAGTACGGGGAGGATTGGAGGCGGAAGGGAGCAGCGGCCGGCGGCGGGTCGGCGCGGACACGGACGGGTCTGACTCGCCGTCTGGGTAGTGTGAGCTCCTCATACAAAGGCCCAGGCCGATTCCTTTCTCCATAATTAGCACCGTACGTATTTAACGATTTTTCAAAAAGAAAATTTGAACAATTTTTCAAAACGGAAATTCTTAAATTTGAATAAATTTTCAATATGAGTATTTATATTGTTTGAACGATTTCTCGATGATAATGTTTATCTCATTTAGACGGTTTTCTTAGGAACATTTATGCTACTTGAACAATTTTTCAATATAAACATTTTCATTATCTGAACAATTTTTAAATAATAATATTTATCTGGTTTAAATGGTTTTCCAAATAACAATGTTTCAGTATAACGTCTATGTTATTTGAATTTTTAAAATATGAACACTGATGTTTTATGAACAAAAAATACTAATATTGTTTTTATAACATAAAACATTGGTTTTAGCATAGAACTAGAAAATAGTAATAAACATGAATTAAAGAGAATATAGAAAAAAGAAAACATGAAAGAAGAATGAAAAAAAAGTAAGTGAAAAAGAAAAGAAAACAGAAAATAAAAACGAAGACCGGTCAAAAAGAACTTAAAACAGAAAAACCGTCATGATGAGTAAGTGACAAAATTTAAGCATGTGTTAAGGCCTGGTCCAAAACCTGCGCCTACGTGAGCGGAGTGCATTCGCTCCACGTTAAGCGGAGAATGTGATTTGTCACGTACTCTCCTCTAAAAAAAATCCGATTGACAAGTTGTTAAAAGAAAAGCAACTGTGTACATGATAATCATACATGTCATTTGATGTTTGCCTATTTTCTATGATTTAACAACTTTTTAGTACCACAACATCGCCTCGGTGAGCCTCCACGGATAGGAGGCACGACTCAACTTACCCTTTGGCAGCCGTGACATACCAAATTTGGCCCCTATCGATCCCCGAGTGGCCTCCGCAAGCGAGTTGTGGGAAGACCGGGAGGCCCACGAACGTCTCGAGGGGGAGCGCGCAAATAGAAGTATATGACGGAGCTCTGCCACCAATATCCGGAGCGCGTCGAGGCGGAGCAACGGGAGTACAAGCTGTACATGGCGAGGAAGACCAACGACGGAGCAAAGTCGTCTGGTGCGTCGTTGAGGTCATCAACCCCGTTAGCTCCGATAGCGAGCATCACTTGGAGAAATTTCTCCAAGTATTTCAATTTTCGACAGCAGAAAATGTATTTCAATTTTTAATAATAACAGAAAACAAAGACATTTTTTAAGCCTTTCATTGAAACTGCTTCGTATCAAAGATTGGCATGGCTTCACCAATAAACCGAGCACCTGTGTGTGCAGGCAGCAGAGGCAGCACATCGATGGCTCAACAATGTCAAAGAACCGAGACAGTAGAAAATCTGCTTCTTATACACTACTAGTACAACAATAATTATCCCAAAAACTATGGAAGGTCAGACTAGCATCATGTTACATTAGAAACATACCACCACCCGCAAGACATTGCGAGGACCACCTGATTGCATGGGACTGCTTGTTTTCATCAGGGATAAAATCTAACCA
The DNA here is from genome assembly GCA_947311845.1 of Poa pratensis. NCBI lineage: Eukaryota > Viridiplantae > Streptophyta > Magnoliopsida > Poales > Poaceae > Poa > Poa pratensis. Next base: position 4,526,949 of record CAMZMU010000115.1, on the reverse strand, counting down.
ACATCCGGAGCTTTTAGTTCCAGATTTTACTCGTAACCACGAGAGTCGGCCAACTTCAATCAATCTCCACTGGCGCACCCCTTGCATCCGCAATGGACGCACTCTATCACCTTTTCTCCCCTGAGGTGCTTGGGGACCCTGCACACGCAAGTGGTTGCAAAGTTGTGGTCTCGAGTTTGTATGCACCGGAGGCAGCAAAGGCGCTCATAACCTGGCTGCAAGAGACTCGAGAGAAGAAAGATTGTTAGCAGGACCAATCAGAATGTTTAATAATACTCATGAAGCTAAGACCAGGTGGGCCCCCGAACGTCTCGAGGGGGAGCGCGCCGATGAGAAGTATATGGCGGAGCTCTACCACCAATATCAGGAGCGCGCCAAGGCGAAACAACGGGATTACAAGCCATACAAGGCGAGGAAGACCAATGACGAAGCAGGGTCGTCCGGTGCGTCGTTGAGGTGATCAACCCCGTTAGCGAGTATCACTTGGAGAAATTTCTCGACGAGCTGAGTACTAGCGATTATTTAATTTTATGTATTTTTTAGTTTTGATTTCGTTTGAAGTTATGTAAATTTGCATGATGTGTGTTCAAATTTGCTTGAATTTTCGTTTATTGTTTTAGGGCATTAAAGGGATCGACTAGAGATACCCTAGTTGTAGCGTTTGATTCACTAGTCTACGAAGGATGTGGATTAGAGAGGAGATGAGCCGTGATCCATGGTGGACTAGTACTCCACCTGATGGGCTTCTTAATTTGCGGAGTCTTTTATCTCTTGTCGGTATTTTTGACTTTTTAACCAAGCCATAAACACGGGTTGAGTGCATGGGACAAGGTTTGGGTTGTACTGTTTTGAGACTTCGGGTATGTACAAAGGGTTGACGTCATTCTTCTCTTAGTTAAATCCTACCGCAAAGAAACAAATTACCCACATATCAAGAAAATGTAAAACATAGAGGGGAAGGTGTATTTACATGACTTGCAGAAAATAACCAACTCATAACACTATTCGCTTTCCACACAAACGATGAACAAAGTTAGTCAGCTCTAATTTTTTTATCATAGTTCTCTTTCAATATAGGTAAGAAAGCATAAAGAAATGTGTGGGTGATGTTGAGTAAAATATCTTGTCTAAGATAGAAATATGAAACCAGTTTTGAAATGATGATACAACATAGTAGCAATGATCACTTGACATGTAACACTAATTAAATTGAAAAATACGACACATGAACAAGGAAACACGGAAACCATTATTATCTCTTGGGCATTGCCAACAACATGGGTAAATTCTCTTGCTTGTCAGCAAAGCCCTAATTAAAGAAAAAAAGAGAGAAAATCACCATTTCACCAAACCAGCTACTAAATAGTGAGGAAATTCATCCCAAGACCCCGTCACTTCCTAGGTGCTCACTTTCCTCATTGACGGATTTTGACTCCTGACATATTCAACCATACATTGTGTCAATGGGGGCCGCCTTCTGCAAACATAGATTTGTAACTGTAATACAAAAAGGAGATGACATGTTAGAATATAAATTATCAATTAAGTAGGCTTAAGCATAGTTAGATCTAACATTCACATACCACTCAAAGTTTGGTCGAGCACATATATATTATAACAACTTGTAACATCAAATGCAACTTCTGATACGATTAAAATTCACAAATAAGACATACTTAGATATACCTTGTCAATTGTAGAAACTCATGTACGGGATTAACACGCCAAATTTCCTCATGCGTGGGATTGAAGACACACCAAAATTCCCACCCTTCCATATCTTCTTCCACACCAGTGACTTGAGATCAATCTCGTAGATGCCAACGTCCGTGGTCACAAAAAGGATATCACTGCCCTCCACAGATCCTACGGGTCTAACTGTTTGTTTGAGATTTTGAATCGACAGCAGCTCCTTGAGATCAATGACTACACGTGGAGTCCATACAGTGGCTTTGTCGTCGGAACACTGTTAGAGTATATCACGGTTAGGATAGTTTTGGTAGTTTTAAGAGTTGTAATCTTAGTCTATCTCTTCTAGGTTTCCTTAGCCCCCAAGTATTGTCTACTATATAAACAGCCACGGTTGGCTCATTGTAATCACCCAATATCAATCAATAATATTCCGCAATACATCTTGTTTCATGGTATTAGAGCGTTTCGCTCCTCGGCCTAGGTTTTAGCCACCGCTTCCGCCGCGTCGCCCCCGGCGAGATCGACTCGATGATCTCCGCCGGGAGCACCGATCTCGTAGCTAGGTTTTATAGTTTTAGCAACTTTTGTCTTTTTCCAATTAGATCTTGTAGCTACCGTACAACTATGTAGCCCTCTCGCCGGCGCCGATCAGCAGATAGATCCAAGATCCGATCGTTGCATGCATACATGCATGCGTGCTATGCATATGGAGCAAGGATCGACAGCTCTAATCCAACCAGCAAGGCTGATCGATCAGCTAGCTCTACACCAAGCAATCAAGGATGCATCTGCCTCTAGCTGCACCGTGCGACCGTGCTACTACGCCACCAAGTCGTCTACACCGCCAAGTCGTCTACGCCGCCAAAGTCATCTGAAAGCGAATCTCATATGATCAATCGTTCGTGGTCATCATCGCCGACAAGCTCTACGCCAATAATCTTCGCCAACAATGTCCCGGCAACTACTACCTCTACACCAACAAACGTCTTCAATTGTTAGAGTATATTACGTGTTAGGCTAGATTTGGTAGTTTAGCTATGTTAGACAATTACTTAGATCTCAAGTTACCTAGTTGAAAGGACACGGATGTCGCCTAGGGGGGGGGGGGTGAATAGGCGATTAAAATTCTTTGCGATTTAGGCTTGAATAAATGCGGAATAAAACTAGCGTTTAATTTATCAAGCACGAAACCTAAATAAGCTAGGTTAACCTATGTGCACCAACAACTTATGCTAGACAAGATAAGCAAATATGTGATAGCAAGATATATTACTTCAAGCTCGATGGCTATCACAAAGTAAATAACATAAGTAAGAAGCTCGGGTATAGAAATACCGATGCACTTGGAGACGATGATTTATCCCGAAGTTCACTTCCCAATGGAAGCTACGTCTCCGTTGGAGTGGTGCGGAGTCACAAAGTGATCCCCGAATAGCCGTCAAATGGCACACCGTAATCTACTTCGTGCCTCTACCAATGTAGAGTGCCACGAGCCACTATGGGACACTTGAGGGTGGTCACCGAACCCGTACAAGGATGAGGCACACTCCACAACTTAATTGGAGGCTCTCACCGGAATCCCGCGGCTCCCAAAGCCACAAGACCCACAAGGTTGGGGCGCGTCTCCACAACTTAATTGGATGCTCCCAACTATCCCGCGAGCTACCAAAACTCCGAGATCAATAAGGACCGTCTAGGGCACTCCAAGTACCCAAGAGGACAAGCTCTAGGGCACCCAAGTACCCAAGAGTAACAAGCTTCTCAACTTCGATTTTCACGTATCACCGTGGAGAACTCAAACCGATGCAACCGATGCAATGAAGGCAAGACCACTAGAGGTGGTCAAATCCTTCACTCCCAAATCCCACCAAAAGCAACTAATGCTTGTGGGGGGAGAAGAGAGGAAGAACAAGGAAGAACTCAACTAATGGAACTCCAAGATCTAGATCCAAAGGCTTCCCCTCACTTAGAGGAGAGATGGATTGGTGGAACAATAGATCTAGATCTCCTCTCTCTTTTCCCACTAAATGGAGGCAAGAATCATGGAGGGATTGAGAGATAGCTAAGCTCAAGAAGGTCAACAATGGGGGCAATTTTCGTGCTCAGCAAAAGCTAGAAGGCTGGAGGTAGGTGGAGGGGTATTTATACCCCTCCCAGAAAAAGAGCCGTTGCAGCCAGGGGAATCGGATATTCCGATATAAGTCACGACCGGATAATCCGAATGGATCGGATATTCCGAAACACAAAGTATCGGATATTCCGACACAACCGGATAATCCGAGTAGACCTATACCGGATATTCCGAATGTCTCCAGTGCGCAACAAAACTGGCTGCGAGAAGTCCTTAGCCGATTTCGAGAGAAAACTTAAGAATCGGATATTCCGAATCAGCCTTGATCGGATATTCCGAAAAGCTCTAGTATGCATTGTTTTTAAAGTCCTTAGCCGAAATCGAGCAATCTTGAGAATCGGATAATCCGAATCAACATTGATCGGATAATCCGATTCCCCTGCTTGAGCAAAACAGACAGAAACAGGAAAACCTGAAATGCAATAACTTTCTCGTTCGAACTCCAAAACAGGTGAATCCAATTCTGTTGGAAAGGTAGCGACAAGAGCTTTGCTACAAAAAGTGGAAATATTAAGGGTCACAAATATAGAGGGGATACCACACATGGTAAGGTGTGAACCCTATCTCGAAGGTGGACCGATAATATTTCCAACCCGAAAACGCAACAAGTTTTCCATACGAAATCCGTTTTCGGAGAACTTGGGCTTGTCATGAAGATCACAACAAGCACCAAAACCCAACAAGGAGAAAATCCAAATAAGAACCAAGAAAGATGATGAAGGCAAGTATGCAAAGGTTTGAGCTCTCTCCAACTGATACGCTAAAGCTCAATCGAGAGCCCCTCTTGATAGTACGGTATCTATCCTATAACCCGGTCTCCCAACTAGTACCACGAGACCGGTAAAATAGAAACCCTATCATACCTTTGCCTTGCGCATTCCACTTGAGCTAGATGACGTTGATCTTGATCTCTTCAAGTGGACCACCTTTCTTGATTGCGCTTCGCTTGGTGAAGACTCAAACATTGCTCCCCCATACTCCACTATGGGAGAGCCTCTATTAGGCACATCTTCACATGAACATTATCTCTAAATGGGTGGCAAGCTTCAAGCCTAGGATTTCTTCGAGATGCTCCTCTTGAACTTGCGCTTGTATCTTTTCTTCTCTTTTCAATAGATGATGTCTTGAAGATAACCATGAATGATCACATAATTCTTTTCTTCAAGACATACTTGCAATATGCTCAACTCGATGATCTTGATGCCAAATACTTCATTATATCAATATATTCATTGCATCAACCTTGAATCCAACATATGGAGTTTAAGCATGGTCTATGGACAAACACTACAAGTAAAACTCAATGCAACCATTAGTCCATAGGGATTGTCATTAATTACCAAAACCACACATGGGGGCGCCATGCCCTTTCACTAGTCCTAGTTGGTTTGTAATAGCTATAGTCGGTTTGTACCATTATATAAAGCCATGTACGCTGCACCCAATATCAATCAATAATATTCCGCAATACACAATCTTGCATGGTATCAGAGCAGCTCGCTCCTCGGGGTAGGGTTTAGCCACAAATCGCTTCAGCCGCGCCGCCCCCGGCGAGATCTCCATGATCGCCGGGGGCATCGCATCTCGTAGTTAGTTTTTCTTCCAAATTCCAATAAATCAGTTCATAGTTCTGGCAATTTTCGTTTCTAGATTAGATTTATTTTCCCTAGCCACCAAAATCATATTCAATTAGCTATCTCGCCGGTGCAATAAGCTAGCTCTGCAGATCCAATCTCGTTGGCGACTCCACACGCAGCATCTCCGTGGGCGGAATGATCTACATCAACTAATCCATCCACCACGTCCCGGATCAGCTGCAGGCCCCAAGCTGCATGCAAAACCAGGAACCCATGTTGCGTGCGTGCGTGCATGTGCATGGGACAAGGATGGACCAGCTCTTCATCGACAAACTGCATCTGCCCCGACCTAGCAATCGGCTCCGATCTGCAGCGCCTCGCCGTCAGCATATCGCCGATCTACTCCGACCTTTCGGCTCCGATCTGTCACACGTGGTCATCATCGCCGACAACCATCTACATCAACATCACCGCATCGTCGCCGCAACCACCGATCGTGATCATCGTTAACGCCAACAACAAGTTCTTCTTCTTCACCAGCGACGCCGCGCTGATTACAAGCGGAAAACACGGGTCTAATCCGGAAATCTACTACCGCTACAATTCAATCTCCATCAACAACTACTTGTCGTCTTCGTCCACCACGACCTCGCCGCCAGAGTTGCCGTCTATTTTTATTTTTTTACTTTAACAATTTTCTTCTTGCGACTATTTCGTCTACTCCGGCGTCAACGGCGGACAACTTATTCGCACCGACCGGTCACGGAGAATTTCCTTGCTGATCCCTCCAACTCTGGCTCGCATGGCTCATGATGGTCCCTGTCTTCGCACGTCCGGTATTGGCACCACCGACGCGTGCCTTCGTCCCCGGCGCGCCCCCGAGTCCGGCAAGCTCGGCAAGGCGTGCCCCCGAGTCCAGCTACTTCGACAACATTACTACGGCGAATTTCTCCAAGGATCAACGACAACATCGACCACAACACCACGACAACACCAACTTCTTCATCAGCGGCGACTACATCACCAAACGGCACCACGACCACAACTACGACGCCCCACTCCGGCTTCATCGACATCGGCATCCACCGGCATCCTCTCCGGTCGCGACTTCGGATTATGCTTCAGTCAGACCGTCCGCGACGCTCCAGCTGTTCGCGTCACTACCGATCCGACTGCGGGGGTGTTAGAGTATATTACGTGTTAGGCTAGATTTGGTAGTTTAGGTATGTTAGACAATTACTTGGATCTCAAGTTACCTAGTCCTAGTCGGTTTGTAATAGCTATAGTCGGTTTGTACCATTATATAAAGTCATGTACGCTGCACTCAATATCAATCAATAATATTCCGCAATACACAATCTTGCATCAACAACCACCACGCCGTATTCGTCCACTACAAACCGAGCCGCCAGAGTTGCAGCCTATTTTTATTTTTACTCAATTTACTTTTTGCAACCTTTTTCGTCTACTCCGACAACAAAACGGCGGAAAATCAGCGCTACGCACCGCCGACAACGGAGATCTTCTCTGCTTCTTCATCCGGTTCTGGCTCGCAAAGTTCATGGTGGTCCCTGTCTTCGCATATCCGGTACTGGCAACACCGGAGCGTGCATTCGTCCCCGACGCGCTCCCGAGTCTGGCAAGCTCGGCAAGGCGTGCCGCCTACCTCGTCTACATCAGCTCCCGCAAAAGTCTATCTCGTCTACCCCCAACAACGGCAACATCGACCACAACTACAACGTCCATAACTCGGCTACATTGACATCGGCATGAGGGCTATCAACTCGGCTCCTCTCCAGTTCGCGACTTCGGATTGTGCTTCCGCGACGCTCCAGCTGTTCGCGTCACTACCGATCCGACTGCGGGGGGTGTCAGAGTATATCACGGTTAGGATAGTTTTGGTAGTTTAAAGAGGTGTAATCTTAGTCTATCTCTTCTAGGTTTCCTTAGCCCCCAAGTATTGTCTACTATATAAACGGCCACGGTTGGCTCATTGTAATCACCCAATATCAATCAATAATATTCCGCAATACATCTTCTATCAAACACATCTGCCCTGACCACAAGTTGAGGGTGAACCCGTCCATGAGTGCAAACCCCAAGCTCCCATCCTCCATCCCTAGGAGGATGGCTACACGGTCAATGAATAAAGCGTCGATTATGGAAGAAGCTACACGGGCAATGGCAGTCTCGAGAAACGGCGCATCAATCAGTGATAAGCACTTGGAACACAGGTTGTACTTGAGAATTCCTACGCGATGAGCGCGATGGCCGTCTTCATACTTGACCATGAAATAAAGCTTGTCTTGGACGAGTACTGAGGGAATTGGCACAAGGAACGCATTCTCACTAGGAAGGAACGCTTGCTCACTAGCAAGATCGAGGCATGTATCGCCATGGCCATCTTCACCTACCTCTGGCAATAACTCATGGGCGTGCGCAAGATAGAAACCATCATATGTAGGTTTTAGGCCGAGGTAGACCACCCGGAAGGGCCCCTCGTGACACGCGCGGTGGTCGCAGCCGGTCACGGCGCATAGCACGGCGGCCGCTTCGCCGTATTTGTAGCCTTCAGGCGTGTAGAACTCTCTCCGGAAACCTGTCATGGGGTCCCAAACGACGATCACGTCCTTATGCGCGAGGAGAACGCGGCCATGGCGGCAGTCCATCACATTAGATTCCTCGAGGTCTTCGGGAACGTGCGCGCCGAATTTCATGGTTGAGACGAAGAGTGGCACCGAGCCGCAGTTCCGTGGTCCACTTCACGGGATGTACGGCGATTGATGAACGAAGTCCAGTATCGGGGAGCTCCATGGAACTCGCGGTACCGGCCGCGGAAGCCATCGCCAGTGAGGAGGCCGAGCCAGAGCTTGCTGGCGAGGGAGGCGCGCATGAGGCATGCGGGCTCATCCGGCGGGAGGCGGAGGAAGATCTCCTGAAGAATATCGTCCGGCAGCGCCGGCGTGCTGGCGTCGTCGGTGGCGGCGGCCGGTAGGGTTTAGGTGGGGAAAGGCTTGCGCTTGCCGTGGTTTGCGCGGCCGTGCTACCTCACAGTTGGGTTCAACCAGTTTTGAGTGAGCCCGACAGGTGGGGCCTGGTAGTTGGTGACCAAGTTGTGCGTCGATTAGGGGTGAAAACGGAGCGGATACGGTCGAATAGTAGTGAAACCATGTCCGTGACCATATTTTTTCTGGATACGGAGTCGGAGCGGATAGTGTGCGGATACGAATACGGAATCGGATCTTGTCGGTTACGAATATGGATCGAATACGGAACGAATACGGTTCGGTTGCGGATAAACATTTCGTCGGATGTCGCATTGAAAATAGGACCGGTATATAGCAGATATTATGAACTAACTTACTCCAAATTAACTCTATGTATTGTGAGATACTAAGATAGATAATGTATTCATACTCATATTTCCATTTCCAAGTGGCTACTTAATTTTGCCCTTGCATGACCTAAGGGTGCCTCCCAAAAATGTGATTCACAAATATGGTAGTGACTTGAGCAAAGACTTTTCAAGAGTTGTGTAAGTACATAAGTTTTATCTTGCCCAACAACTCAGGTTCGAGGTATTACTTGTCGGATATTACGCCGGACATTTGTCGGATACGGGCGGATATTAGTAAAACCACATCCTTTTCCGTATCCGTTAGTTACTATCTTTATCCGTGACCGTATCCGGCAACTATCCGAGCGTATCCGTATTTGCCTTCCGTGAGGCTCCGGTCGGTCGGTCGGTCGGAAATAATCCGTACCGTTCTCACCCCTAGCGTCGATCCCCCAAGTTCGAGCTGACGATGTGGAGGGGACGAGGAGCCAGTGCCAAGATGGAACCCAAAGTCAGTAGCGGCACAAGACTAGCTTGTATCGTCAGAATTCAGATGAGCTGCACGATGAGTTGCCGTTGCACCTGTAGTAGCTTGTATTGTCAGGATTCAGTCAACAAGAAATCAGTTCAGAGCTTCAGTGATGTGCTTCCCCGTCATGCCTGTAGCAGAAGAAGCCACTCAGAGCCTCCACGAGGAGCTGGTCGAACCGAACGCGGTACCACCACAGCAAACCCCCGCTGCTTCCACCGACCAAGTGACCCCCGCTGTTGCCGGACGAGCTTCTCGAGGAGATCTTCCTCCGCCTCCCGCCAGACCAACCCGCGTGGCTCATGCCCTCCTCTCTTGCCAGCAAGCTTTGGGTCGGCCTCCTCAGCGGTGCTCGCTACCACGAGTTCCACGGTGCTCCCCCCATGCTAGGGTTCTTCCATTCTTGTTCCTTCAACTCTGGCTCACTGTGGCGGTGTTGACTATGGTGCTATGCGTTCATACAGATGAGAAGAAGAAAAATATAATATTCAGGTTTTTTTTTAAGATGACTTATGTGAATCTAAACAACTGCATCTTATTAATGATTCTGTAATAAAATTTATGTATACATATTTCAGAAAACAATGGATTTTGTCTTCTGTCGGAGTCAGAGTGCTTGAACAATTCAAATGCATGAGCATCGATCACTTCAAATATATTCAGCTATCCGTGCAATTCAGCAAGCCAGATGATACACATCTTTACTTGTGATCGCATTGGCGGTGCCCTGCAGGTTTCTTCCCTTACGGCCCCCAACATTTGTGATTTGTCTCCTGGCCACAGAACCTCCTCCGAGCTGAGAGTTTAGACATAGATCGGAATTGGGAGAGCAAACTGCAAAGATTTTATATCCGTCAGGGTTAATTTAGTTACTGCTAGCAGATGCATAAACAATAACCCTTACGAACGGACACAAGATTAGCAAACTTCACTCGCAGAAGTCAAAATTCTTGACAAAAATCATGTACAGACAAGAAGTATCGCAGCTGTATCTTCCAAGGTCGGTGCAATTACATTCACTCTTGAACAATAGATCTCTTGCATAAAAAGGTTTATGCATTACATGCTATGTACATGAACGAATTTTACTTTTCAGAAAATATAAAAGGTCGTCTGAATCCAAGCTATTTACATGACATTGGAAAAACTAAGCCACCACCAAAGTCAATTTACATGACACTGGAGAAAATCGGCGAACACCAAAGTCAATAAAAGTTTTGTCCATGAATGATAAACAAGGTTAATTAGCTATCAGGCACCTAGAACAGAATAATCTCTCTTGCATATAGTACATAAAGCATGGAGAAATGTGTGCTAACGCCTTTCAGTAAAAGATCTTGTCAAAGCAAGGAAAATCTGAAAATGTATAAACCAAAACATTCGCAATGATCACTATTGGCTGACCAAACATATGGACATCTTCATCTTACTACATGGATAGTGCAGTCTACTAGTAGTATGTGTACCGTTGACCCAAAATATGCAACAAACAACGAACTAATATCCAACTTGTTGGCACACTATTGGTCACTGAAGTTGTTCTAGTGTCTTACACGGCTGTGTCTGTTCAGTAGCTTCCCAGCTCTAGCTATTTAAAAATTCCTGGAAATACTACAAATGTCCTGCATAATCTGTGCAAGATCTAGTCATCCACCAGCACAAGGACTCTGCCCTCGAAGATTATGAGAGACCCGGATGTAGCCTCCCGATACTACTGCAACTCCAGTTTGATTTGTATCCTAATTCCTACGTCACTACTACATTAGGTATTTAGGTTCACTCATTTCCTCGTGTATGTTTACACTGACTGTAGCTGGTTTACTGTATGGGCATGTGGCTTACAGGTAGCTAGCTTACTGTTGTAGCCTGTAAGATTTTCATTTCAACACAGTTTATGGTGATATAGTGTTAGAGAACTCCATCTATTTGTAGTAAAATGTAACCTACAGTTGTATTCCTCTAAATTATTTTAATTCATGGTGAGCAGTACCCCCTGCCAGAAACTTGACCTGGAGTATGTACATACACTGCGGCATATCTGTAACCTGAAATATACTCCGTTTTTTTGTTATATACTTGAAGGCCTAGAGATAATCTCTTATATGGTCCCCTGACAAATTTTAGCCATTGACTCGTATATGCTTGCTACATAACTATTAATAATGGTAAGCCAGAGTTCTTTTTCAAACAGTGTATTGCATTTAACAGGAAAATTGGCAAGCTTATGCAAAGAAGTTGATCAACTATACCTTGCAATAACTTGTGGTCAAAATCCTGAGTATATCTACTCCGAAACTAGCAGATTATATAAGCTATGGTTGTCAGTTATAATCGTCAAGTTCCTTGTCTTACCTCTGTGAGCACTACTTTTGATACTTGTCATCTTATTCATTACCAAACAAACATATGAAGATCTGTATATCACTATATGCACATTGCAGTCTACTATGTACTATTATGTACAATGTAGAAAAACATATTTGCAACAATTAACAAACCTTTTACCAAGAGATACTGAACACTGAAGCAAATAAACGATCTATGTGATCTTCGTGCAGCCATGCAGCCCCATACCCTGTAGTTCCCTAAACTGATAGCTCAAGAATATATTTACATGTTATATCCTTCAGCAACATTGTTTGCTAAAAATAACTGCAGTAATCAGCACTTGATATGTAGAACTAATTAAATTCAAGGGATTAATTAAGACATTTAAGCAAGCAAGCAAGCAGGCAGAAACTACCATCGTATCGTTTCTCGAGCAACAGAAACCAAGTTCCAGACATGACCCCATTGTCTGCTCATCAATGGCACCTCTTTTTGGAGATAAAATAGAGTTTTAATACTAAGCTACCATTTGCAATGCATTTTCAAGGAAGCGAAATAACAGAGCACATGGTTGCTGCTGCTGCAAGTCCATTACAAGACAATCCATTCACCCACTTACACTTGGCAACAACATAAGGAAGTTATCAAGCTTAGTAACCAAAGCCAACAAGAGTACGAGAAACAAGCACACACTTATCAAACCAGCTTCTAAATAGTGGCATAATTCATTATAAGATCATTGTCGCCTCCAACTTGGTCATGTTTCTTGTTAATATGATCCTACAATTAAGCAAATTCAGCATGTGTTGTCATTACGCCGCATCACAAGGGGTCGCCTCTTTCTCTGCAAATAGACTTTCCAATGTGATCACAAACATAGATGACATGATAGCATATATATTGTCGATTAATTAGGCATACTGATAATTTGGTTAACATTCGAGTGTAGATAGGACTCAAAGTTTGTTGAGGACATAAATTATCTCAAACTGAACCACTAAATATAACTTTCGATCTTGTTAAGCATTCAATATTTGGTTTATTCCACCGACCAATATATTATTACATAAAAGTTGTTCCCAAATCACTCAAGGAAATAGATTGATATACCTCATGGATGGATCATAGAAACTCATGTACGGAACCAAAGCGTGGAAATATCCTCTCTTCCCTATCTTCTTCCACTCTAGGGACTTAAGACTAATCTCATAGATGCCAAGGGCCTTGCTCACGAGGATGATATCTCTGCCCTCCACAGATCCAAGCAGTCTAAGTTTCCTCTTAGGATTTTCATTAGGGAGGAATTCCTTGAGTTCAATGACTCTGCATTCAGTCCATAACCCAACTCCATTGGTACGCATCTGCATCGACCAAAGATTGAGGGTTAACCCGTCCAGGTGTGCAAACCCCAAGCTGCCATCCTCCATCCCCATGAGGATAGTGGTACGGGCAATGCATGTCTCCGCTAGCGGCGCATCTATCACTGATAAGCATTTAGAACCCAAGTCGCATTTAAGGATCCCCACGCAGTCATCATCATCATACACAAACATAAAGTAGAGCGTTTCTTGGATGAGGACAGGGGGCATTGGCTGGATGTATGCCTGAGATCCAAAATGAAGGCCAGAGCAAGGCTTGCTCCACTCCGAGCTAAGCCGGGGCGACTCACCCATCACCGGCAAGGAAACATGCGCATATGCTACAAAATCATCACCATCACCAATGTCAATGCCGACGAGTACCACCCGGAAGGGCCCATCGTGGCACGAGAGGTGGTCGCAGCCGGCCACGTCGCAGAGCACCGCGGCTCCATAGCTGACGTAGTCTTCGGGCTCCCCCAATAGGCTGAGGTTCCACCAGCAGCCCGTCATGGGGTCCAAAACGACGAGCTTCATGGGTGACATATACCTATCCCCAAGGACGACGCGGCCATGGCGGCAGTCCCACGGATCGAATCCATCGCACCACTTGCTGGTGATGCCTACCATTCAACTTGACCTACATTGCAAAAACTTGATTCATGATATAAATTACGCAAGGAAAACACACATCCCATGCATGCATCAGATTTTTGGGTTTGATGAGGTGCAACAGACCACACTTACATACACCACTTACTGTTCTAATGTGCAACTTTGAGTTCTGATGATTTTGAAGCAACTTAGTTGAGCATTGAAACACCTTAGTGATCATGCTGTACAACCTTGTGATCATGGTATGGAACTCCATGCTGGCATGCTCTATATATAACTTAGTGCTCATGCTCTGCAAGTCATATTCTGCAACTTAAAATACTGCTGCTCTGCAAACCTATGCGGTGTTTGACTGCATGAATTTAGTACCCCATGCTCTCTAAAACTTAGTACTGATACTGTACAACCTAAGAATACGCTGGTCTGCATCAAATCTGTGCTCCATGTCAGGAACACTTAGTACTCATGCTCTGCTGATCGGGTTGCAGCCAAACATATGCTACTCCCGAACAAAATCCCCAACGAAATTTGTGTACCTCCAGGAGAGAATGTGTGTGCCTCTCGTCGTCGATGACGCAGCCGACCGCCGCTCGATCGCAGATGAGCTCTCGCAGATACACGGAGACGGGGGTTGCTCTCCGCACACGGAGTTGGCCGCACTCGCGCGCGGGCTCGCTCCTCGTGGAGGATCACCTCGCCCTCACGCGCTGACTAGCCCGGGCTCTCCCTCCGCCGCGGACCTCTCTGGCCTCATGCTCTACTCTTCGCTGCGGTCGGAGCCGAACTCGTCGCCGGCGGCGGATTTCGCGAATCGCGGCCCAATCAGTGTGTCTGGATGGGAAAGGGAAAATGGCCGCCCTAGGATCGGACGGACAGGATGGCCGCTAGGCTCGCTCGTGTCAAATGACACCCGTGCATTCTTTAACTATATTTTTGTATGGATGCATCATTCCTTTGTTCTACCATAACACGTCTCAACAGTCAAGAGTATACATAATTCGTAGCCTCACAATTCTCAATGGGCAAAGGCAGAGGAGGGGTTGAAAGTAGTAAATTTTGACGTCTGTGTGTTGCATTTCGGCGGAATATTCTTTCAGTGGGAGGCGACGTTCGACAGCGAGGCGTCCGTGGTGACTTCGTCAATCTCAAGACTCAATCCGCCGGCTCAGTATTTCGGAGGTGCTCATAGGGGTAGGGTGTGCATGCGTGCGTTCATAAAGGTGAGTGTATGCGCGTGTATGTGAGCGTCTGTGTTTGTAATGTGTTTCTCAAAAAAAAAAGTAAATTTTGACACCACTTGCTACGGCATAACAAGATATCGGGTGTGATTTATTTTAGTATCATGAGTGGTTAGTTCAATAATAACAAACCTTGTACACTAGAAAACATACTTTAAAATTAATGCTTGCTTGTTTTATAAGATGGCCGGTAATGAAGGAATTGAGTTTATAAGTGTCATCGCTAGTGTAGATGGCTCTCGGGTGGTGGTTCTAGCGGCAAGCTTAGGAGCTTGATTCCCTGCGCGTAGTTGCGGGAATATACAATAGAAATACGTCATCAATGTTTGTTAAAATAAGAATATTGTGAAATTAATTTTTGTATTAGTGCGTTGAATTTAAACCAACATGTTTAATACTACTCCGATCCATATTAGTGGGCACAACTTTGTCTAGATACACATGTATCTAGTCTAAATACTTAACTAGATACATATGAATTTAGACAAAGCTATGCCCACTAATATGGATCGGAGGGAGTACTCTCTTTGATCCGTAATTATTGTCGTGAGATGTACTACTCCTTTGTACCGTTGTAGTTCTACTCCCGCCGTCCCGCGACAATGAAAGTGGACCGGAGGTGGTATTTGATTGTACAATCGTATATTACTTCCATAATTCCATTTCTCTGTTGGCATGCTAAACAAAAACGAAATAACACAAAAGAAGAAAAAAAAACACCCCTCGACGATTCCAATTAATTTCGGTCCAGTCTTGTACTGGGTTGAAAACTGTTTCTCGCCATGGAGCTATGGATCAATTAGAGCCCCTGATTAAAATGTAGGCCCTTGTACGAAAAAACCAACTGTAGCCCAGGCTACATTTGGTCTGTTTTTTGAAAAAATTGAGAACGCATTTAAAGTTGCAGAAAATTCTGAAACAAATTCTACACAGTGATACCGTGCAATTTCATAGATTGCAAACAAAAATAAACGGCATGTATATGCCTATAGATTGTCCAATTTCATTTGATGCAGATGTTGTTTTGATTGATCCTCAGAAAACATGCAAAGTTGTACGTTGGAGACCAGGTGACTCAAGGTGTTGACGTCTTCATATATATATAAAACCGATCGCCATACATTGCAGGTAATCCTTGAAATCTGTTTTCAACAGTTAAAATAAAAGGTTCTCGTGGCATTTGTAGCAACTTGTAGATTAGAAGGTGAATTCTGTTTACATCACGTAACTAAAACCAACATGATGGTTGTGCAGAAAAAGTCAAAGCGGTAGCTAGGGACTAGATAGTAGGATCACACAAGAATCGGGACAAAACTTGTTGGCTACGGGAAGCACATTACTGAAGCTCTGAACTGAACCCAACTTGTTGGCTCTCTGTTCGGGTTGACTGAAGCTCTTCCTGATGTCTTTGTTCAGTAACTGTCAGCTTCATCCTCTCAATCTGAATCCAGCTCTAAACCAAAGTCTTGCAGTGTGTGCATGACTTAATCTTGTGTGGACAACATCTTAATTTCAGACACGCACTTGGTAGTAGCGTAAGCATCTTTCTTCTTCCTCTTCGCAATTCGTCCACCTTGATTTGCAGCTTCAAATGATTCGTTAAAGCATGAGAGTGTAATGATAATGTCAGTATCACAATGTTAACTGACGCAGGAAAGTAGTATATGTCGACATTTCTGTTGCCCCAAAACACAAACACAGTGGCTTTTGGCCAGTACATCTACCTCTGTTATCACAAGTTATTTCGATCTAGTGCTTCAGTTGGTAAGTTCTCCCCTTCACCAATGTATGTGCATCGCATTAACATTGCTAGCTCAAATCAAGGAAACAAAATACTGCAGCAACAACGCTTTGACATGAGGTACTATTTCACTTCACAAGGTTGTCAGGGAGCCAACATGCAGAAGCCATCATATTATCTCTTTGGGTGACACAAGATTTGACACAAGATTTATCAGGAGCCAACACTTGCATCATTTCAACCTCCCTTCATAGGAGAATTCACAGATTGGATCGAACCTGGGAGAAAGGCCGTAGAGTTCTTTAAAAATGTTGGACAGGTTAACTAAGTTACTGCAGATGCATCTAGAAGCTAATAAAACAACCGCTACTCAGACGGCGACATTTGGAACAGGGCTGGTGCAGACAACATTAGAGAAATCTATAGTGGAGGGCTGGTGCCTGTTTGGTAGACTGTTTCTTTCTGGTACTGGTCGTGACTGATGACGACGCTGGTGGTTCCCAGCTTGTAAAGAAACACTGTAAAACTCTGTGCTTTAATACAGAAATATGTGTTGATTCCATTGAAGAAATAGTAAACTCTGTGGCCTTACTGAATCTTTTCGTTGGTCCTTCACAGTAGGTCCACCTGATTTACAACTTGAAATGATTTGCCGAAGCATGAGAGAGCAATGATACCTAAGTTGCTGCTATTTGTTTAATAGCTCAGTTTAGAAGGCTAACTAAGTTCTCCTCTAAACCAACCAACATTGCTTGCTAAGAAAATATTGCAGTAACAATAGAAGCTTACATGTCGTGCTAGTTCAGTTCAAAAGGAATAGAAAATGGCCTCCTATGTGTACCACCCAAATAAAATATCAGCTGTGGAGCATTTTCTGCTCATTTCAAACTGAACCTCCTGTGAGTACCACCCAGAATATCTGGAACTTTAAAAATCAAATTTTCTAAACAAGTAAATTTTCATCTTGGCATGGCCTTTCAAATCCCAAACATCGTACCTAGCAATTTTGTTACTACAAACCATAATGCAGTGGCTCTTGTCTTGCGGAGTTTCTGCTAAAAACCTATGTTCCCAAGTTCCTTCCATTTAGCGCTTCACTTTACAAGGTCAAGAAAGTTCCCTCCTGCACCAATGTGTCCTGTTCTAAGGAAAGATCTGCAGTAACAATAGCACTTGAAAATTCTATACTAGTTCAGTTCACAAGGTTATTAATCAGCGATCCAGAATGCACAGGCCACATATAACCGACTCTTGGGCAAAAGAAAATAGCAGCTCTGGACATCCGCGGATAATTAGAAATTAAACCGACATGGAATTGGGTTCAGAGAGATTTTAACCACCAAAGCTGGGATCAGATTCAGAGATAACTGTAACTTATTGACAAAAGCCAAGAACAACAAGAGAAACCAAGCACGACCATAACATCGACGAGCTGGTGAGAATGACATTGTTCATCTCAAGACTTACTGCTCATGATTCAGTTACATGCTAGTGATTACTTGCTAAAAAAGTGATGTAAGATCAATACTCGAAATGCAGCACTAATTGAATTCACAAGATTAATTAAGACATATTAGTGAGCCAGCATTCAGGAACCATCATCTTACGGGAGACAGAAACACCTAGCTTTAGACATGCTCACATCATCTGCTCATCAATGCTATGTGAACTTAGAGATTGGATGAAATATGCAAGAACAAGCTAGAGGTTTGAAATGGTGAGACAAAGCTATTGTCTACGGTGCATTGTTTTTAAGAAAAACTAAACAACGGAGTACATGTTAAAACAAGCTGGAGCTTCATTATGAAATAATCCATTCACCCACTTACAAACAACAACAACAGAAAATTACCACACTTACTGACAAAAGCTTACAACGGTACCAGAAAACAAGCACCAATGCACTGGACCAACTACCAAATAGCGACACAATAATTCATCAAAAGACCCATGTTGTATCCAAGTCGGTCATCCTTGTTGCTGATGAGAGTGGCGTCCTAGTTCACCGTTGTCACAGGAAATTATCAACACAATCACATTACCAAGGACGATTTTTTCTTTTTACAAAATGAATGAAAGCATAATTATGAATAGTTTGGCAACAAAGGCAAGCACAGGAAAACAAACTGTGGACCGGCTACTATATGGGAGTCCACTACATCGCAAAAGACCTTCAGCAAGCACAAGAATTACTCCACAGATAATACACTGATTAAGTAGTACTATAATATATTCACAAGCTTTATTCCTTCCAGGATTCAGCTCGTATGTAAAACAAAGTAAGAGAGAAAAAAAGCCTCGATGCAAGATTTTCAGATTACTGAGTCATCTCTATCATCAGTTAAGCACACAAAACATTAAGTTGTTCTAATTAAATAAACATGCCTGCATAAATATTTCTCCAAGACATCTGTGCAGTTAGGTCATATGAAACCAGGTGAGCAACAATAGCTTTCTTAGTATACACAACATTATACAGACCTATAGAAGGAAGCCGATGGAAATAGAAAGCATTGTACACCTTTAGTAACTTTATGATAAGTGAGACCCGACGGATCTTGCAGCCATAACCTTTTCTCCGGCTGAAATGTATTTGTTTCTCAACAGTTCTGTTTTATAGTCGGTGCCTCTCCTGCAGCTGTCATCAGCTAAAACATAATATGGTCCTTGCGAAAAATTATTGTTAGTAAATTAAAATGCTATCTCACAATGCTTAATTGCTCTAATAGCAGAAAATTACTGGTTATTCAATAATATAACTATAAGCATTGTAAAACAGCGAGAAAGACTTAATTTGGTGCTAAACATATGTGGCCCCTTGGTGAATGTATTTTGTATATAAACATATCGGAAGCCTGGTAAATAAATTATACAAACATTTGATGTTGGGCGCTGGACTGAAAGAGGAGGGACAAAACAAAAATGCGAGGTTTAGGGGCAATGCTCATGTAAACCGGACCTACGCTCTCGGCTCTGTATTCGTAATGAACATTCAGGTAGTGAAACATGAAAAGAAGTAGAATCTTGATAAGAATAAGACGCTGAAACTACAAGTCTAAAACGTACATCTATATATCTAAATAGCAGTCTAAAACGTACATCTATATATCTATATAAACATATCGTAAGCCTGGTAAATAAATGATACAAACATTTGATGTTGGGCGCTGGACTGAAAGAGGGACAAAAAAAAATGCGAGGTTTAGATGCAATGCTCATGTAAACCGGACCTACGCTCTCGGCTGAGCTCTGTATTTGTAATGAACATTCAGGTAGTGAAACATGAAAAGAAGTAGAATCTTGATAAGAATAAGACGCTGAAACTAAATGTCTAAAACGTACATCTATATATCTAAATAGCTGGAAAATTACTGCACGGCTATCACAAGTATGCTACATTTTCAAGGATTTCATAATCAACCAATGAGTTCATGAGTTCAGTTAAATAAATACCGCTAGAGATATTGGCAAATTTGAATTAAGATCCTCCATAGCAAAGTGTATGTCAACGTGAAGACCAAAAAATCAGACTCGTTCCTGGCATACGCTGGCACAAGATGGTCTGTGATCAAACCGGACCAAACATAAATATATTCGCACTTATGCAGGCAAGATTTTACAGGACCTCCTCTCACGTAGTAAAGATAAAATAAGTAGGTCTTTCATTCCCTCAAATCTCCTGCAGTGTCTTAAACAATATTAAAACCTATAACGAAAGGGAAAAATAACAAGTGGCTAATATGTTCTCTGAGAACAAAAGGGAATGTCTAGGTTGGAGGGACTGAAATAACTATGTTTCAAAAACTTGCCTTATGACGTTTTGATTTTTATCTTGTGACACTCTGTTTTACGTTCTGAAAAACAAAAACTAGGTCACTTATTTTCACTGAAGTTGGCCGACTCTGTTTAACGAATTTTACTACCCTATGTACATGAATGAATTTTACTTTTCAAAAAATATGAAAGGTCGTCTGAATCCAAGCTATTTACATGACATTGGAGAAAATCGGCCACCGCCAAAGTCAATTTACATGACAATGGAGAAAATCAGCCAACACCAAAGTCAGTGAGTTTTGTCCATGAAGGATAAACAAGGTTAATTAGCTATCAGGCATCTGGAACAGAACCATATCACTTCCCAAATAAGTACATAAAACATGGTGAAATGTGTGCTGGCGCCTTTCAGTGAAAGATCTTTTCAAAGCAAGGAAAGCCTGAAAATGGAATAAACCAAAACTCTTGCAATGATCACTACTCGCTGACGAAACATATGGACATCTTCATATTACTACCGTTGTTCTAGTGTCTTACACGGTTGCCAGCTTCAGCCATTTAAAAAATCTGTTGATCCTGAAAAGAAAACACAAAGTCTGGCATAATATGTGCAAGATCAAGTCATCCATCAGCACAAGGACTCTGCCCTCGAAGATTACGTGACCTGGATGTCGCCTCCCAGACATGATACTACTGCAACTCCAGTTTGATTTGTATCCTAGTATGTCACTACGGCATTAGGTATTTAGGTTCACTCATTTTGACGTGTATGTTTACACTGAATGTAGCTGGTTTACTGTATGGGCATGACGGCATGGGATTTACAGTTAGCTAGCTTACTGCTATCGTCATTTCGATAAATTTTATGGCGATACTGTGTTAGAGCTACTCTATCTATTTGTTGTAAAATGGAACATACATTTTGTATTCCTCCAGACTATGTTAATTCATGATGGGCAGTACTCTCTGAACTTGTCCTGGACTGTGTACATAACCTGCTGCAAATCTTAACCTGAGATGTACTCCCTTTTTTGTTATATAGTTAGAAGGCTTAGAGATAATCTCTTATATGGTTCCTTGACAAATTCTAGCCATTGACTCGTATATGCTTGCCGCAGAACTATTAATAATGGTAAGTCAGAGTTCTTTTTGAAACAGGGTATTACATTTAACAGGAAAATTTGCAAGCTTATGCAAAAGAGTTAATCAACTATACCTGCAATAACTTGTGGTATCAATCCTGAATATCTACTCCTAAACTAGAAGATCATGTAAGCTATGGTTGACAGTTGTAATAGCCCTGTTCCGTGGCTTAGCTCTGTGAGCACTACTTTTGTTACTTGTCAGCTTATTCATTACCAGGCAAACATATGAAGATCTCTATATCACTACATGCACATTGCAGTCTACTGCTACGTACACTGTAGAAAAAAAGGCAACAATCAACAAACCTTACCTAACTGTTCTCTGGAGTTACTGAAGCAAACAAATGATATATGTGATCTTCATGCAGCTATGCAGTCCCATATCTGTAGTTCCCTAAACTGATAGCTCAAAGATTATGTTTACATGTTATACACTTCAGCAACATCGTTTACTAAATATAAGTACAGTAACATCAGCCGTTGAAATGTAGCACTAATAAAATTCAAGGGATTAATTATGACATATAAGAAAGCAAGCATGTAGAAACTACCATCATATCTTCTCTAGAGCAACAAAAACCAAGCTCCTGACATGACCCCGTTGTCTGCTAATCAATAGCACTTCTTTTTTCAGATGAAACAGAGTTTTTAAAACTAACTACCATCTGCAATGCATTTTCAAGCAAGCGAAATAACAGAGGACATGGTTGCTGCTGCTGCAGGTTCATTACAAGATAACCCATTCACCCACTAACACTTGGAACCAACATGGGGAAGTTATCAAACTTACTAAGAAAATCGAACAAGCTTACGAGAAACAAACACAAGTTCACCAAACCAGCTTCTAACTAGTGGCATAATACGAGAAACAAACACAAGATCATTGTCGCCTCCAACTTGGTCATGTTTCTTGTTGATACGAGTGGCCTCCTACAATTAAGCAAATTCAACCATGTGTTGTTATTGCACCCCATCACAAGGGGTCGCCCCTTTTTCTGCAAACACAGATTTTCTAGTGTGATCACAAACAGAGATGACATGATAACATATATTATTACATAAGAATTGTTCCCAAATCACTCAAGGAAATAGAGATATTACCTGATGGATGGATCGTAGAAACTCATGTACGGAACCAAAGCCTGGAAAAATCCTCTCTTCCATATCTTCTTCCACTCTAGGGACTTGAGACTAATCTCATAGATGCGAAGGTCCTTGCTCACGAGGATGATATCTCTGCCCTCCACAGATCCAAGGAGTCTAACTCTTGTCTCGGGATTTCGGATAGGGAGAAATTTCTTGAGATCAATGACCCCGCATTCAATCCATGATTCAAATCCGTCGGTACCCATCTGCCTTGACCAAATATTGAGGGTTAACCCGTCCAGGTGTGCAAACCCCAAGCTGCCATCCTGCATCCCCATGAGGATAGTGCTATGGGCCATGCGTGTCTCCGCGAGCGGCGCATATATCACTGATAAGCATTTCGAACGCAAGTCGTACTTGAGAATTCCCACGCAACCATCATCATCATCATCATCATCATCATCATCATCATCATCATACACAAACATGAAGTAGAGCGTGTCTTGGATGAGGACAGGGGGCATTGGTTGGATGTATGCCCGAGCTCCAAGATGAAGGCTTGCTCCACTCCGAGTTAAGCCGGGACGACTCACCCGTCACCGGGAAGGAAACGTGCGCATAGGCTACATAATCATCACCATCACCAATGTCAATGCCGACGAGGACCACCCGGAAGGGCCCCTCGTGGCACGAGCGGTGGTCGCAGCTGGGCATGTCGCAGAGCACCGCGGCTCCACAGATGACGTAGCCTTCGGGCTCCCCCAATAGGCTGAGCTTCCACCAGCAGCCCGTCATGGGATCCAAGACGACGAGCTTGGTGGGTGATGCATCCCTGTCCCCAAGGACGACGCGGCCATGGCGGCAGTCCCACGGATCGAATGCAGAGTAGCACCAGCCGCTTCCGCCGTCGGGAATGCAGGCGCGGAATTTCTTGGAGACGAAGAGAGGTCCGGATGCAACCTCCACCGAGTCGGAGGATGATAGGGTCCTGGCAGAGGAGGAGTAGAGGTTGCCGGAATAGAAGAAGCCGAGCACGGGGGGAGCTCCGTGGAAATCGCGATACCGACTGCAGAAGGCAGGGCCGGTGAGCCGGGGGCGCCATTCCTTGCTGGACAGGGAGGCGCGCAGGAGACACGCAGGCTCGTCCGGCGGTATGCGGAGGAAGATCTCCTCGACAAGCTCGTCTGGCAGCGGCGGCGGCGGCGGCGGCGGCATGGTCAGTGGAGGCGGCGGCGAGGGTTTCTCTCTAGTGGGGAAATGTTTGAGCTGCTCGTGTGCGTGGAAATGTTAAACCAGCTTTGCTTGGTCGGGCTGCTCACACCAATTCTTTTTTTTTACCATAACTAGTAATTGGGCACGTGCAACGCACGTGTTTTTAATGACATCAGTCTAGGGCGGAGTGTGATTTACATGGAAGCTAGAAACATAATATGTCAGATAAATGGATTTTACTGAGTCGACTCAAGAACAACATAAAAAAACTCATCTAAGAAGTTATAATTCTCGAGTCCCATCTTCGACATGGTGTTAGTGTATTTCAGATAAAAAGCAGTAGCTGAAATAGCCAAGAAGCATGTTACTCTTCTGAAAAACTTCATGATGATGGACCATCTGACAAAAATAAAAGAATTTCATTCGTATGGCCATTTATATGCAAGGGCGACGATTTATGATATTGCTTTTGGCTCTCTGCGAGTGCCTTTTTTCAGTATATGTTAGACGAAATTAAGCATGGATAAGAAAATAATTTTCATGAGGTATAATTTGGTTAGGTCTTCTCATAAACAATGGAGAATAAAGAATTGACACAGTTATCTGGCATCGTAGTGGAAAGAAAAGAACGTGACAGAGGTTGCATGCCAACATTATTGTTTTCACCCTCGAGATTGTAAATGCATATCAAGCCAAGCTGGACTTGCCCCTAACCATGAAGGCGAGGACCGTCCCGCTGCAAACTGAAGAATGGTCACATGGTAAGGGTATCAAAGTTCTGTAGTATATAACTGCAAAACAAAGCTTTATGTGCTATATATAAATGCAAAATCTATCAAACGTCGGGATAATATAATTGCTTGCTGGGGTAACTAAACATGAGGGTAGGAAAATATAACCTAGAGAAGACATAAAAGGTTACACTTATTTCCTTGGAATTTCCTACATTCAGCTGAGGCACATGCCGATAGGATTGTCATGGCAATAAAAGAACACATGTGACTGGGAAATGTAAACCTTAAGCCGGCATCCCAGCAAGTTTGTACGCTTGTTGTTACTCTGCCGTGGTGGCTATATTAGGTTAAAGTCGGGCACGCCGTGCCTTATGTTTAAAAAAATGAATAACCAATGAAATACTTGTTTTAAATAAAGATGAAGTATTGAACTGATCGCATGGCAGTGCTTAAGTTGTCTGTATGCTCGTGTCGATTAGTACATATTTTGCAGAAACAATATTCTGTCATAAAGTACAGAAGTTGTATGAATTTAAAGAATAAAGCTCTAAGCATATCGTTTCAGAAAACTATATTTCAGTTATCTTAATGGTTCCTCTTCTGGATCTTTAGTAAAAAACCTTGACGGAATTTGAATCCATTGATTGGAAAATCTATTCCAAGAAAAATCGCTCAATGGTCATGTGCTGCAAACATTGAACTTTGGATTAATACAAACAACCTGCATGAAATAAAATAAAAACCTTAGATCTGCCGTGTGCGGGCATCCGTGCATGGTGGGAGGCAGGGCCACTGGCATGTGTTCGTGTCCCCTGCTCGTGGCCGGTGCTAATCGTGTCCTCGTGATAAAAGCATAGCGCAACCGAGAGCGAGCCCAGGATGAGACGCCGATAGGCTGGGTGCGCGGGTGGTGGCTGGTAGACAAATGCATCGCCGCATCACCGTCCCTGTTGGCTGCCGCAAACTTATCACCGTATTGCCGGGCTGACGATGGGGAAGAAAAGAACTGTCACGGCCCTAGTCCACGACCGCCTAGGAGACAGAGCAGGCCACGAGGGGAAGAAAGAGAAGAGGGGAAGCACCTGGACGCCCGCGGCTAGCCCTTGTCCACGACCACCGCCGGCTCACCCGGCTGTGCCGGCGACGAGGACGGGAGCTTGCCACTGCCGACGGATGAAGAACATGTGGTCGCGAGATTGGCCAAGCTGTTTTGAAGTGTTTATTTGAGCGGTGACAAATCATTGTAATTATCATCAAAACGAAAAGGTGTGTTGAGTTGTCAAACATTGGAGCGATCTGGAGCGTTGATCAGATATTGAACGGATCAAATTTAATGTATCCCGAACATGTTTTATCTTTTAATAGTAGTATAGACTAGCTAATTGTCCGTGCGTTGCTACGGAATAATAACAATTGATGATTTTATCCATTAAATCATGGTACCAAATGATTTTGTGTATCATATTATACATAAAATATAAAATACATGTGGCCATTAATTAGTTCACAAGAGGATTGTCTAATGGATGTTAATCTTAGTGAGACACAACAAACCATTCATCTAATTAAAACATTGGCTCTTTAAACATCCAGCTGGCTACAAGTTAAGAATAAAACAAAATAAACAACGTGTGTCGCCTATATTCAGCAAAGAAAGTATACAACCTACAAGTTCCTCCACTACAACATACTCCTTCTTCCGTTCCAAATTAATTGACTTGGTTTTGTCCAAATATGAATGTATCTATACTTGTTTGATGTCTAGATACATCCATGTATAACAAAATGTGTGTCAATTAAATCCGAACGGAGGGAGTAGTTGCTTACCTCTGACGGTATTTCTGAGAACAAGCAAGAGCATCAGCAGCTCCAAAGAGCAGAAAAAGATAATCAAGTGTCCTCATATGTATAAAAGAGAGCCGTTCTTTCCTTGCTCCTCACAAAAATCAAAAATCAAAATGGAAAAGTTTCAGCCTGTGCTCTGCATCCTGAACTTGTGCCCAGAACGACAAGCATAGCCATTCTACCCGCATCCACCTGCGATCGCTGCTGAATGGAGTAATGTAGAAAGGTGAGGACATCACGTCCATCTCCAATGTGACCTTGGTGTCCCTCAAATGATGATGCACTTCCTGCTGGTGCTGCTGCTAGTGAGAGCAGTCTGGCTTTAGGTCGCTCACCACACTTAGTCCAATTTGTCGATTTGCTGCACTTGCACTTTCGATTGATGTCGCTGAGGCAACCACTTTGCCAGGTATAGTTAAGAGAGTGACAAAGGTGAAATATCTTATATTGATGTTGTTTGAAGCCAAATGGAAAAAAATACCAGGTTGGTGACAAATAGTTAATAAACCTGTTGTAATCCTTCGAGGAACTTGGAAGGAATTGGACTGAGGCAGAGTGAACCATTGCAGTTCTGGAAGTAACCAGCCAAACAACGTTGCGACTATAGATCATTGTCAACTTCTAAAATCTATGGCACCCCAAAATCGAAATCATCAAGTTTCAAAACTTGTTAAGCATCACAATGTACCATATTATATGGGAATGAATAGTCTGAAGTATCACGAGCTTGCTTTGTAGAAAAGCCTACTAACTAATGCATTTTGGTATTTCTAATTAATTTTAACACAAGATAAGTATGGCTGTACACATCATTGAGAATCTGATATAAATATGTATAGTGAATCACAACAGGGAGAACTGTGATAGTGTAAATTACCTCGGGAGAAAAACATGCATTCTTACGACTCGCCCGCTTTTACACCACCTTCCTCTTAGCATATTTCCTATGGAAATTGTCAGCAGCAGTACATAACAGAAAAATCAAGAGCCGACGGCTTAAGTTGTGAATATTGCTAGTTTGCTACATAGATAAAATTGGAGAGACAGAAAGGTTACAAGATATGTCAAGGTAGAAACCTAGGACATATACAGCTCGTTTTCAAGATCTATGAGTATCTTGTGGAGTCGTGACATCTTCTCTGACTCCTTCACCGTGATCACGTTCTGGGTTATCAGATGTGTAGCTATGACTTCATATACATTTCTACACGCACGGATGGACACTTCCCTCTGTAGCTATGAGATAGATTTTGCACTGGGCGCGATTTGAGAAAACAGATGACAGCTCAGTATTTTTAATATGCTTATCAATATTTTTATTATGTTGGCCACAACACGGACCTTCTTTTTGATTATATATGTTTCCTCTAGTACTTCCTAATTCATTATTTAGGAAACGCAGGCGTGACTTAAGGGGAGAGCAAATATAAGGGGATCAATGGTTTACTTGTTACCAGTGTTCATCTCTGTCCCTGCTCATGTGGGTTCAGTAGTGACAACAATGAGTAAATATAATGGCTAAATGTACACACAAGAAAGATTCTTCCTTCCTAATATTTCAAGAAATAACAATCATTAGGTCTGAAATACCATGAATTCGCTCTCAAATTACAAGTAGCCGTCTCCATTAGTATTTTCACGTGTAAATGTTTTCACTGGAAATACCATGAATTTGCTCTTACAGTCTGACCATTTCTAGATAAAATGGGACATGTTCACATTTCTAAAGGAATGTGTCGTGGGAATGTTGCTTTCCAAAATCTCATAAAATGTATTCATGCTAACTTGCTAAGCATTGACGTGTTATGAAACTTCACAAGATATTTAAATCTTAATTATATACCTGGTTCTCTGTTGCTTGGCATGGACTCCTCATTTCTTTTTCATCAAGATGCTATCAGGCCCTCAAAATGCATGTCTTCAGGTGCTCCTTTTCAGAAGGATTAGTTCACATCTTCTCTGTTCCAATGAAGAGGTTCAGACCAGCACCTAAAAATTCAGATGATGTATATCTAGTATGAAGGACAGTTGCAACACGGCAATCGGTGTACAGCTGCAGGTGTTGTATATCCATGGCAAATATTTCCGCTTGAGCTCCATGTGTTTCAATTCTAGTCTGATGGAGGCCAAGTAAATACAAAAAAATTCTTGTGAAGAAACTAACAGAAAATTGGTTAGTTAATTCCTAGGTGAAGCCAACCATGCAAGCTGGATGAACATATCAGAACAAACAATGAAGCATTCATAGCTTTGAACAATTGAAGTCATTATCCAGATGCATCTGCTACTACAAATCGATTTTTATCGGATATACCTCGAGAGGAGGCGGGGGAGGTTGCTGACGTGCAGTCGACGAGCTCCAGGTCTCGCTGCTCCTGCTCGGGGACGGACATCGGGACATGGCGGGGACTTTGGCTGACGACGTCGCTGCGGATTGGAACCGCGCGTGACAGCGGGGAGGTGGGCTCACTTGCCCCTGGCAAGGGCGACTCCAGAGAAGCCGACAAGGTGGAGGCGGCAGGCTAGGTTGGGTGGCGGCGGATCGGGGGCTCAAGGGGAACGCAAGGAGGAAGGATAAGGAGGGAAAGGAGGGTTCTCGGCGGCGGGCGCATAGGAAAGGGCCAAGGCGGCAGCGGCACTGCATGGCCGCCGTCGCTGGAGGGTGGAGGCGGACAGTGGGTCGGGAAGGATTTGGTTGTCGGGCGTGATGGCGGTTGATTGCCTTTGTTTAGCGCTGATGAGGGAAGGGGGCAGGCGCGACTTGGGCCGGGCCAAGGTAAGGTTTAGCGATAGAACGAGGGACGATTTTCTGCCAGGCGACGTACCAACGTACGAACTCCCATTTAATAGTAAAGATAGGTTGAGGCTCACGTCTCGACAGTCAATAGTATACATAATTCGTGGCCTCACAATTCTCAATGGGCAAAGGCAGAGGGGGTTAAAACTACTCCCTCCGTACCAAAATAAGTGTCTCTAGTTTGTCCAAAAATGGATATATCTATACATAAACATGTCTAGATACATCCATTTTTGACAAACTTGAGACACTTATTTTTGGAAGGAGGGAGTAGTAAATTTTGACACCAATTGTTGCGGAGGTGTGGTTTGTTTTAGCATCATGAGCGATCAGTTTAACAGTAATTAACCGTGAGAAATAGTGTAGTTTTCTAAGTTTTGAAGTACATATAAACTACAATTTTGGCTAAAGCCAAACACCTCAAAGTATTTGATATTTCAATATTTCTGAAAACCGAAGTATTCTTTAAATAATTTGAAAATTTTGGAGCTCCCAAATGGGCCGAAGTGTTTTTAAAACAAACCATTTGAAACCCACATTCCTCTATGCTTGGCGAAGTAATACTTCAGTCTTGGAAAAAAAGGTCAGCCCTATGTTCATATACTTCAAAGATATTGCAGCTTCCTAAATATAGAAGTAAATAAAATTACTGTTTTAGATTAAGCCAATCACCTCAAAACTCAAAATATTTGGTGCTTCAGTATTTCCTGAAACTAAAATATATGAAATTCAACTTGTACGCATTGTTGAGTATTATTATATATAACTCGTGGGCAGGATTACAGGCTCTGTAGTAGTCTGTATGGTGTGTTATTTGCTTGTTAATTTCTTGCTTTTCACAAAAACAAAAACAAAAACAAAAGTAAGACTTGCTATGCTTATTTAAGACTTGCTTTGCTTATTTAATATTTGTAGACTTGTTTTGCTTGCTAAGTTCTGACCATGCCGTGACATCAAAAGCACGCGCAGCTGAGACGAAGAGAGGGTGGAAAATGGGATTATGGTCAGGTCTCTGGTACATTTGCATTTACATCCTGTCGCATGGGACCATTGGCTGCCTCCAACTTTGTTTTAGGGAAAGTTGCCTCCAACTAAAATAACACCACGCCACCTTTCCAACACAAAAAGGCCATGACGGCCCTGAGTTCAGATTAATTTCGGCCCAGTCTTGTACTGGTCAGAAATGTGTTTTTCGCTATGGAGCTATGGATCAATTAGAGCCCTTGTTAAACTGTAGGGCCTTGTACGAAAAGTCATGTGGCCTGTTTTCTGGAAAAAAAATGAAAACTCATTTTGAAGTTTCAGAAAATCCTGGAAACAACTCCAGACAATGATAATGATGTATTCTTCCAAAGTGCAAAATGTCAAATCGAAAACTTTAGTATTTTGAGCCACAAAAAAGACAAATCTGAATATTGTTTTCATTTTTTTAGGCTACAAAACACCACTCTTATTAGAATTGTTTATTTAGAGGAAACAGTCTGAAAGGTACACCGACCACTCTGGACAGCTGCTAGTCCTGTTTCAGTAGGGATATGTCACGTAGAACAAAATTTAAACTGGATTTGCCACCCACGTGTATCACGTCTGCTAAAACTGTCATCTGCTTGGTGATATGTCGTCAGAATTTAGATTTCAGAGCTGAAGATGGGAAGCTTGACAACAAAGACCCTAAATTTTTTGTTCATTTTTGGTAATTTCTCTCACGTAGGAAATCATACAACTTTTGAAAAGAAAGTACTTTAATATTTTCCATGAAAAAAAAGAATAAATTTTGCTGATCGCATTTCCCGTACCTCAACAATGGCATCTTCTAATTACATACTTTATAATGGAGTAGTTAAGAATTTTCATATATGGAAAAAAAATTGCATAGAATTTTACAAGAGAAGTCAAATTGCAACATAGAATTTTACAAGAGAAGTCAAATATGGCAACACTATGGCGTTGATTCATGATTTTATTTCTTTTCACAATGGTGGATAGCACCCCCGGCATAGCAGAAGGCCCCGTAACTTCAGCGAGCTTAGATTTTGTAGCGAACTTCCTTTTTGTGCTAATAAAATTTCTCAAATAATTTAGGTACATGCCAATGTTGGATACTGCTATCTAGCTAGAAATCGCAAATACCTTTTTTCCACCAACATAGTGTTTTCTCAAGGCCTGCACCAGCACGAACCAAACACATCCGTCCATCTGTTATAGACCGATTTCTCCACATTTAGAGAAAATAGTACCAGATGTGAAAAATGCCAGTGAAACTCTCGAGAAAGGAAGTGCCATTTTTAGGTGTTCAGTAAATTAAGCAACGCTGATATGAAGGTGATTCTTGGTACAACCTCCACAAGGTGCCGCCGCCATCTACGGTGACCCTGCCCCATCACCGTCCCTTAACACGCGCTTTGGTCGCTAGCCTATAGAATGGAATTACATCATTCTTATTATCTCTTTCGTCCCACCTTTTAGACGCTCCCCACTACATAGAAGACACGACCACACCCTGCCTCGTAACCCCACACCACCTCAAACTTTTCCCCACCCGAAACCCTAGCCGCCTCCAATGGCCATGCCGCCACAGGTACCCACGCTCCCGGAAGAAATTCTAGAGGAAATTTTCCTCCGTCTCCCTCCAGATGAGCCCGCTTGTTTAATGCGTGCCTCCCTCGCCAGCAAGCTCTGGCTCGCCCACCTCTCCGGCGCTCGCTTCCGTAGTCTCTATTGTGAGTTCCATGGATCTCCCCCAATGCTTGGCTTCCTTTATCATTCGCCCCTATATTCCAATCCGGAGGAGGAAGAAACCTTGCCACTCTTAGTCGCCACGACTAAGTTTGGTGTGCGCACACCCAACAACTGGGGTCATAAAAAGTACCATGCATGTGACTGCCGCCATGGTCGTGTTCTCCTTGTTGATGATAATAATTCTCCCAAAAAACTCATCGTTTGGGACCCCATGACAGGCAGTCAAACAGAGTTGTGCCCACCCACAAATAACTTTTTCTGGTATGGGGTTGCGGTGCTCTGCACAGTGTCTGGATGTGACCATCAGGCATGTCACGAGGGCCCCTTCCAAGTGATCTACTTTGGCCTGACCAAGGGTGTTCATGGTGGTTCTGTTGCATATGCGTGTGTATATTTACAGGAGACCGGTGAGTGGAATGAGCAGCGATGTAGTCTTGATCTCGGGATTGATGATGCGTTCATTGAGACCATACCCCCTGTCCTCATTGGAGACACACTTTACCTCATGATTACTGATGATGATGATAATTATAAGGCGACAATTCTTGCATACAACTTGGCCTCCAATTGCTTATCCCTGAATGATGCGCCACGAGGGGGCGTTTCTTTTACTGATATCTTGATGGTGATGGAGGATGGAAGTTTGGGGTTTGTACACTTGGAAAATGTAACCATATATGTATGGTCAAGGAAGATGGGTTCTGATGGAGTTGCAACATGGACTCACTACAAAGTCCTCCATATTCAGATTCCTATAGAAAAAAATTAGACTAGTTGGATCTATGGAGGGCAATGATGTCATTTTCGGGATCACAAAACTTGGCATATACGAGATCAATATCAAGTCACTGCAGTGTAAAAAGTTGTGGAAGAAAGAAAAAATCCGTTCTGTGATTCCATACATGAGTTTCTATAGTCCACAAGGTATGTATGTATGTGTCATTTATTTATTTATTTATTTATTTCATACACCTCTAAGGTATTAGTATATGAACAAAATAAAATATTAAATCTCTCATTAGATAGGAATATTTATTTGATGATTCACTTGTGGAATATTTATGTCCTTGAGAAAACTATCAGTGCTATGCAAACTCAAATGTTGCACCATGGTGCTTGTGCATACTTTTTTTTTTTGAGGAAGGGTCTGATACAAAGATAGGAGGCTCCACACTTTACAAACAGGTCCCTACACAAACACAAAATAACAAGGAAACCCGGCAAAGTGCAAAAGCACCCACAACCACCGGAGAGAAACGCGATCAGACCCACGGCCACGCCCAAGCCTCCTACGCGCCGCCGGTGCTTGTGCATACTTAACTGGCAACTTATCATAGCATGTCCTTTTTGGAATCACGCAGGGAAATCCACGCTTTAAAGAATAGGGTGAGACCCTATGATGGGACGCAATAATAACATATGGTTGAATATGGTCAGGGGCAGGAGGCCACTCCCATCAGCAAGACGGATGACAAGTTGAATGTGCTTATGGTCTTCTCATGAATTATGGCAAGAGCCTTATTATATCACTATTTTGTACCTCGTTTGGTGCAGTGGTACTTGTTTCTCATAATGTTGTTGACTTCCGTTAGTGCCCTTGACAATTTCTTCATGTTGTTCCCATGGTGTGCAAGTGGGTGAATGGATTATCTTGTAATGAACACTTAATTTATTGATACAGTAGTAGCTTGTGCTCGTTTTTTTAAGATGTACCGTATCTGGTAGCTTTGTCTTACCTTTTGAAAACCTTCACAGTTTTATCTCATAGCTTTGATGCATTCTCTGGATTCACTATCAAAAGGTACCGTAGATGAGTAGATATTGATCGCTGTCTACCTTGATTCACCAGGAGTAACTACCGGGCTGAAGATAGCCTGATGTTTTCAATGTAATGGATTTGGTAGACATAGTTAGTAGCATAATCATCACTAGTGTTTTCTTCACAATTCGTCCACCTTGATTTGCAGCTCGAAATGATTCGTCAAAGCATGAGAGTGCAATGACAATTTCAGTATCACGATGTTAGCTTAGCCAGGAAAGCAAATGCTCACATTTGTTGTTACTACAAAACCCAAACACACTGGCTCTTGGTGAATACATTTGTGTCTGTTACAACAAGTTATTTCCATTTTAGTGATTCAGTTGATGAGTTTTCTCCATCACCAACATGCATTGCATTAACATTGATAGCTCAAAAAAAAGGAGAAGCTATCAACTCTTTGGGCGACACAAGATTTATCAGGAGCCGGTGCTTGCATCATTTCAACCTCCTCTCACAGGAGTATTCAAAGATTGGATCAAATCTGGGAATGAAAATCGTAGAGGAGTTGGATGGGTAACTTTGCTACTGCAGCCTGCAGGTGCATTATGAAGCAAATTAAAAAATAGAAACTCAGAAGGCGACTTGAGCATCTCCCATACATAGAGAAATATCTGTGATTCCAACCCGTGATTTCTCCAAGATTTGGAAGGCCAGGGTGCAGCCCAAATGCAAGTTTTTCATGTGGTTATGGCTGCAGCAGCGTATCCTCACTGATGATGTGCTGTGCACTAGAGGGATACCTCCTGGCGATCATTGCACGCTCTGCGATCAGGAGGCCGAGACTGCAACCCATTTGATCTTGTCATGCCCCTTTGCTAGAACCATTTGGCACCTTCTTGCCCAATGGACAGGTACACAACAGCTGGCGTTGCTAAATAATAACTTCACCAGTCCAGGAGAGTGGTGGCACTTCATGTCACACAACCTCACAAAGGATGAACTCATGGTCGCAATCTACGGCGTCTGGCATATTTGGAAAGAGCGCTGTCGGAGGGTGTTCCAAGGGGCTGCAACAAATGAGCATCAGCTCATTGAGATGATCAAAGATGACCTCCTATTGCTAGGAACTTACATTCAGGAGCAGCAGCAAGAAGCGCAAGATGAGACGGGCAATGTGCCTGATGATTGGGAGTAGTCCGACTTTTTTTTTCAGTTTTCAGTTTTTTGTCTCTTTCCTTTTTCCTTTAAGCTAGCCTCTCCCTGGCTTGTAACAGACCTTATTCTATCTTCTTAATTGATTAGGCAGAGCACCTGCCATTTAGCTTCAAAAAAAAAATCTCTTGCCTAAGTCAAGTCTGTGAAACCAGTTTCGATATTTTGATCTCCCTTATTCATGCACACACGGTTAGACACGAGCAACCCACCAAAACTTACTGACAAGAACCAACAGTAGTATGAGAAACCAAGCACCACCAAAACTATCATCTTGCCTAGAGTGGCATCCCGCACAGGCACAAGGTGCATCGGAGGGATCTCAGTTGGAGGTGCTCCAAAAGTGCCTTCATCGGTCCATGAGGATCCGAAAGTGCAGCTACTGACTTTTTGTGTTGCTGAATCTTTTTGTTAGTCCTTCACAGTAGGTCCACCTGATTTACAACTTGAAATGAGTTGCTGAAGCATGAGAGAGCACAATGATAAGTAAGTTGCTGCTATTTGTTTTGTAGCTCAGTTCAGAAGGCTAAGTGAGTTTTCCTCTGCACCAAGTTGCGCTGAACCAACATTGCTTGCGAAAAAAACATTGCAGCAACAATAGAAGCCATGTCGTGCTAGTTCAGTTCAAAAGGAAAAGAAAAAGGGCCAATTAATTAACACCTCTGGACAAATTGCTGCTCATGTCAACCTGAACCTCCTATGTGTACCATGCACCCAGAATATCTGAAACTCTAAAAAAAATATTTTCTGAACAACGGAATTGAGCTTGGGTCCAGAGAATCCACATCGAGAGCAATCCTGTTCTTCAGCATACGCACCCATTTTCGATGCACATGATATATAGCATGATGAAATGCATTCATGGACATGACATCTCAAGTTTCTGCTACAAACCTGTGTTCCCAAGTTCCTTCTTTTTAGCGCTTCACTTTACAAGGTTAAGTAAGTTCCCTCCTGCACCAATGTGTCATGCTGTAAGAAAACATCTGCAGTAACAACAGCACTTTGACATGCTATACCAGTTCAGTTCACAAGGTTATTTATCAGCGATCCAGCATGCACATGCCACATATAACCATCTCTTGGGCGAAACAAAACAGCAGCTCTAAATATACCCCCGTCATCCACGGATAATTAGAAACTAAACCAACATGGGGTTAGATTTTATCAATCAAAGCTAGGATCAAATTCTGAAATAGTTTTTTCGATAAAGATTCAGAGATAGTATATCAATAGAAGCTGGGAGAACAAATTGTAACTTACTGACAAAAGCCAACAACAACAAGAGAAACAAGCACAACCAAAACATCAACCAGCTGGTGATTGCCTGTACCTCATGATTCAGTCCCATGCTAGTGATTGCTTGCTTAAAAACTGATGCAAGATCAATACTCGTAATGCAGAACTAATTAAATTCACAAGATTAATTAAGACATATTAGTGAACCATGATCTAATGGGCAACCGAAACACCTAGCTTTAGATATGTTCACATCGTCTGCTCATCAATGCTATATGAACATAGAGATTGGATGAAAGATGCGAGAGTAGACTGGAGGTTTTAAAATGGTAAGGCAAAGCTATTGTCTGGAGTGAATTTTTTTAGACAAATTAAACAACAGAGCACATGTTTGCTGCTGCAAAACAAACTGGAGCTTCGTTATGAGATAAACCCATTCACCCACTTACACAAGAACAACAACAACATTGCGAAATAACTAAGCTTACTGACAAAAGCAAACCGTGGTACGAGAAAACAAGCACCACTACACCGGACCGACTACTAAACAGCGACGTGATGATTCATCAACACACCAATGTCGCACCCAAGTTGATCATCCTTTTGGCTCATGAGGGCGGTCTCCTCACCTTAAGCATATCCAATCATACATTGTCAATGCACCGCTTCACAGGGTGGCATCCTTCTCTGAAAAAACAGTTTTGGCAGTGTGATTCTAAAAGGGGATAACACTATAATTTCCAATTAACGAATCATAAGCATAATTAGGTGTGACATTTGATTATTAAATAGCACACGAATTTTGCTTTAGCACATAAATATATCACAACTGAAGCATCAAATAAACTTTCAGTGTAATTAGACATTGAATATTATGTGTGTACTTAAGAGTTGTTTCAAAATCACTTAAAAAGAAGGTACAGATGTATTTTTTTTTTTTTTTGAAACAAGGCAAAAGCTTTGCCTTTTATATTGATATAGGAGAAGCAAACATGATACGGCCGAAGCCAAAATAAAAAGAGTCACACAGGTCGGGGCCTACTAAACGAAAGAAAAGTATCCCACGAGAACTGTCAAAACTCCCATGCTCGGAGGACGCCGATGAGCTGGAGGATGCTGAAGAACCCTTCGCCCCACGCTTCGTTTCCACCTGCGCAGAGTTCACCGTGCGCGGCGACGGCTGGGGGCACGGGGAGTACAACGCGTGGGACTGCCGCCACGGCCGCGTCCTGCTCGGCGAATACAGCGCCAAGAAGCTCGCCGTCTGGGACCCCATGACGGGCCGCCGGTGGGAGCTGCAGGAGCCCGCGGTGGTGTACGGCCACGGGCGTTTCGCGGCCGCGGTGCTCTGCGCCGTCGGCAGCGGCTGCGACCACCTCGCGTGCCACAACGGGCCCTTCCGGGTCGTCCATTTGTCCCTGCCGACGGCGCAGAGCACCGCGGCCGCGAAACGCCCGTGGCCGTACACCACCGCGGGCTCCTGCAGCTCCCACCGGCGGCCCGTCATGGGGTCCCAGACGGCGAGCTTCTTGGCGCTGTATTCGCCGAGCAGGACGCGGCCGTGGCGGCAGTCCCACGCGTTGTACTCCCCGTGCCCCCAGCCGTCGCCGCGCGCGGTGAACTCTGCGCAGGTGGAAACGAAGCGTGGGGCGAAGGGTTCTTCAGCATCCTCCAGCTCATCGGCGTCCCAGGCTATGGAAGTGAGGAAGCCGAGCATGGGCGTGGCGCCATGGCGCTCGCGGTAACGGGTGCGGAAGCCCGGGGCGGTGAGGTGGGCGTGCCAAGACTTGCTGACGACGGAGGCGCAGATGAGGCACTCCGGCTCGCCTGGTGGGAGGCGGAGGAAGATGTCCTCCATAATCTCTTCGAGGAGCGCCGGTGCCGTCTGCTCGACGGCTCCTTCCGGTACCGGCGGCGGCGGCATGCTAGCTAACCGGAGGCGGCGAGGGTGGTTCTTCTCGGGTGGGGAGACTAGAAATGTCTCGAGGCAGTGGCAGTGCTGGGGCGGTCGTTGTGCTGGGAGTGTCCGACAGGTGGCTCAAAGCTCTTGACACGTAACGTGCATGCATTTACACGATTCTTCCGGCGCATGCAAATTTGAAAGCAGGATGGCGCATGCAAATTTGAAAGAAGGATGTACTCCTGTATGTTCATAAAAATAAGATCTATCTAATTATTCTAAAATCATGCATGTTTAAAAAACGGAGATCCCTGTTCAAAAATAGAAGAAGAAATTTTCCTTGTTCCTTTAAATATGGTTTTACGGAAATGCAACTTATTATGCATTGCAACTCAATTTAACTTGTCCTTCACGTGGTTGGGCCATATTGTAAATATTTAAATATGGCATATCATATGTCGTTGGGCCCATTGGATTATGTCATGTGTTGACTGTTGTTTTCATTTTCGGTATTTAGCTCTTCTCGGTAGAACGTGAACGAGATCGATAACACCAAAGCCGAGTACTTGATCGGAAGATAGATCAAGCACGAGACTCCGAATATCCATCTTTCGTTATCAATGATTTTGACAACGGTAGCCCCCGTCACATTTGAACCTATGATTTCAAAGTATTTCAATCTATTAAAGAATGGATGGAAGAATCATGTCCCACTGAAGCCGATATTCTTATCGGACCGGCAGTGACTGAGGACGCTACAGATGAAGTAAAAAAGATAATAAAGCTTCTATTAATATTTAAAGTGAATTATATTCTAGAGGAGAATGGATTTTTGTTTCAAAAAATCTTTTTATTTTTAATCACCATATTCTTTGTTTCCCTAGTTTTTCATTACAGTTCAATATTTTTGGTTGAAATGATATATCTCCCACAAAGCCCGGGTGCTTAAAATGTTAGTCGCAAATTTATGAAAATCAAGATTTTGTTCTCAGTTTTTTTTTGTGGCCAAAACTTTCAAAATGATCTTAAAAGGAATTTATTCATATTTTTGTTGGCATTTCGTAGTAATTTTTTTTTTATTGTAGTGCTACCTATATGGTTTTCACACTTAGACGATGAATTTCAGAAGAGTTAATGGAAGAATATTGTTGGACTCCGTCACTCCGGTCTCCGGCACAGTTGAGCCGCCACAAACTTGGTTCAAATATAATGGGAAAATAACAATTTATTCATGTCTGCATCACCATACACTAGTAGAAAAACCATCTTTGGTCCAGGGCCGCCCCAGCCATTAGCCCCGGTTCAGGTAAAAACCGGGACCAGTGCC
This sequence comes from Poa pratensis, assembly GCA_947311845.1. Classification (NCBI taxonomy): domain Eukaryota; kingdom Viridiplantae; phylum Streptophyta; class Magnoliopsida; order Poales; family Poaceae; genus Poa; species Poa pratensis. The sequence continues at coordinate 4,487,631 of CAMZMU010000115.1, read as the reverse complement.
TGGCACTGGTCCCGGTTCGAGTTGCCACGGCCCCGTGGACCATTGGTCCCGGTTCGGTTGGGGGTATTGGTCTCGGTTCTTGGCACGAACCGGGACCAAAGCTCCAGAGCCAGACACGTGGCGTGCGGCGGAGCTTTGGTCCCGGTTCGTGCCAAGAACCGGGACCAATACCCCTCCCTGCCTATAAATAACCCCCACCCCCTTCTCTCCTCTAATTTTTTTCTCTTGGATTGGTGGGAAGTGGGTGCTATTTTTTTTTCCTTTGCCACGCACAAGATGTGTTCGATGAAATGCCCGACCCACACTTAAGTTCACACAAAATGATATCCTCGGCCGAGGTTAGCAACTTTATCCTTTTCGTCTGTAATTGATACAGAAATATTGCACGTGTCGATGTACGGTGGTCATTTCACTATTCAAGATGTTATTGTAATGGTATTTGATAAACTTAATTATATATATGATGCAGATGGATGCACGGATGCGATGGATGTACGGCGAACGACGCAGTTCCGAGTTTATTGCAGGCCTGCATAAATTTCTCGATGTGGCTGAGGCAAACAAAGTGAATAATTTTATGCCTTGTCCATGTGAGAAGTGTCGGAACGTCAGGGAGTACTCTGACCCGAGAACCATTCAAGACCACGTGATTCGGAAAGGTTTCATGCCCAGCTATAATTGTTGGACCAAGCACGGAGAAAGAGGGGTTACGATGGAAGACAATGAAGAAGAGGAGGATGATGACAACTATCCTATGTTCCCTGAGGAATGCGGTGATACTGTTATGGAAGACGTTGAAGAAGAAAGAGGTGAACATCGGGCATCAGATGAGCCCGCTGATGGTCTTGGTGGGGTCATTTCTGATGCAAAGCGAGAATGCGATACAGAAAAGGAGAAGCTAAAGTTGGAGGCCATGCTTGAGGATCACAAAAAGTTGCTGTACCCAAACTGCGAAGATGGCAGCACAAAGCTCGGTACCACACTGGAACTGCTGAAATGGAAGGCAGAGACTGGTTGTTCTGACAAGGGATTTGAGAAGTTACTGAAAATAATGAAGCCGAAGCTTCCAAAGGATAACGAATTGCCCGAGACTACATACGAAGCAAAGAAGGCTATCTGCCCTCTAGGATTAGATGTGCAGAAGATACATGCATGCATTAATGACTGCATCCTGTACCGCGGTGAGTACGAGAACATGGATAAATGCCCGGTATGCAATGCACTGCGGTACAAGATAAGACAAGATGACCCTGGTGATGTTGAGGGCGATGACGAGCCCCCCGGAAGAGGGTTCCTGCTAAGGTGATGTGGTATGCTCCTATAATACCACGGTTGAAACGTCTGTTCAGAAACAAAGAGCATGCCAGGTTGTTGCGATGGCACAAAGAAGAGCGTAAGAAAGACGGGAAGTTGAGACACCCCGCCGATGGGTCCCAGTGGAGAAAAATCGACAGAGAGTTCCCGACATTTTCAGATGACGCAAGGAACTTAAGATTTGGTCTAAGTACAGATGGCTTTAATCCTTTTGGGGAGCAGAGCTCCAGTCATAGCACTTGGCCCGTGACTCTATGTATCTACAACCTTCCTCCTTGGTTGTGCATGAAGCGGAAGTTCATTATGATGCCAGTGCTCATCCAAGGCCCGAAGCAACCCGGCAACGACATTGATGTGTACCTAAGGCCATTAGTTGATGAACTTTTGCAGTTGTGGTCCGAACCAGGTGTACGTGTGTGGGATGAGCACAAACAACAGGAATTTGACCTACGAGCGTTGCTGTTCGTAACCATCAATGATTGGCCTGCTCTTAGTAACATTTCAGGACAGTCAAACAAGGGATACAATGCATGCACGCACTGTTTAGATAAGACTGAAAGTATACATTTGGGAAACAAGAATGTGTACCTGGGGCATCGTCGATTTCTTCCGAACAGTCATGCCGTAAGAAAGCCCGGCAAGCATTTCAACGGTGAGGCAGATCGCCGGAAGAAGCCTAACCTCCCTGATGGTGATGTTATATATGACATGGTCAAGGATTTAGAAGTAATCTTTGGAAAGGGTCCTGGCAGTCTATCTGTTCCGAATGACGCTGACAACCACGTACCCATATGGAAGAAGTGCTATATTCTGGGAGCTACCCTATTGGAAAGTCCTAGAGGTCCGGTCTTCAATCGACGTGATGCACGTGACGAAGAATCTTTGCGTGAACCTGCTAGGCTTCCTGGGCGTGTATGGGAAGACAAAAGATACACCGGAAGCACGGGCAGACCAGCAACGTATGAAAGACCCATACAACAAGCAGACGGATAAAGGGCGTCAATACTTAAGCAGCTACGCTCTTACCAAAGCAGAGAAGGAAATCTTTTTTGAATGCCTGAGCAGTATCAAGGTCCCGGCTGGCTTCTCGTCAAATATAAAGGGAATAATAAATATGGCAGAGAAAAAATTCCAGAACCTGAAGTCTCATGATTGCCACGTGATTATGACGCAGTTGCTTCCGGTTGCATTGAGGGGGCTTCTACCGGAAAATGTTCGAGTACCCATTGTGAAGCTATGTGCATTCCTCAATGCAATATCTCAGAAGGTCATCGATCCAGTAACTCTACCAAGTTTACAGAAGGCTGTGGTCCAATGTCTTGTCAGCTTCGAGTTGGTGTTCCCCCCATCATTCTTCAATATTATGACGCATCTCCTGGTTCACCTAGTCGACGAGATTGCCATTCTCGGTCCTGTATTTCTACACAATATGTTCCCCTTCGAGAGGTTCATGGGAGTCTTGAAGAAATATGTTCATAACCGTGCTAGGCCAGAAGGAAGCATCTCAAGGGGCTATGGAACAGAAGAGGTCATTGAGTTCTGTGTTGACTTTATTCCTGACCTTAAGCCGATTGGTGTTCCTGAATCGCGGCATGAGGGGAGACTGAGTGGAAAAGGCACGCTAGGAAAGAAAGCACTGATATGTAGGGACGGGCATTCTTTAACTCAAGCACACTACACAGTTCTACAAAGTTCCACCTTCGTGGCTCCGTATATCGAGGAACACAAGAATTATGTACGCTCCAAGAACCCGGGGAAGGATGACTCCTGGATTAAAGAAAAACACATGGAGACCTTCGGCAGTTGGTTGCGATTACAGCTCATGAATGACACCACTGTCGGAGATCAGCTCTACTTGTTGGCCGCGTCACCATCTTCGACTGTATTGAATTTCCAAGGGTACGAGATAAATGGGAATACATTTTACACGATCGCCCAAGATAAAAAGAGCACCAACCAGAACAGTGGTGTCCGCTTTGATGCAACAAACGACGATGGGCAAAAGGACACATACTATGGTCGCATAGAGGAGATATGGGAACTTGACTATGGACCTACTTTTAAGGTCCCTTTGTTTCGGTGCAGTTGGGTCAACATGAATGGAGAAGGGATAAAGGTAGACCAGCTGTACGGGATGACAACAGTGGATCTCAAGAATCTTGGTTGTTACAAGAACGAACCATTCGTCCTAGCCAATGATGTGGCTCAGGTTTTCTATGTGAAGGACATGTCCTCCAGACCGAAAAAAAGAAAAAACAAGCAAACGAATACATCAGACGATGAGCCAAAGCGTCACGTAGTTCTTTCAGGGAAAAGAAACATCGTGGGAGTCGAGGACAAGACAGACATGTCAGCAGATTATGATAAGTTTGATGAAATTCCGCCCTTCACAGTGAGAACTGACCCAAGCATCCCGTTAAATAATGAAGATGCTCCATGGTTACGGCTGAAGCGATCATAGGCCAGGGACATACGCGAAGAAGGGTTCATGGCTTTTATGTAAATCAATGTAATGTATTAAACCTTTAAGAAATGGGTATATCACATGTGAGTTTTCTTTTTGTTTTCTGTTAATTAATTGCATGACGACCGGTGAAACACGCGTGGTAGGTGGTTGTCGGCTCCCACACCTCCCGTGGGAACCTCTCAAACCTCAGCTTCGACCGTCCAAACACAGTTCCCCCTGCATACAGCCCGACGGTGGCTCGTGAGTTTGAGCGCCACTTCGATCCAAGCAGCGGTAAGACGTCTCTGATGATCTACAACCGTCCGGCAAGACGTCTCTGATGATCTGCAACCGTTTGGAACGGTCGCAGGTCATCAGAGACGTCTTGCCACTGGTTGCCCAAAGATGCCTCTCCGAGTGACGCTGGAATGTTTTGTGTTTGAGCGCCACTTCGATCCAAGCAGCGGCAAGACGTCTCTGATGATCTACAACCGTCCGGCAACACATCTCTGATGATCTGCAACCGTTTGGAACGGTCGCAGGTCATCAGAGACGTCTTGCCGCTGGTTGCCCAAAGATGCCTCTCCGAGTGACGCTGGAATGTTTTGTGTGAGTGAGTAACTGTCTGAGGAGGGCGGCTATATATAGGGTACGTGTGCTTCTTTAGTCCCGGTTGGTAACACCAACCGGGTCATGTGGCTCACGAAGTGGTCGTGATACTGCTGATCCAACAGCTCACAATCCCTCAAAAGAAACACACCCCTGATCCAACGTCTCACAAGCGCTTGAAAGAAACACACGATCCGTGTGCTTCTTTAGTCCCGGTTGGTAACACCAACCGGGTCATGTGGCTCACGAAGTGGTCGTGATACTGCTGATCCAACAGCTCACAATCCCTCAAAAGAAACACACCCCTGATCCAACGGCTCACAAGCGATTGAAAGAAACACACGATCTGTGTGCTTCTTTAGTCCCGGTTGGTAACACCAACCGGGACTAAAGACGGGCTTTGCGGTCACGACACGTGTCCTCCCCCAGCGCTTCCCTGGGCACGTGTCCTCCCCCAGCGCTGCCCTGGAGGTCTTTATATATTGTCGCCGACGGGGTAAACCCTAATCCACCATTCCTAGCCACGAACGCATCGTCTCCACGAGATGGATCCGCCACGCCCGCCGCAGCGCCTTCTGGACGAGGTCGAGCGTGCTCGGCAGAGCGCGCTTGGGCGCAACCGCGGGAGTCTATCCCGCCGTATGCCCACGAGCCCGGCGTGGAGAGGAATGCCCAGCTACCGGCCTCCTGCTCCACCAGGTGCCGCCGCACCTCCACCTGGCGCCGCTGCACCTCCACCAGGCGCCGCCGCTCCTCCCGCGGAGGAGGAGGACGACGGCGACTTCGACTGGAGCGACGACGGGGAAGAAGGTTGTGGGTTGCAGATATAGGAGGCCATGGAAGCCTCCTTCCAGTCTGTCCGCGACTACCCTGTCCAGCGAGCCAAGACTTCCTACCAGCTCAAGGCGAAGGAGGCTTCCGATCTGGATTGGGCGCTGAAAGACTCATCCTCCATGGATCTTGCCCTCCGCCGCAAACGTGCGCGCGAGAACCGGGCGGCCGCCCACGGGGCTGGCTCCTCCCGCCGTTCCCCCTAATCCTACGGCCTTCGAGCCAGCAAGTCCGTTTATGTAGAATAATGTTGGTGATGTTGGATCAGGGGTGTGTTTCTTTCAAGCGCTTGTGAGACGTTGTATCATGTGTAATAATGTATTAAACCTTTTATGTAATGCATTAAGATAAATGAATTAATAATTTTTATCTGCTTTCTTCTGCATTTTACAACACCAAACATTCATCTTACAAATATAGGTTTACTGAAATTGTTCTGCATTTACTTCTGCTTACGGATTATTTGTCGAATTTCGACTTACGGATTTAAAGATATCAATTTATCCATATTAAATTGAAAATGACAATAATAATGTAAAATTGATTTTGGATTATTTATACAAATTCAAACACTTTTCACGTTGAAAGTTTTGTCAATTCAAAATATGCAATAAAGTTAATATATTTTTAATTGAAAATGGCAAAATGGTTAATAGTTTGTATAGTTAGAATAATTATTTCAGAAAACAGAAAATGGTTTTGGATTCTTTATTCAAATTTAAAAACTTTTCATGTTGAAAGTCTTTTCAGATTCAAAACCATTTGAAATTCATATCCAAACACCTAAATAAGAAAAAAAAAAGCGGGAACAAAATTTCAGAACTGAAAAGTTCGAAATAATTTTGAAAAAGGACTCTTTGGTCCCGGTTTCTAGCAAGAACCGGGACCAATGAGTCCATAGACGCGCGCCGAGATCTGGCATTAATTACCCACTCTTTGGTCCCGGTTGCTGGCAAGAACCGGGACCAAAGAGGCATTGGTCCCGGTTCTTGCCAGCAACCGGGACCAATGACCCCCCCTGCTACTTAACTGTTGCCCTTCTCCTTCCCCGATTCATTCGCAGAAACGCCTAAGGACCGGAGAAGAAGGAGGAGCCCATGCCGCCGCGCCCGCACGCCGTCAGGCTGCCCAACCCCGCCCTCGACGCCGGTGCCCTCGACGCCCGCGCCGCCGCACCCGCACGCCGGCCGCCCGTGCTGAGAAGAAGGAGAGGAGCGCGCCCGCACGCCGGCCGCCCGTGCTCGCCGTTGCTCGTCGCCGCGATGCACCGTTTCGTTTAGGCCAAGCCGCTGACGGGTGGGCCCCACCCGTCAGCGTTTTAATAATTTCTACGCACGGAAAAAAAATGGGCTGAGCCCATTGGGCTGGAACCCCTCGCGGCCTGTTTTTTTTTCCTGACTCGAATTAAGAAATGAACAGAAATATTTTATTCTGTGTGTATGTTAGAAATTAAGTAACTCGAGATCTATAAGTCCAAAATTGATGAATCAAAATTCTTTGGTAAGCTAATAAAAATGTTTGTCCAACCACACTGGTCCCATATTATTTAGATTAATAATAAAAGAATGGTATTTAAATTACTACAGAGGGTTTAAATCACCAAATTGTTTATTTCTGATGCTCTGTTAGCTCAAATAATGTGAATCCAATTTTGTTAGCTTAGTATTGTGATAAATTAGCATCCCTAATTTTTTGTGGAATTAATTGAGCAACAAAAATAATTTGGCATTCGATTAACGTTTGTAGACCCTTCTGTACTACAACATTTTTAGCTGTCAAATGGTTAATCTAAATGAGTTGAATCCAATTGTGTTAGATCAGAAATATTCAGTACTTGCTATCCCTCAAAGGATTTAATTTTATGATTAACAAAACTTGTGCAGTAGCCAAAACTTGATTAATAAGCTTCTGGACTAAAACATTTATGTAGGGAGTTTAGTAACTCAAAATGGCCCAAACTCGATTATGTTGTCTTTGGGCTCCATTTAACAGGATCTCCATGTTTAGGAATTGTTAGTAATGTGTTAGGAAAAAAATTTGTGTTAGATATGCAAAGATGCAAATTTAACGAGTTTACGGGTTTACGATACGAGTTAACGAGTTTACGCGTTTACGGGTTTACGATACGAGTTTACGAGTTTACGGGTTTACGATACGAGTTTACAGGTTTACGATACGAGTTTACGAGTTTACGGTTTACGATACGAGTTTACGGGTTTACGATACGAGTTTACGGGTTTACGATACGAGTTTACGGGTTTATGATATTGTAGATGTATCTTGACATATGGAACAAGTTACCCAACTAAAGTTTTGTGCATTGTTCTTAATTTGCAGAAACTATGGAACGAGATGAAGATCAGGAAAATATCCTCCAGGATATAATCCGCGGGCCGGAAGATATTGTCGATGTCACCACGGAGTTTTTGAACAACTCCGGTGAGGGAGATGAGTCTCTCAACCGAAGAGACGGCTCCGGTGAGGTAGAACCCGACGGCCGGGGTGAGGGAGAAGTCAGCGAGGGAGAAGCCGACGAGGGAGAAGCCGAAGGCTCCGGTGGAACATTAAATGTTGCAAACTCCGGCGAGGTGCATATACATATATTAATGAAGCCGAAGATTGTATTAATTAAGCCTCTGCTGTCTATATACATATATTAACGCTCTTTCTTCTTTTAGCCCTCCGGATCGAGCAAATCTTCTGTAAGGACAAAACGAGGCCCAGCCAAAAAGTTGGGCGACCAAGAAAGGTACACGATCGAAAGAGTCGCTGAAGACGGCACACCGACTGCTCCCCCTGGTGTTAAAAATAAAATGGTAAAGCAATGCGGAGTTCTTGTTAGGGACTTCATCCCGATCACCGTTCGAGAATGGCATCGGCCAAAGGAGAAAGGACAGCTATATGTCAGCGATGAGGGCAAAGAAAGACTTTGGAGAAAGCTCATGGTTAATTTCACCCTGCCGGCGCCAGAGGTGGATTCAGATGAGGAGGATCCAGATGAGGCAGAAAAGATTGCCCGGAAAATCATGGAGCAAAAAGTCAAGGACTGGGCACTTAAGAAGATGGCCGAGCTATTCAAGAACTGGAAGAAAAGATTGAACAAACTGTTTGTCAAGAAAAATAAGACTCCAGACTTCGATAAAGGGTATGAGAAGATAAAGGACTACTGGGAAGAATTTGTGGCGTACAAGAAATCAGAGGAAGCTCTGGAAAAGTCTGCAAAAAATGCGGCAAATGCTGCTCTAAAGATGTACCACCATACTATGGGGCCTGGTGGCTACGCTGGTAGCATGCCTAAGTGGGAGAAACTTGAGGCGGACCTGCTGGCTAATGGGATCACTCCAGAGCCACTCAAGTGGATCGAACGGGCAAGAAATTGGTTTTACGGGCATGGGGGCACGTTGGACGCAGAAGGGAAGTGCATATATAACAGAAGACACAAAGATAATCCCCTACTACCCATCCAAGAAATTAGAAATGCAGTAAAGGATGTTGAGAGGGACGGTTCATTCCCGATAGAGAGGATGACGAGCTCACACGCGCCCTTGGGAATAAGGAACACGACGGACGGTTACGAGGCGTACCTGGCTCCAAGCCCAAGACAATTGCGATTCCCGAGCACAGGAAGAAATTTCCTGATAGAAGCCATCAGAAGAGAAAGGAAAGGGAGGCAATGGAAGCACGCGCTGCTGCAGACCGGCTGCGTAATATAGAAGAAGAATTAAAGCTGCAGAAGGAACAAATTGCCGTGCTTAGCCAGCAAGGTACTAGCGGCCAATCTCAACGGCACATGGTAGAAGCTGCATGCGATGGTACCGGTGGCCCATCGAATCGGAAAAGCAGCGTGGCTTCCACGGAGCTCCAGGATGGTAATGATGATGCAGTGGCTCCACTTCGTCGCTACCCAGTGGATGATATCACGGAGAGCACACCTTGTGAGATGCATGTGAAAGTTTTTAACTTAACCGTGAAGGTGGCGGTCGGCTATGTCGTACCAATTGGACCTAATCCAACTTACCATTTCTCTCCGGTTCCAAATGGCTACGCTGTTGTCGCGGTGGATGAAGTGATGAAAGATTATGAGGAGCTGAAGCTGCAACACCCTGCAGGTGAAGATGGGGAGGTGCTTGAACTTGGAGAAGCCAAGAAAGCGACCATTCTATGGCCAAAGGAATTCATCGTGCTTCCGAACTGGCAGCCAAGGCCATCGACTCCTCACCAGTCTCCAGCGCAACAGTCCTCTTCACCGCTCAGCATTCTCCAGCGCAACAGTCCTCTTCACCGCTTCAGCATTCTCCAGCGCAACAGTCCTCTTCACCGCCTCACCAGTCTCCAGCGCAGCCGTCTCCGCCGCCGCGTCAGCCGTCTCCGCGCCGCGTCAGCCGTTTCCGCCCACCGCTCGTACTATGAGGGGTAAGCGATCACCGAAACGTAAAAGGTCGCCCCTCCCAACAGTACCTCATAAGAATCTTCCCATTAGACCTTATGACAGGACTGTAGCGGAAAACGCCGCGGAGGTGGCTGCCTACAATAAGGCTTTTTTTGCACCAAAAAAGCCCGAGCAGAAGCCGGTATACGATGAAAAATCCAAAAAGTGGAGAAAGTCCTTCCTTGAGCAGCCATCCCAGATATCGATGAATCTGCCATCTGACTATGGTCGTGAACTTACTAAGCTAGCACGTGCCCAGTCTGAGCAGAACAAGGGAAGAAGTGCAAAAAGCGGGAAACAAATTGCCCAGCTCGGACAGCAGAAAAATCAATCGGTCCCCCCGCTCATAGTGTGTTCCGATGTCGACAAGGACTTCAGAGTCGCTATGGATAAGGACCTGGAATTATTGGACCCCAGAGCCATAGCTGCTGCTAAAGAACTTGGTGTCACTGTATCTCAGGCCAAGGAACAGGCTACCGCCTTGGGTATGAGCCTTGGTCAACTTTTAGGCTATGAATATGCGTCAATGTTAGAGATGGCACGGAAATATGTCCAAGGGGAGCCTATGGTCAGTAATGAGGAGCTGACGGGTCTATCAACACATATGCGAAATCTGCATACCTGGTACCTGGTGCACACATCAAAGAAGGACGCTAAAGAGTGGTTTCCGCTGGACGTTAGAGTGGAGCATTTCTTCAAACGTTGCATTATACATGTTCAACTGACTGAACTGTTCCAGTTATTCCAAAAGCGCGCCCTCGACAAATCTATCCTCTCTTGCTATTGTATGTAAGTGATTTATTTTCGTAATTAAGTCTCTAGCTCAGCTCGTTCATTGCCTGTATTATATTATCCTGACTATATATATATCCTTTTGTACGCTATTATGCAGAATGAAGATGCTGGAATGCAAAAGATCTAAAGTTTTTAAGGTTGGGTTCGTTGACCCATATATCGTGAATTCACATACGTTAGTCAATCACCCCAAAGACGTGGAGCATGACCTGACCACCTTTTTAACCATGCAACATTTATGTACGGAAATACTATTTCCTTACAACTTCAGGTGAGTGTTTCTATCTTGTACATATTTTTATTTGGCTTTCTCGATGTTAAGTGTAATTGATGAGCTATGCATGTCTGCTTTATGTAAACGTCCGCAGGTTCCACTGGATTCTGCTAAGCATTCAACCTGACAAGTCCATAGTTGAAGTCCACGACTCATTAAGTTGGGACCAAGCGTTGTGGTCCGACATGAAAGAAATGCTCAACAAGTAATTTAATCATTATCGCATTATATCGCCCTCTTTCGTTCGTTCCCTGATGTCAAGTAATTAATAACTCATTTGTTCATTTTCTTTGCCAAAGCAGGTGTTGGACAATTTTCAAACAGAATGTAGAAGGTCCATTCAAAGATGAGCTAACTTATAAAACGGTGGAAAGTCCGCAGCAGCCACCGGGAGTAATTTATGTGGATTCTACGTTTGCGAGTTCATTCGCGAGTTGACCATTGAGCGGAGAACAACTGCTTTCAGCAAAATGCGGGAGAAGATCGACCCAGAACTGCGCGTAGGAGCAATTCAAGAGGAATTGGCGGGATTTCTGCTTAGGGAGGTCATCGATGAAAGGGAGAACATTTTGCTTCGGACGATGAACTACATATGCCTTGATGGCTTGATCTATCTCCATGTAATTAAATAGTTGTATTCTCGCAAGAGATCGAATATTAATTATATATGCATCAACATGTACTGTGTATATAGTAGAGCGTATAATATGCGTACGGAAACGATGGAGAGCACGTCGGCGATGCGAATAAGGGGGAGACGACGGAGGCACCGGCGAGAGGCAAAGACCATAGTCTGACATGGTGAAACCCCTAACATGAACTGACAATATATGTTGCAATTTTTTTTGCACTATTTTTATATTGTGTCGCTAGAAACAAACACAAATGGCGTCGTGGTAGAGAAGGACCATGCAGCTCACAGATACGAATCATTAGCCAACTAGATCCCGTCAGCACTCGCATTTAATTCATCAAGACGAACTATTTTCACTGGAGCATCTCGTCATACATCACTAATCAGTAAATATTTTTTATCCTTGCATTTAAAACCGTGCAGCTCGGTGGCACCGTGTTGGTCGTGTTGCATGCACAGCTCGTCAACATCGCGTGCTGCGCTGCACTGGCCGTCACAGCTTGTCAGCTCGTCAACGTTGCATGCACAGCTCGTCAGCTCGGTAACAGTACGAAATTCAGGTTTGTCTGACTACGCGTGTTGCGCCGCACTGGCCACACTGACGCAACGAGCTGTGTAACAACGGATAATTAGCAGCTAAATACTGCCCTTACGTGTTTTTTGGTAGATTTACCCTGCATGCACTGAATCCTGACAAACCAGACCGAATCTCCAAAGCTTGATCAGACGGCAGCCAAGGGGTGGTATAGCCAACGGGCGACCAAAAATCCGCTCTAAACAATAAAACAATTGGACGATCCCTCAATAACAACAATATCAAATTAATCTTAAACTTTCTATCTAAGTACTTCTTTCTAGTAAAGTTCTATCAATGTATGGGCAGTGGCGGACCCAAAAACTTCTGAAAGTCTGGGAAAATAAGTTTAAAATGTCAATTATTTGGAGAAAACCACCATAGAAAATAGTAAAATTCAAGGGTTGCGTCATCGGCAAGCCCGTGCGGCAAGGTCCGCCCATGAGTACCGGTATACAGGGGTGGGCAGAGAAACCGAAACCAATTCCCGAAATCGAACTATTTAGGAACTAAATTGAAGTCGAACCGAATTAGCTGGGACAAATTTTGGTGGTTAAGTATGACAAACCTAATTTTATTCAGAGAATTTGGTTATGTCATTCCATTGATCGAGAAAAGCAAACTAACCGAGGTAAATGATTAAAATCCCAAATCCCTCGTGTGACTAACTATTCGGCCCACTAGCTAACCGGGATCGCACGTCCGCACATCTGCGAAACCAAGTCTCACAATGGCACGCTCGCACCTATCCTCTCATCCCGGCATTTGGACGTTCCCGATTCTCGTCTTGATGCTGTAGCGCCCATGTCTAAGAGAACTCTATGTAGATTGCATCGTCGCTTCTCTCAGACTTGTGCCTGTTAAACGTGTTGTACAAGGATTGTAGTTAGTCGGTTAGTCTAGATAACTATTGGTTAGTTAGTATCTAGGCAGGATGTTGTGCCGGTTGTTGTAAACCCTAGCCGGCCAGGCTTCTATATAATGGAACACGGCATGGACCTATTGGCCATCGCCTCATCGCCATCTCTCTCTCCCTTCGATCCAATCTAGTTTCATGGTATCAGAGCTACCATAGCTCATGGCCTCATCCTCCACCTCCGCCGCCGCCCCGGCAATGCCGGTCACCTCCTCCGTCACCGTGCGGCTGAGCCACGGCAACTACATGTTGTGGCATGCTCAGATGATCACCCACCTCCGCAGCCATCCGCACCTCCTCGGTCACATCACCGGTACCGTCACCGCGCCGCCCTCCACCATCGACCAAGTCACCGGCATTGGCGACGCGCAGCGGACCGTCCAGATCACCAACCCCGAGTACGCGACGTGGTACGTCCGCGACCAGACGGTGCTCAGCGGCTTCTTCGCCACCGTCACAGAGGAGGTTCTCGCGTCCATCATGGGCGCCGCCACTGCGCAGGACGCGTGGCTAGTTCTGGAGGGCATGTTTTTCCTCCCGATCTCGGGCTCGGGTCATCCAGATCCGTGCCCAGCTCACCGCCGCCAAGAAGAAGGGCACACCGGCGGCTGACTACTTCCGCAACATGAAGCACCTGGCGGACACGCTCGCTGCCATTGGGCAGCCTCTGCGCGAGGAGGAGACTGTCTCCTACATCCTCGCCGGCCTTGGACCGGACTACAACGCGTTGGTCACCTCCCTCACCACGCGCAACGACGACATCACCCTGGACGAGGTATACTCTCATCTGCTTGCGTTTGAACAGCGTCACGAGCAGCACGACGCCGAGATCGTCCTCGGCACTGGTGGCCCATCTGCCAACTTCTCCGGGCGTCAGCATGGCGGGCCTTCCAGGCACCCCAACACCGGAGGAGGTGGCGGGAACCAGCAGGGAGGAGGCGGCCGTGGCAATCGTGGCCAGGGCCGCCGTGGCGGCTTCGGCCGTGGTGGTGGCGGTCGAGGCGGACCACCACAAGGACGTGGCAATGGCGGTCACGGCCAGGGGTAGAACAGCTCCCACAACAACTCCAACAATGATGGATCGCGCCCTGTGTGCCAGATCTGTAACAAGGTCGGCCACACCGCGGTTCACTGCTACAACCGCTTCAACCACGCCTACGACGAGCCCTCCGCCAACTACGCCAACGGCTCTGCAAGCTACCACGTCAATCCAACCTGGTACATGGACACCGGGGCGACGGACCACATCACCAGTGATCTAGATCGCCTCGCCATCCGGGAAAACTACAACGGCAACGATCGTGTTCACGTCGGCAACGGAGCAGGTTTGCATATTTCTCATGTTGGTCATGGTACTTCAAACACTACTGCCAAACCTCTTTCTCTTCGTAATATTCTTCATGTTCCGCATATCACCAAAAATCTTCTTTCCGCTCATAAGCTTACCAAAGACAATGATGTTTTTATTGAAATTCACCCTGATCATTTTGTTGTTAAGGATCGGGAGTCGAAGAGAAGGGTGCTTCAAGGCAGGTGTGAGGCAGGACTACCCCATTCATCCATCACAAATAAACGCCACCAAGTGTGCCATGTTCACCGCTAGCATTAGCAAGGAGTAATGGCATTGGCGACTAGGGCATCCATCGTCTCAAGTAGTCCACTCTATTTTGAGGCTCAATAAAATTCCTTTTTGTAATTCTACGCATGCACATGTTTGCAATGCTTGTCAAATGTCCAAGAGCCATCAGCTTCCTTTTCCACTTTCGAACCATGTTTCTAATACGTCTCAAACGTATCTATATTTTTGATGTTCCATGCTGATATTATATCAATTGCTACATGTTTTGGCTATACTTTATATCATTTTTATGCATTTTCTGGGACTAACCTATTAACAAGATGCCACAGTGTCAGTTCCCTGTTTTCTGCTGTTTTTGGTTTCAGAAAATCTATTAAGGAAATATTCTCGGAATTGGATGAAACAAAAGACATCGTCAATAATATCACGAGGAGATCATGGAGTCCAAAGGGGAGTCGGAGCAGACCCACCAGGGGGCCACGCCACACTAGGGCGCGGCCCAGGGTGGGCCCACGTGTGGGGACCCCAGACCGGCAGTCTGAGACCTCCAGTATGCATACATTCACGATCCCATGATCAGTCAGTCGTGAACAACATACTTAAGTTGGCATTGCAGATACATCATCCATTACATAACGAATACACGTTTCCTACAAATGGTCACATGACCCAGACAAAAACAACTGGCACGCAGGGCATAGAAACACATAACACAGCGGAAATCTTCAAACACACAAACGTGGCAAAGCCCAAGTCATGCCTTGACTACCTACAGGCAACTGACTGGGAGACGTTCCTAGTTCGCACAGACGTCGACGAACTCTCGATCTTCCGCATACTCCTCATCTTCGACGTAGTCTTCTCAATGAAAATCTGGACATTGGAATATCCAGGGCACAGCCATGAGTACAATTATGTACTCGCAAGACATCCCGAATGAAGCTTATAAGATGCAATCATGCTTATATGGTGGAATAGGTAGGCTATAATTAGGGTTTACTACCCATGATGGATGAAAGATTCATCATGGTTGATTAACATCTCTATATCTTTATTGAAAAAGATACTTCAAAAATACCATAGTTTCTCTCAGGGCATTGCATACCCGAGAGATTTTGACAAAGGTGGTTTTAAGAGAAGAAAGATTTTCTTTGCAGAACTTCTTGTAAAACAACTTTCGGTTTTCCAACATCCGTACCTCCCAGGTACAAAGTTCAAATTCCAGTACCTCCCAGGTACCAAGTTCCTCTTCCAGTACCTCTCAGGTACAACCCCTTTTTCCAAATACCTCCTTTTGTAAACGTTGACACAATGCTAGACGACATTGACCATTCAGCTGTCCATGACCGCGGACGCGGCTATTCGAATAGTTTTGACTCTGCAGAGTTTGTACACTTTCACCACACCATCCGGTACATCTGCCGTGAACACCACGGACTGCCCGCGACAGTATGCGAACATCAGATAACCGATCATAACTTCCACTATGTCTATGCTAGTATGCGATTACCTCTTCAGTGGGTTTGTTCTCCCCGGCACCGAGTGAGCTAGCCGTATCGATCCGGTTGCCCCTAGACATCACACCGCCATGGCAGGAGACCCACTGTTGCTTGCCGGTGGCACTCGCAGTCCACACTTTGTATGCCCATATCCAGCATTCGGTTCCGGGGACTTTAACCCCTTCTAGCCAATTGAGGTAAAGTCTCACACTAACACAAACAAGCTTCCATTAAGCCCGTGCCCATTTTGAGTGATGTGGTTGTACGGTAGGGCTGTCAGGCACAAGACTAGTCTATGTGTCGTTTTCGAAAAACATTTCCAAAACATCTTCTTCACAATCCTCCCGTGGACAAGGTCCCACCTTTCCCGGGTTTTTCTTTTAAAACCTTTGTTTTTTCGAAAACACACTTTTAGGGGTGTCCACTTAGGGACTTCAAAATTATTAACTTGTGGTGGTAAATATTCCATATGGTGGCTAAGGGCTTGGTAACACCAAGTTGTAACTAATGGCAATGTAATAATTTATAATAACACTAGTAGTAATGGCCATATCAAAAATAGTTTTGTTTTTCCAAGTTTTTGTAAAACTTCAGAAGTAAATCATGCATGATATAATGATAAGTATAGTAGCAAGCATTTGGGAGCTTGCCTTGGTACTGGTCAAAATCTTGTCCCTGAAATAAACATGATTGACAATAGGCCTCCTCAGCAACAGCTTCTTCCTCGGGTTCTAGCGTCGCAAAAGAGAGTAACCACCAATCAGTACCAACTAAAGGTACATACTAGCAACAAGCATCACATACAGCAAGCAAACATCATTGCACAACAATCATCTACTTTTCAAAAATAAAAATCTACCACATATTTTTATTTGAAAAGAAAACTAATAGAGCTATGCTCTAGTTTGAGAATTTTATTCTCAAACCAAAATGCAATGGGGTCAGTGGGTGTACCACTATCAACCAAAGCATAAAGAGGTCATTTAGCCTCTGGTCATTTACAAAAGTCACCTAAACACAAGCTAGACAAAAATCTATTCAAACTAGTGAGTCACAAATATTATCAAAAGTAATATTCTAGTTAAACATGCTTTGCTAAGGGCTAAGTAATATCCAAACAAGGGTGACATGCTATTCAACCAGTAGCAACATAACAAGCTACTGCTGTTCACACAACACTCTCTAAAGTCATTCCATATAAAGGATTTTTATCCTCATACAATCCCTAAATGCTAGAAAAGTCTAGGAAATAGTCCTACTAGTGATAATATCCTCTCACAACACATGAAGCACTCAACTTCTCCTAGCATGTTATCAATATGAAGTAACACAATCATAACAGAGAATATCAAACCTACACATGCTAGAAACCACAAAAAGAATACTAACACATATTATAAAACTAAATAAAACTATAAATAATTATTATCAGAAAGGCATAAAATCTAGTTTTGCTCACCCAATTAAATCTACAGCTCAATAAATCACACCAAGATAGGATTAGGTACTCCTAAACATATACAAGCCAACACAATTGGATTTACCATCACCAAATAATTTCCAAAAATCCTAGAATAGCCTACTGGACATTTACAGAAATGCATGCCATTTTAATTAGGTTGATCTTTAGCAAGCAAGACCAAGTTCTACTGCTAGGTAACACTTAGAGATTTCCAAAACAGTTGAGTTTGCATTTTTGTGATTCTTAGAAAAAAAGATATTTAAGTTTTAGTGAAAACCAGTACTTCTGCCTCTCCATTTATTTCTCCAAAAATAATGACTAAAATGTAGATCTACAAGTTGGGTGTGTTTAAGAACTTGCAGAGGTACTACCCAGATTTTTGGTTTGATTTTATTTTGCATTTTCCTATTTTAAACGGATTTAAACCAGAGACACATATTCTCCCAGTTTCTAAAAACTGAAAATCACAGAAAAGAAAAAAAAAACGGCGCACGGGCCGAATCTCGCTGGGCGAGCCCAGCTAAGGCCGAAGCGGCCCAGCTAGGTGCGCGCGCGTGGCGCGGCGCGGGAACGGGTGGCGTTCAAAGGGAGCCGTCGATCTGGAGATCGACGATCCAGACGCGTCTTCTTCCTCTCCTCTCTCTCTCTCTCTCACCGCGACACGGGAAGATCGAGCTCGGGGATAGCTCACCTAGGGGCGACGTGGGGCGGTGGCGAGTGGTTGGGGCGGTCGCGCGAGCTTGAAGCCGTGCAGGGGTGGCGGCGGCAGCGGCAACGGTGCCACGGTGCAACTCCGGCGAGCTCGAGGTCCGGCGGGACGTCGAGGACGGCGGCGGCGCTTCTGCAGGCAAGAGGCCAGGAAAACGTGTCAGGGGCGTGTTCTGGAAGCTCGGCGGTGCGATGGTGCAGAGAGGTAGGAGAAATCGGCAGTGGAGCGGCGGCAACCTCCAACGCGACCTCGCTCGGGCTCCGGCGAGTTCTTCCTCCGCCTCGCTCGCAGAGAGCGAGAGGTAAGGAAAAGATGGGGTGGGGCGGGTGCGGTGGATGTGTGGAGGTGGGTGGCGAAGTGTGAGAGGCAGTGGTGGCTTAAATCCGAGGAAAACATCCTCTCCCCCACTCGGTGTCAACGGCCGGGCGGCGTGGGTGTGTTCGAGCACGCAAACGTCGGCTCTGGGCTTCCTCAGGGCGTCAACTGGTGTCCTCTCCGTTGAGTGGGTTTGGGCAGGGCAAGGACGCGAGGAGGAGTGAAGAAATGGGCTGCTCTCTCCTCACGGTCCACTCCCGAGTCACATCACGGCCACCTCCATGTCTCCTCTCCTACTGCTCCTCGTTGACCTCAACGAAGCCATACAATGGCATGGAGATGAAGTGGGGACATGGGGGAGTAGAATGGACATGGTCGCTCCCTCTGGTTCGCACGAAATCAACACGAAAACGTGCTCCAAAATTCTGCCCGTGCTGTGAACAGTAATCTTCAGAAAATTCAGTTTTTCAGAAAAACGGCTAAGTGTCAGGGCAGTCAACAGATAGCAAAAGTTGCTGCTTTAATCACCTAGCAAATCAAGTCCAAATGGAAAAATTTAAATTGGTAAATGATCTCCAGGTTGAATACTTCCATTTAATATTTTTGGTCCATTTTTGAAAAATGTTTAAGGGCAGGGAAACATGCTGGTAAGTGGGCTACTCTCTGACTGTTTCTGACTTTTCTGTTTTTCTGTTTTTTTTCTGTTTTCTGTCTTAATCTTTAGCCATATAAACATGCATGTATCTAGGGGTTCCAAAGGTACAAAAGGTGATCCAAGGGCATGGAACCAATGTCCACACACCATAGATAAAGTTAAAACCCAAAAACCACTAAATTGAATATTTTGGCTTCATAAAATCATAATTTTAAAACATCTACTTGGGTAGGGTTTTAGGAAAAACCCTAATTGAAATTTTTTAGAAAAACTCACTCAAACCACTATGCATTTTTGAAATCTTGGATGCTTCCTTGCTAAATGATGTTGTCAAGTTAAAAATCAAGTTGATGAAATGGTTTTGGACAAAAATCTCTCAAGGCACCATGTTGGAAAATGGATTAAAACAAGAATTTCTTAAATGGACCTCGAGAGAAAACTAGGTTGGTTTTATGAAAAATTTAAATTGGTTTGGAAAGAAATCACTCCTTGCCTTGCAAAACACAAAGTATTGTTTCAACAGGAATATCAGGTGAAAATAAAAGTTTTTGTTGGCTCAAAAATTTGGGGTCCTACTACCACTTATATAGAGGCAAAATTTTGGGCTGTGACACCACGCCCCCCTATGGCGTGGTGGCCCCCCTCGGCCACCGACGCCGCCTCTTCGCCTATATATTCTCCGCGACGCGAAAACCCTATTACGGTCGATCATATTCCACGAAAAGTTCCGTCGCGGCCGTCATCGTCAATCTCAGATCGGAGGAGTTCTGAAGCTCTTCCCGGCACCCTGCCGGAGGGGAGATCATCACCGGAGGGCTCTACATCACCATGCCTGCCTCCGGAGTGATGCGTGAGTAGTCCACCCCTGGACTACGGGTCCATAGCAGTAGCTAGATTGTTGTCTCTCTACCTTGTGCCTCCATGTTTAGATCTTGTGAGCTGCCTAACATGATCAAGATCATCTTATTGTAATGCTAGATGTTGTGTTTGCTGGGATCCGATGAATATTGATACCATGTTTATTCAAGTTGTTTATCTATGTGCTCTTGATCTTGCATGCTCTCCGTTGCTAGTAGATGCTTTGGCCAAGTAGATGCTTGTGACTCCAAGAGGGGGTATTTATGCTCGATAGTGGGTTCAGTCTCTAGATATCTGGATCAGTGACAGAAAGGTCTAAGATGTAGATGTGCTGTTGCTACTAGGGATAAAACATTGGTGCAGTGTCCAAGGGCACTTGTATTGATTACATTACACACTTTACTTCATGCAATAATCTGTTGTTAGCAACTTAATACTGAATGGGATGCGGATGCTGCCTTGAAGGTGGATTATTTAGGCATAGATGCGGTTGGAATAACGGTCTATGTACTTTGTTGTAATGCCCAACTAGATTTCATAGTAGACATCTTGGCATGTATTGCATTGTTATGCCCTCTCTATTTGTCAATTGCCCAGCTGTAATTTGTTTACCCAACATGCTAGTTATCTGTTCTGAGAGAGACACCACTAGTGAACTGTGGACCCTGGTCCAATTTCCTCATACTGTTTACACAACCTGCTGCAATCATCTGTTTCCTGTTACTTGCTATTTTTCCTGTGTTTTCCACACCATACGTTTAACTCTTTGTTTCTGCAAGACCGGAGAGATTGACAACCTCTCTGTTTCGTGTTGGGCAAAGTTCTGGTTTGTGTCTGTGCAGATTCCACGTTGGTGCAAGCTCCCTAGCGCCAGGGGGAGTCAACATCAACAACCTTCCGATAGATCGTCAAGTCCTACTGGATTGATAACCTTGGGTAGATTTCTCAAGGGAAAACTTCTGCTGTCTACATCATAACCTTCCTCTTGGGGTTCACCAACACGTAGCCATCAAGCTGTTTTCTGGCGCCGTTGCCGGGGACTTGGAGGCTATTGGAAAGGGGAGTCTCTCAGTTCCAATCTCTTTACTTTGTTTTTTGTCTTGTTTTAGTTTTGTTTTGCTTGCTGTTAAAAATCAAAAACCCAAAAAAATTAAATTCCTGCATCTAGTTTACTATTTCGGTTGTTACTTGCTTGTTGCCATGTCTAGTTCCGCTCCTAATATCATGTCTCCTGAGGAAGAGGTTTTCACTTTTAAGCAAGGAAGTGGGGAGAGTTTTGGTGATGCTTGGTCTAGAATTTCTGAATCCTATGTTAAAACTGAACCTAAAATGGCTTTGAGTCTGTTTCTTAGTAGTTTCTATTTTGGGTTGCTTCTTTGTTATAGATATGCTCTAGATGCTGTAGTTGGGGGAGATTTCCTTCGTTATGATGGGGATCAAGCTTTCAATGCCATAAAAAAATTAATTGCAGCATCTGCCTCTTCAAATAAAAAAATAGAATCTGCTTTTGAGAACATTCATTCAAGACTAGAATCACTTGAGTCAGAGTTGGCTAGTTTTAAAGAAACTTTTAAACTTTTTGAAAGTGTCCCTATGCCATTCGAACCTTCTGGATGGGTTCCTTCACTAAAAATTTCAATTGATGGGACAATTTTCTATGCTCATTGTGATATTAAATCTGAATTTTGCTTGATGCCTAAGAGGATTTATGACTCCCTGAATTTATATGAACTCTCAAAAAGTGAAACTTTTGTAACTCTAGCTGATAATTCAATCAAGTTATCTTTTGGGACTACTCAAGGAGTTGTTACTAAAATAAAGGGAGTATTTACACCTACTGATTATCATGTCATTGAATGTGTAGGAAATGGGAGCATCACACTTGGAAGAGGATTATTGAGGCAATTGGGAGCTGTCATTGACATGGGTGAAGCTACTCTGAAATTTAAACCTCCATATTGTTTGCATCATTTTCCTAATGCCCCTAAAGCCAAGGCTAAGAAAAAGAATAAGAGGTCTAAAGGTAACACTATTGGTACCTCTGGTCTTAACAATACTTGATGCATCTCTTCATGCCTAGCTCAAAGGCATTAAAGAAAAGCACTTCTGGGAGATAACCCATGTTTTTATTTGCTGTTTTATTTTTGTTTTCTTGAGTCAAGGATGCTTGTTTACCTCTGTAGCAACTCCTTTGTATCTTTTATTTGCTGTTTTGTTGTGCCAAGGAGAGTTACTAATGCAAAGTTGGTTTTTATTTTCGGGACTGCATTGGGACAGATTGCTGTTCGTCACCGTTTAATTCAGTAGAAAATCAGAAAAAATCGAAAAATGCTGAAACTTTTTGTGCATGTTCCTGATGATGTTACGCAACTTTCATTATTTCAAAAGTTTTCATCTGAGCATCGTAAGTGCCTCGAAAAAATTCGTCATTACAGACTGTTCTGGTTTGACAGATTCTGTCTTTTATTTTGCATTCTCTCTTTTACAAGTTTTTAAGTGGTTTCTTTTCGTGTAAAAGTGCCCACTTGAGCCTAGTAACAGTGGCTAATGTTTAAAATAGTTGGCTTGTGAGTTTTGTCTTTGCTAGAACTTTGAAGTATTATCTTTTAGTGCACTAACCTGCTAATGAGAAAAGCTGTTAAGTTTTGGTGTGAAGGAAGTTTTCAAGTGTTGATAGAGGAGAATGATATTACATGATCAAGAAGAGTGAAGAGCTTAAGCTTGGGGAGGCTTACCTCCCCAGCATATTTCAAGAAGACTCAAGCATCTAAGCTTGGGGATGCCCAAGGCATCCCCTTCTTCATCTACAAATTATCAGGTCATCTCTAATGGTGCTATATTTTTATTGCTTCATGCTAGTGTACTCTTCCTTGGAGCGTCAGTGTGTTTTTGTTTTCAGTTTGTTTTGTTTTGTTTGCTGTGCTATACTTGTTGGATCCTAGTATTCATGTTTGGGAGAGAGACACGCTCCACTTTTTCATTAGAATACTCTTGTGCTTCACTTATACTTGTTGAGTATTCCTGTCTAGTTGCTGTTATTGCTTTAGCTCTCAGTTTTTCATGTATCTCTTGTTAGAGCTTTCAGTTTCTTTTGAAGAAAGTACTCTCTTGCTTCACTTATATCTGTTTGGAGAGTTGTCAAATAAGTTGATTGGTGTTTGGTTGGACCAGAAAAATGCTATGCATGTGGTAGTGGTATAAAATGCTTACATGAATCTTTTTAGATCGTTGTCTTGAGTAATTTGATGCTTGCCAATTGTTTTGAGCTGTCAAGTAATTAATGTTTAAGCTTGTGCATCATGTAAGTAATGGCTATTAATGAAGAACTACTATAAGGATTTTCTGCTATAATAATCTGTTGCATAATTGGAAGTCCATAGTAGTCTAGATAATTTTTGGATGAAGGCTATGTGTTAACAAGGAAGACAGTGGGAGTCTATGGTTCGTCAAACCTTGTGTTTTATGTACACTCTTGCTATTCCAGTTGATAATGATGTTTGCTTATAATAACCTTGCTAGCCTAAACTCTGTACTAAGAGGGAATGCTTCTTGTACATCCAAAACCTTGAGCCAAATCCATGCCACCTGTGTCCACCATACCTACCTATTATGTGGTGTTTTCACCATTCCAAGTAAATTTCTTCATGTGCTATCTACTAACTACTCAAAACTGTTACATTTCCTTTTTGTGTCACTACTTGAAAAGCTCATAAGGACGTAGATAGGTGGTCTTTATTTCCTGGTTGATCAAATTTTACACACCTGGACTAGTGGCATATACATCCGCTTATCCAATAATTTTGCAAAAAGAGCTGGCAACGGGGTGCCCAGTCCCAATTAATTACAACTTTAACCAAACAATTCTCTTCACATCTTTTTGCCCCTGATTCGTCAGTCAAGCAATGTTCACAAGTGTGTAAACAAAAGAGAAGAGGGATGATCTGCCCGCTGGTAGAAATAACGTCCTTCATGGGAGCCGCTCTTGTAAAGTTTGATCAACTAGTGAAGTAGAGTATTGCCTATTTGCTGATTTGTTGACACCTGTATACACCATTACCTTACAAAACAATATTTTATGCTCTCTATATGCCTTCGGGAACTACAGCTCTAGCACATGATGTTAATCCCTGCTTCCCTCTGCGAAGGGCCATTCTTTTACTTTTATGTTGAGTCAGTTTTCCCACTTCTTTCTGTCTACTTAAGCAAACATCATTGTCAACTCCAGTATAACAGTTTTTACATAACTTTGTGTTTGGTTGATCATATTCTTTGCATTGACATTATCTATATGATATACATGTTGAAAGTTGAAGCAAATGCTGAAGCTATTATCTTCCTTTGTGTTGATACAAACACTTTCATGTTGAGAATTATTGCTGCTGTGAGCTAACTATTATGTTAGACTATTATATCTCTAAATGTTTTATAGTATTATTCATGAAAGTTTGCACTTGTGTGATCACTTATGTTTACTCTTTATTTACTTGCTTGCAAACTATAGACCATTGGCTTGGATCACTTCATTCAGATCATGTGCATTACATTGTTATTTGATCAAAGATTGTGTTGGTAGCATGTCACTTCAAAAATTATCTGTTTTTATCGTTTACCTACTCGAGGACGAGCAGGAACTAAGCTTGGGGATGCTTGATACGTCTCAAACGTATCTATAATTTTTGATGTTCCATGCTGATATTATATCAATTGCTACATGTTTTGGCTATACTTTATATCATTTTTATGCATTTTCTGGGACTAACCTATTAACAAGATGCCACAGTGCCAGTTCCCTGTTTTCTGCTGTTTTTGGTTTCAGAAAATCTATTAAGGAAATATTCTCGGAATTGGACGAAACAAAAGACATCGTCAATAATATCACGAGGAGATCACGGAGTCCAAAGGGGAGTCGGAGCAGACCCACCAGGGGGCCACGCCACACTAGGGCGCGGCCCAGGGTGGGCCCGCGCCCCCCTATGGCGTGGTGGCCCCCCTCGGCCACCGACGCCGCCTCTTCGCCTATATATTCTCCGCGACGCGAAAACCCTATTACGGTCGATCATATTCCACGAAAAGTTCCGTCGCGGCCGTCATCGTCAATCTCAGATCGGAGGAGTTCTGAAGCTCTTCCCGGCACCCTGCCGGAGGGGAGATCATCACCGGAGGGCTCTACATCACCATGCCTGCCTCCGGAGTGATGCGTGAGTAGTCCACCCCTGGACTACGGGTCCATAGCAGTAGCTAGATGGTTGTCTCTCTACCTTGTGCCTCCATGTTTAGATCTTGTGAGCTGCCTAACATGATCAAGATCATCTTATTGTAATGCTAGATGTTGTGTTTGCTGGGATCCGATGAATATTGATACCATGTTTATTCAAGTTGTTTATCTATGTGCTCTTGATCTTGCATGCTCTCCGTTGCTAGTAGATGCTTTGGCCAAGTAGATGCTTGTGACTCCAAGAGGGGGTATTTATGCTCGATAGTGGGTTCAGTCTCTAGATATCTGGATCAGTGACAGAAAGGTCTAAGATGGTAGATGTGCTGTTGCTACTAGGGATAAAACATTGGTGCAGTGTCCAAGGGCACTTGTATTGATTACATTACACACTTTACTTCATGCAATAATCTGTTGTTAGCAACTTAATACTGAATGGATGCGGATGCTGCCTTGAAGGTGGATTATTTAGGCATAGATGCGGTTGGAATAACGGTCTATGTACTTTGTTGTAATGCCCAACTAGATTTCATAGTAGACATCTTGGCATGTATTGCATTGTTATGCCCTCTCTATTTGTCAATTGCCCAGCTGTAATTTGTTTACCCAACATGCTAGTTATCTGTTCTGAGAGAGACACCACTAGTGAACTGTGGACCCTGGTCCAATTTCCTCATACTGTTTACACAACCTGCTGCAATCATCTGTTTCCTGTTACTTGCTGTTTTTCCTGCTGTTTTCCACACCATACGTTTAACTCTTTGTTTCTGCAAGACCGGAGAGATTGACAACCTCTCTGTTTCGTGTTGGGCAAAGTTCTGGTTTGTGTCTGTGCAGATTCCACGTTGGTGCAAGCTCCCTAGCGCCAGGGGGAGTCAACATCAACAACCTTCCGATAGATCGTCAAGTCCTACTGGATTGATAACCTTGGGTAGATTTCTCAAGGGAAAACTTCTGCTGTCTACATCATAACCTTCCTCTTGGGGTTCACCAACACGTAGCCATCAGTTTCCACAGCTCCTTTAGAGCTTATTTATACTGATGTTTGGGGTCCTGCAATTCCTTCTGTTGGTGGTTACAAATATTACGTTAGCTTTATTGATAATTTCACAAAATTCACTTGGATATATTTCCTTCATGCCAAATCTGATGTTGAATCCACCTTCTACCGTTTTCAAAAACATGTTGAACTTCTTCTTGATGCAAAAATTAAGAGTGTCCAATCCGATTGGGGAGGGGAATATCATCGTCTTCACAAATATTTTCTTAATCATGGCATTATGCACTATATCTCCTTCCCACACACTCACCAACAGAATGGATCCGCTGAACGTAAGCATAGACATATCGTTGAAACCGGCCTTGCTCTCCTTGCTCACTCTTCCATGCCCGTGAAATTTTGGGACGAGGCCTTCTCCACTGCCGTACACTTAATAAATAGACTGCCTACTCGTGTTATTGATAATGCCACACCACTTGAGCGTCTTCTCGGTGACAAAGCCAAGCCCAATTATGATCTCCTCAAATCTTTTGGCTGCGCCTGTTGGCCCTTTCTCCGCCCCTATAATGCACGAAAACTCATGTTTAGATCTAAAGAATGTGTGTTTATTGGCTATAGTAACCATCACAAAGGATACAAGTGCTTGGATGTTGCCACCGGCTGCGTGTATATCTCGCGCAATGTCGTTTTTGACGAAAACGTGTATCCCTTCTCCTGACATTTTTCCATTTCATCCACACCTCTTGGCAGTCCTGTTTTAAGTGTTACTGACCCCTTGATTAATGTGCAAAACCAGTCTGCTTCTCTTATGCCTCCTGCAGGAAATACAGATCCGCATGGCCATGACATCGATCACCATGCAGAACATGGCGAGCCATCGGACTCGGAGTCCGATTCGGACGCGGACTCAGGCGGCGCGCCGTCTCCACCACCCTCGCCTGGCTCGGCCCATCACGGCCCATCACCGCCACCCTCGCCTGGCAACGGCCCACCTCCGCCGCCTCGCCCACATACGCGTCTCCGCAGCGGGATATCCCGGCCCAAGAAATTTCCTGACTTCGTCACCTACACTGCTGTTCGCGCTGATGATCTGGAGCCACCGTCGCTCGACGCCGCGCTGCAGCATCCTCGCTGGAAGGCGGCCATGGATGTAGAATATGCGGCTCTGCACCGCAACGAGACGTGGCGCCTCGTTCCTGCACCTCCTAGCATCAATCTCATTGATAGCCGGTGGGTCTTCAAGGTCAAGCACAACCCCGATGGCACCATCGAGCGCTTCAAAGCTCGTCTCGTGGCCAAAGGCTTCAAGCAGCGCCACGACATCGACTACGACGACACCTTCAGCCCCGTGGTGAAGCCCACTACCATCCGTGTCCTCCTCTCCCTCGCCGTGACGCAGGGGTGGCACATGCGGCAACTCGACGTCGAAAACGCATTCCTTCACGGGTATCTAGAGGAAGAGGTATACATGGTTCAACCACCAGGATTTGTTGATCACCGCTATCCCCGCCATGTTTGCAAGCTCGAGAAATCTCTGTATGGATTAAAACAGGCGCCCCGTGCATGGTTTGCACGCCTCAGCGGCAAGTTGCAGGAACTCGGTTTTGTGCCCTCTAAAGCTGATGTCTCTCTGTTTATCTACAACACCAAAGCAGCCACCATTTTCATGCTCGTGTATGTAGATGACATCATTGTGGTTAGTTCTACTCAAGCAGCAGCAGATCAACGCCTTTGGCAGCTTCGAACAGAGTTTCCTGTCAAGGATCTTGGAGTCCTTAGCTACTTCCTCGGCGTTGAAGTGAAACCCACACAGGAGGGTATTGTTCTTGCCCAAAAGAAGTACATCTCTGATTTGTTGACACGGACAAATATGTTGCAAGCAAAGGGAGTCTCCACGCCAATGGCTACAACTGAGAAACTGTCTCGAGTCAATGGTACTGTTCTGGATTCAGCTAATGCAACGAGGTACAGAAGTGTAGTTGGTGCGCTCCAGTACCTCACCTTGACTCGTCCAGATATTTCCTTCAGTGTCAACAAAGTATGTCAGTTTTTGGCAGCCCCTACTGATGTACATTGGACTGCTGTGAAGCGAATTCTGCGCTATCTCAAGCAGACACAGTTTTTCGGACTCCTGATACAGAGATCGTCTTCCTTGCTGCTTAGTGGGTTCGCCGATGCGGATTGGGCAGGGTGCCCCGATGATCGTCGCTCAACAGGTGGGCATGCAGTGTTTCTTGGACCAAATCTTGTTGCTTGGAGTTCCAGGAAGCAACCCACCGTGTCATGTTCTAGCACAGAAGCCGAATACAAGTCAGTAGCCAATGCAACAACCGAGATCATGTGGGTTCAGAGTTTGCTAAAGGAATTGGGAATTTTTCTGAAGCGTCCACCAAGCCTCTGGTGTGATAATCTCAGCGCAACTTACCTCGCGATCAATCCCATCTTCCACGCAAGAACCAAGCATATCGAAGTTGATTACCACTTCGTCCGGGAGAGAGTAGCTCGCAAAGCACTAGAAGTGTGCTTCGTCTCTACACATGATCAGCTTGCAGATGTACTAACTAAACCTCTTGCTGTACAATCCTTTGTAAAATTTAGAAACAATCTCAACTTGGTAGTACCACGATGAGATTGAGGGAGGGTGTTAAACGTGTTGTACAAGGATTGTAGTTAGTCGGTTAGTCTAGATAACTATTGGTTAGTTAGTATCTAGGCAGGATGTTGTGCCGGTTGTTGTAAACCCTAGCCGGCCAGGCTTCTATATAATGGAACACGGCATGGATCTATTGGCCATCGCCTCATCGCCATCTCTCTCTCTCTCTCCCTTCGATCCAATCTAGTTTTCAGTGCCGTGGCCATTGCAGTTACTTTCTTGAGCACGACACAGACATGCGGATATTTCAGAGTGTCCTCACCATAGTGGTTAGTGGTCACAGGCATAAGAAATTTGGTTCTTGATGGAAATGCAAGTATGCAAGATCTTCGGTTATGTTGTTGTTTGAGACTTAAGTCATCTACTGCTGAATTTAGTTTATTATGTGTGCCGAATTATGTGTTGAAGGTTCAAATAGAATAACATATGATTTGCATCGTTTCCCTTTAATTTACAGGTTTGGTCGTATTGTTTTGAAACCAAATAGAGAAACCCACTGGAATTTCGGTGGCAATTTCACATTATCTGAATTATTAAATAAAATCAAATCGAAATTCTGGTTAAAACGGGCATGCCTAGACGCCTATTGTATACACGTACATATAATTAAGTGGTGTCTGAAACTCAACTTGTGCGCATGGTATGGTATGGGGGCTTTGCTCGTTAATTTTGTAAGACTTGATCTGCTTGTTATTTTCTGTAGACTTGCTTTGCTTGCTAAGTTCTGACCCTGCCGTGACATATGAAAGCAGGCGCGGTGATGGAAAATGGAATTATGGGAGAGGACGGCAAAGGTCA
Organism: Poa pratensis; assembly: GCA_947311845.1. Classification (NCBI taxonomy): domain Eukaryota; kingdom Viridiplantae; phylum Streptophyta; class Magnoliopsida; order Poales; family Poaceae; genus Poa; species Poa pratensis. Next base: position 4,458,069 of record CAMZMU010000115.1, on the reverse strand, counting down.
GGCCATCAGGTCGCGGTCGACTAGAAACTGTAAGCAACTGAAAACTTGTTACGGAGTATGAGAAATGTCATTAGTTGTTATCTAGAAATATATGTACACTGATTTCTGGTACATCTGCATTTACATCGTGTCGTAGGCCACCCTTCCCACACACAAAAAAAAAGACAGCACGGCAGCCCGCTGAGTTCCGATCAATGTCGGCCCAGTGTCTTCTTCCATGGAGCTTGGGAACAATCTGGGCCATGTTTAATGTAGGCCCTTGTAGGCTTACCCGGGCAACTATCACCACCAGAAAAAAAACAGGCCAACCCTCAAAATGTTACATGCTGATTCACTTTCAGTAGGGACATATAATAAAAATTAAACTGGATTTGACGGCCACCTGATACCACCCGTATCACGTCTGACAAACTGTCACCTACCTCGGACTTGCTGTAATGTCGTCATGATTCAGATTCATGGCTCTTTTGATTAATATGATTTGTAAAAGATTTGTGTAGGATTGAAATTATATGATAATTTTTCGTTTAGATGCCGTTTGATTCATATGATCAAATCCTATAGGAAAAATTACATAAAAATCTTGTAGTGTAAATTTTGTAGGAAAATAACATAAGGTCCAACCTCATGGAAAAATTACTTCACAACAATCATAGAACTTGATATTCCCATAGGATTCAATTAGGCATGCCATTCCAATCCTATATGATTACTATTTCTACAATTTTCCTATCCTACGAATCAAAATAGCCCTAGAGGGTGAGGATGGGAATCTTGCGAACAAAGAGACAACGTGTCATTCAACCAATGAAATCATTAGATCCACTCAGCAGATGCCAAGATAATGTTGTGATGCTTCGTCATTCAACAACAACGGTTAGCAATTGTTCAGTTTTGGTAATTTCTTTTATGTAAGAAATAAAAAGGTACATGTTTAAGAAAAAACATACTTCAATGCTCTCCATGAAAAAAAAACAATAGCCCAACTTAATTTTCTGACCACATTTCCCGTACCTCAACAATGGCATCTTCTAACTACATACTGTACAATAGATAATAATGGTCATAAACGGAAAACGTTCCATATATTTTTATGAGAGAAGTCAATTATTGAAATACCATGGCGTTGGTTCATGATTTTATTTCTTTTCAAAATGGTGGATAGCACCCCCGGCATACAGCTGAAGGCCCCGTAGCTTCAGCAAGCTTAGGTTTTGTAGCGAACATAGAAATTCCTTTTTGCGCTAACAAAATTTCTCAATTAATCTAGATACATGCCGGTGTGGGATACTGCTATCTAAAAATCGCAAATAGCTTTCTCCAGCATCAAAATGTCACCCTATCTGGCCAAACTATGCAGCATTAGCAAGAAAACACATCGGTCCATCTGTTATTGAGCTCTCCACACTTTTAGCAAATAATACCAAATATGAAAGATGCCAATGCAACTCTCGTGAAAGGAAGTAGCATTTTTAGGTGTTAAGTAAATTAGGTAATACGGCTATGACACCGAAACTTGGTACACCCCCCCACGAGGTGCCGCCACCATCTCCGGTGACTCGGCCCCCATTGCCGTCCCCTGACGCACGCCTTACTTATTGTCTCTCTAGACCCACCTTTCGGACAATCACCACTACAAACAAGACACGACCACTCCCTACCTCGTATCCCCACACCACCTCAAACTTTCCCCACCCACAAAACCGTAGCCATCGCCACTGGCCATGTCGCCACTAGTACCCACGCTCCCAGAAGACATTCTAGAGAAAATCTTCCTTCTTCTCCCGTCAGATGAGCCTGCATGTCTAATGTGTGCCTCCCTCGCCACCAAGCTTTGGCAAGCCCACCTCTCTGGCGCTCGCTTCCGTAGTCTTTACTGTGAGTTCCATGGATCTCCCCCATGCTCAGCTTCATTTATCATTTGCCCATTTCTCCAACCCGGAGGATGAAGAAACATTGCCACTCTTAGTCCCCACCACTAAATTGTGTGTGCGCACACCCAATAACTGGGGTCATAAAAAGTACAATGTGCGGGACTGCTGCCATGGTCGTGTTCTCCATGTTGATGATAATAATTATCCCAAAAAGTTTGTCGTTTGGGACCCCACTAGAAGGAAAAGACGCGCGTTGTCGTGTCTGTCCTGATACAAACAACAACGATAGATGAACAAACAATTTTTTTAGCGAAACATGTATAATAAATGTGCCAATGACGGAGAAAATATTACCACTGGCTCACTATTTTACAACACGATTAATCAGACATCCTCACATGAACATAGAGAAGTACATAAGCGGCACAATTACTTAGTTGTAGTAAGGTTAAGAGTACACCACTCAACAACATGACAACACTTAAAAAAAGGTTACACTTAGTTAGATGATCATGATACAACGACAATTATGAAATATCATGAAAGTTAAATTGTGTACCCTCATGCTCATGACTTTCTACACTCTAATAACTGCAACCGAGGCTAGGCAAACATAGGTCCTTTTTTAGTGTATGCATTCAGCCATCTGCAAAATACACACATGCATTTTCTTACATAATCTGGCTCGTTTTCTGAGTACAAGTGAGATATAAGTAAATATACTGCAGAAAAAAGTTCACAGATAAATGACCACATCATCTTTCATCAGTAATAGGTGGCATCCAACAACAAGGCGTATAACTCATCCTTTCACCCGCATTCACCATCGATTTGTCGTTCATGGTTTCAGCCGCAGCTGCCACCACCACCGAGCCGACCGCTACTAACAGAAACGGTGACAGCAGCGGCCAATGCCAGAGGCGATATAGGTGTTCATGTGCAACTACTGTGAGGGTTGTAGGAAGTCTTCAGCTCACTGGCATTGGGTGGCCACTAGAGGGGAGCGCAGGTGGCGTGCAAGTTAACAATGGACTTGAGGCGTGACATCAGAGATGGAGTTGCCATGTAGTCCTAGGTGCTTGACGGAGCCCAGAGGTGTGTGCGGAGATACGGGCAAACTTTGTGTAGGGACGGCTGTTTTCGGTAGAATACGGCTCGAGGGAGGCGAAGGGAGAGAAATGGTGTCGTGTGGCACAGGCTGCGCAACGCTATGGTGGATGTTGTCGGCAGAGATAAAAGAGAGAGTTCTCAGATAGAGCCAGTAGCTCCGAACTCACCGCATCTCTTTAAAAAAATCGAAACAACTGTTTAGGTTTTAGTTTTTAAAAATAAAACGTACATCTACGTGTATGTATTGTACGCACTCTAGAAGCTTTTTTTGTATTTTGGTAAAAAAGAGTAATTTTGAGGAGAAATGGAGTTATTTTTCCTTTTTTACAGCCACCTTTTTCTTTTTCTATAGATGGGAGTCCTTTTTATTTCACCAAAAATTTAGCATATAAGTACAAACATATGTATATATCCAATAGATTTGTTTCAAGCTGTGTTCAAAACTGGGAACTATAAATAAATATAACTGAATGGGGTCCACCATGATGTGGACATGATAAATATAACTGAATGGGTGTCAACCATGATGTGAACATGTGGGAGAAGGAGAGGACACCAATTTTAGGGAGCTTAGTATTTGGGACCCCATGTCGGGCAACCAGACGGAGTTGTGCCCACCCACGAAAAAATTCTTCAGCTATGAGGTTGCGGTGCAATGCGCGGTGACTGGTTCTGACCATCATGCATGTCACGAGGGCCCCTTCGAGGTGATCTTCTTTGGCATGACCATGTGTGTTCATGGTGGTTCTGTTGCATATGCGTGTGTATATTTACAGGAGACCGGTGAGTGGATCAAGCATCGCTACATTGAAAACACACTTTACCTCATGACTACTGATGATGATGATTATCATGCCATAGCAATTCTCGCATACAACATGGCCTCTAATTGCTTATCCAGGATAGATGCGCCACTAGGGAGGTGGGGGAGGGGGTTCTCTTACTGATATATTGATGGTGATGGAGGATGGAAGTTTGGGGTTTACACTTGGACAAGGTAAACCTCTACATGTGGTCAAGGAAGATGGTTTCTGATGGAGTTGCGACATGAACTCAATACAAAGTCCTCCATATATATTGAAAGTTCTGTAAAAAAATAGACTAGTTAGATATATTTAAAAACGGAGGGAGTATGAGATTAATATCGAGTCAATACGGTGTAAGAAGTTGTGGAAGAAAGATAAAATCTGTTCTTTGATTCCATACATGAGTTTCTATAGTCCACAAGGTATGTATGTGTCTTTTTATTTCAGAATATATGCAAGAAAAAATATCATATCTCTCATTTGATAGGAAGATTTATTTGATGATTCACTTGTGGAATATTTATGTCTTCGAGAAAACTATTGGTGCTATGTAAACTCAAATGTTGCACCTAATTGTATTTATGCCTACTTAACTCACAACTTATCATGGAATGTCCTTTTGGAATCACACGGGCAAATACGTAGGTGAGACCCTATGAGCAACGCAATAACCATATATGGTTGAATATGGTTATGGGTAGAAGGCCACTCACATCTGCAAGATGAATGAAAATGTATGTTTGGTTGAACGTGCTTATGGTCTTCTCATGAACTATGTCACTATTTTGTTCCTCGTTTGGCGCAATGGTACTTGTTTTCTCATATTGTTGTTACTTTTGTTAGTGTGCTTGATAATTTCTTCTCATTGTCACCATGTGTAAGTGGGTGAATGGATTATCTTGTAATGAACACCTAATTTATTGCAACAGTAGCAACCTTGTGCTCTTTTTTTAAAGATGTACCGTATATAGTAGCTTTGTCTTACCCTTTTAAAGCCTTCATAGTTTTATCTCATAGCTTTGATGCAATCTCTTAATTCACTGTCAGATGAGTAATTTTGAGGCCGGTCTAAAGTGGTGTAAACCTTGGTTCACAAGGGATAGCTACCGGGCTGAAGATAGTCCGATGTTTCCACTGTAATGGATTTGGTAGACATAGTTTGAGATTACAGAATAACTTATGAGAGATTATATTGATTGTTCATGCTTCCCCAACATATAAATGGCATCCTTATATAGTGGATGAGGGTCCTTTCACTTTCGTAATTGGACTTCCTGGACGTTTTCTAATACAGCAAGTGCATAACATAAGCTGCAGCATCGACCCAATTAAGCTGCTATGATAATTCTTAAAAGCAAGACTCAATACGATATAAATGTTCAACATGGTCCATAGACGTTAAACAATGTCTCGTAACTGAAGAGAAGCAACTAAGATGATTAACATCACAAGACACACCTAAGAAATAGGGTCCACAGCAAGTCAGCAAGGAACTGGCCAAGTGTGGCCATCGATGTTTGCCAACTTGGCGATGTAGGCCTCCATCATCAGTAACTGGCCAAGTGTGGCACACAAACTTCTTCATCCTAGGCCTCTGCAACATTTCCTCCATTGCGCCTAGGCTTCTTCATGGGTATGGGGGCATCTGCAACATTTCCTCCATTGCGCTTAGGCTTCTTCATGGGTATGGGGGCATCTGCAACATTTCCTCCATTGCGCTTAGGCTTCTTCATGGGTAAGGGGGCCTCTGCTACATTTCCTCCATTGACCCTGGGTATTCCGTCATCATCACAAGGTCCAACTAGAGCTTTACGGAGACGCCGGCTGAAACCGCAAGAGACGAACGTGTCGGAAATCCAGCGCGCCAGAGGGGCAGATGTGACGATCTTCCTCTGCATGTCAACAGCGAGCAGGTAGCGCGCGCTGCCCAGGAAGAACTTCTTCTTGTACAGGTCCTCGAAGAACTCCCGAGCACCAAGTACACAACGTCTGTGTCCTTGGTGCTCAGGAGGGGGTACATGGGCGTCAAGTTCTTGGGCACGTCGCCGAACCCCTGGTACCCCCAAATCGTCTCCAGGCTGAGCTCGTGCTTCTTCTCCCACCCCTTGCCGTGGCCCAGCAGCTTCCACAAGGTCACCGTGCGGTCTTTGTGTTCGACGTGGTCCTGGAAGCCGTTGATGGAGACGAACCTGATGAAGGAGTCACAGGCGACGCCCATGGTCCGGTAGGCGACCGGCAGCGTCACACGCTTGTAGTTGCGGTGGTTGCCCCTCTCCTGGGAGGGCAAGGGGATGAAGCCGAACTCCACCAGGTTGCTGCTGTCGTCGAGGACGGCGTCGCAGCTGCAGTAGGAGACGCCGCGCAGGAGGTCAACCCAGTAGGTGTGGCCCTTGAACGAGAACTCCGTGTCGATCTTAATCACGCTCCAGTCGATGAGCTCAGTGAAGCTGGGCTTCTTGAACTTGGACCAGGGCCGCGACGACGAGGAGGGCCGCCACAGGTGGAGATTGATGCCAGCCAGCACACCCGTGTGGACAAGCAGGGCGTAGGAGGCGTCGTCCTGGCATGGGCGCGCGATGGAGACGTTGGAGCTAAGGATGGGCGGGGAGGTCATGCGGAGCGACAAGGCGACGGCGTCGTAGGTGAGATAGGACATCCGACCTCCATCGCCCGTGAAGCCCATCGCGATGACGATGACGGTCTTGTCGACGGCTACGATTTCGGCGAACAGCCGGGCGCCTAGGATGGCCAGGTAGGAGACTGCCGGAGGCGCGCCCGCGAGACGAACTCCGATGTTCATTTTCTTAAGCCTCTCGTTGTAGATCTCGAGTTCTTTGTCTGCGTATCCGTCAGCCTTCCTGTCCTTGCACTTGAGCATTAAGAGCTGGAGCTTCTTGTCGGCGAGGTCGACATCGCCGTCCGAACGCACGCGCCTTTCAAGCACGCACTCGGAGGGCAGGAACATGAGGATGGATCTATGGAGGCCGCGGCGGCGGCGGGGAGGAGAGGGGAACGAGAGGCTCGGCTAGGTTTTCTTTCGGCCACGGCGCAATCTCTCTTTTTTTTTTTTTTTTGACATGGCGCAATCTCTTTGTTGGTAGTTCTCGATCGTCGTTGGTTGTGGGATTGTGCTAGTTCATATTCATACTACTCCAACTTGGTAGTGCACAACATAAATCTACTGGTTTCTATTGCCCAATATTTTTAGGATAGTTCTTAATTAATCATTGCTTGCCAATATGCATTAATTAATCTTGCGAATTTTATTAGTGATGCATGGAGATATTGATGTTACTCTAGTATTTTGTAGTAGCTGGCAATTTACTAAAGATCATATCTTTGGAAATTATATGTTTGTCTTGGTGGTGCTTGGTTTCTCATGGCATTGTCGGCTGTTGTTGCTAAGATTTGTTTGTTTATGTGTGTTGTGTGTGTCCCTCATTTCTTTCTTCCTTTTTTCCCTGATTGTTTCGACATTTCTTTACATTATTTTACTCTTTTTTTCCATGTCAGGAAACGATCTAGTTTCCATCCCCTCCAACCATCAGCGTTTATTTAGGCAAAACGACCGGCTCAAATTACGTCCCGCTATTTAAAAATCCGGCAACACATATTCCCGCTACCGACGATCCAAGCGGCCAGGCCCTCAGGAAATACCAGCGAAATTCAAGATATTTCCTTCCGGAAATAGTTAGAGGCTTATTAATTCATCAACTACTAAGGGCTAATCAGCCGAAATTTTGCATGGCCTTCACTGTTTTTCGGGCATGACCAGGTAAAACATCAAACGATTCACAAAAAACCACTCAAACAATACAATCCAAACTTGAAAGAGAAAGTACAATAACAAGCAGGGAAGTTTACACAATCAATCCAGGAACTGTGTTACGAGTATATTTTGAACCTTAATTCTGCTACTTCAAGCGTAGTAGTAGCCGACAAAGCAGAAACAGCCGTCTAGCCAAGGTAGGAGTCCCGCGCGGGAGCACCGGATGGACACGAGCTTCAGTCTTCGGGGCGGCCACCGCACAAAATCGTCAGGAGCCACGCTGCAGGAGTCCGAGGCGAGGAAGACTGAGCAGTCCACGGCACCACCGACTAGCCGGAATCCTGAAACAAAAGTAATTGTTCAGTACCGTATTGTGTAGCCAAAACAAGACCGTCCGTTTTGTTCCATCAAAAGAGGGACAGGAAATTGGCAGACGCCAAGTGACATAACATAAAGTTGCACCGTAACTTTATACCTTGTCAACTAAGCTTCTTAGTGCACAAGATTCAATGCAGAAAGCTACATGTAAGGCACGCATCAAGTACGCAGGAAATTCAACATAAACTAATTCCTACAATGTTGAAGATAATATATTTCTAAAATGCTACAGATGAATCAGCTATATATGCCCAGGTCGCTACAAGTTGAGGACCCAAAATGTGATACAAAATAAGATGAAATAGAGCAAAACAAAATTGCTACATTACGTGCACCATGCCAAGTTGAGAGGGAATTAAATGAAATTGTGCCTAGGAGGTGGGTGGTTTTGGGACTAATTGGTTATGGGATTGCGCCCTACAAATTAGGACGGAGGGAGTAGTATATTCAGCAATACAAAATACACAAGATAGCTAAACCTATCAGACTGATGCAATCGCACCATCTCACCTAGCAAGCCAGACAAGTTAAATTAGCACACGAGCAACTTTGACGGTCCATTAAAGATGGGTACTACTAGGCCAAGAAGCTGACAGGCGGGCCAAGCACAGTCCAACTTTAAAACTGGAGTCTTGTGATATTTCATAATATATTTGTAGTTTCAAGAAATCTACTCTTATCTTATAAGCAGGACCTAGTGAGTTGCAATTCTTCGACATCTTCCATCCTTGTTTATCACCTTACTACAAGAGCCTCTTAACACAATAATGACAGATTAACTAACTGGAACACAATGGATCTACCAACATAAACATACTTCACAAAAATGGGGCATGGCATGAGCACAAATGCAGAGCTGGAGGCATGGCCCGGGTGTGGACCAGAGTGAGACGGTGAAAATTACTTAGCGTGTATATAACCTCACATATTAGAAGAAGTTCGCATATCAGAAATGAAAGCAGGATAATTAAGTTAATAAGCAAAAAAATACACTGTATAAACAGAATGCACAATGGTCACTAAGCATAGCACGGACAACTCATCACAAGATCAACTGTAGCTTACAACGACACTACTGTGCAAACCTTAAAGCTTGCACTTGAAACTAACCAAAACAGTAGCTAATTGTCGAGACAAATTGATACTCAAGAGGCCTGAAAGCCAAATTAGTAATGTAGCTCTTCCCATCGATGCTGTTCTTTATCAGACTGAACCAGGACAGTCTAGGAATACCATCACAATTTTGGGCTTCTTGAGTCATAATGCAAACAATGAATAATATGTATAGCTCATGTCTCTAAATTTAGGTATACACACTCAACGCCATCACATTTTAATTAAAGATGACAACAAGATCAAGATTAACCCCGGCAGCATCTGCAGGCTATACGCTTGCAAATTTATTTATACACTGAGGATTATTTAGGCATGCCCTCCCTCGGCATGCATACACACTAATAATTCATCTCGCTACTGATATCCACAGACAACAACAACCAGCAAGATCAAGATAACATGTTTATGCGGTTATGCCCAACACAACAATCATTTCGCTAGCATCTTCAGAAAGAGCATACATGATTTGCTCAAATATAGGACGACGACCCTCTCCATATACATGGTTATTTGTAAAGGAAAGAGCTAAGATTAAGCTGAGTGAACTGGATAGCATGACGACATCTTGAGAACTGAATAAACAGAAAAAACAACGGAACAGGAGCAACATACAATATATAACAGTGTACAAGGAAAATGCCATCTGTCTGCCTGGACAGCAATCTTTTAAACTAGCAAGTCAATAAGTTAACCACTAAAGCCAGTAGCTTCCCAAATAAGCCTAAATAGTGTCATTGACCACATCAATCAATATATTTAATCAACGTTTCTAGGCCAATATCAGGACATCATCGGCTCAATGACCATGGAAACACACACCAAGTAGACGAGACAAGGGGACAAGCAGATGCTCACCTAAACCATAGCACAGCAGCGTGAAGGAGGAAGTCGTCGAAATGCTAGTACGAGAGCATGTGAAGAAACTCTCACAACAGAGAGCGCAGCGTCCTATGCTCCCAGCCTTCTAAAACTTGCAGTTAACAAACAAAAAATATCAGTGCATGAAAGGAGTAGGAGACATCAGCAAATTCATCTTCTCAGGGTATATATTGTCGATTAAGTAGGCATACTGACAAATAGGTAACCCTGAGTGTAGGTAGAACTCAAAATTTGCTGAAGCCATAAATTATCTCAAAATGAAACATGAAATATAACTTTTTATCTTGTTAAGCCCACAAATATTTGGTTTATTCCATTGACCTATATATTATTACATAAGATTTGTTCCCAAATCACTCAAGGAAATAGAGATATATACCTCATGGATGGATCGTAGAAACTCATGTACGAATCCAAAGCCTGCAAATTTCCTCTCTTCCATATGTTTTTCCACTCTTTGGATTTGAGACTGATCTCATAGATGCCAAGGTCACTGCTATCTTTAGGATTCTATGCAGATTGATCCTTCTTAGATAATACATTGGTGTTCCCTTCTCAATTTTGACATGCAACGACTCTGCTATGTATGTCGGCACTGAACAATACAAAAGAACATCTTCTAGTCTAAGTGAAACTAATACCACACAGGCGACGAAAATCCGTAAGTCCAGTACAGTACCCACACTAGGCCTTGAGTCAGAAAGAGGTAACAATACTTGCACACATGTTTAATTTGGTCGCAAACTGGCAAGTTTTCAAGTCAGACATTTGTATTTACCTCTCTCATTGATAGGATCAATAACCAGTTTCATGAGTGATACTATAGATATGACAGATGAGTCTGTATACAAGGCTCTAACAAACAGAGGTGTGCATCATAGACAGTCCTCTCCAAATTCTACTGCACGTATATAAAGCTTTCAAGAGAAAGCTAAGATAACTTGATAAGCCCTACGCAGTTTATGCATCACTGGATCAGTACAGACAGTGTTCATGGGTGACAATGCTTGGTTTGCTTACTTGCATTGAATGATGTATACAAAAAGTGAAAAAGTGATGGCAGTATTGGGAAAAACAATTTCTATAGTAGACAGGCACAATACTGAATATCAAGACTTATTTCAATGGCCATTAACTGATAAAGCAGAGGAACGGTTCGGTCTTAGTGTCTGGCTTCATTGGTTGACAGCAAACAGCCATATACCTACGTAGAGCTTTTGCAGATTTTGTTTTTGCAAGCGTAGAACTTCTCAATGTGGAATACCGTTGGAGTAAATACGACTAGTTAGTGTATGGAACTAATTCACACAATTCAGAACAACTTGACGCTAAACTACTACACCTGAACATGCTCCGAAAAGCAAGTCAGTAAGTGAATTCCGAACAGTCGCTTGACTGCTGCTGAAAGATAAGTTCAGTTAACGAAAATGTCAGATGCTAAACAAAGCAAGTTGCATCGACTGTGTATTTGTGTACCTGAGTGAGAGTAAAACTGCTTTTAAAAAATTCTCCCTTTCACCACAATCTGGATCAGTATCTGGTAGTTTTATTTATGGTTCTACAGAAATTGATTTTCCCTCATCGATAAACTGTCAGTCATCGTTTCTGTTCCATTTGCGCCCACTGTGTTGTCCTCCAATTTTCCCATAGAAATAGCACTTTCAATGGACAGTGTGCGAATTAGTACTGAATTTCCTAAGAGCCTGACCAACATCGAATTGCAGGATTCTCTACTCAAAATAATATTACGGAAATCATAAATAGTTCAGCAACTAATTTTCCATTCGTGGACGGTGGTGGACAGCAGCAGGATGAGGGTTAATTGACGGATAGCCAATTACCTGTGTGGAAGACCCATTTGACGGGGCGCCCAGTGGCTTAGGCTACATCCTCTTAGTACTAGGTGATAAAGTCGGCCCTAGTCCATACGTGGCAGTCGAACCCATCGGCGGGAGCGCGGCCGAGGTAGGCGGCGCCGGGCGGGGGCGAGCCAGTCGGGGCGGAGGATGCCGACGCCGACCTCGGCGGAGCGGCGCTCTCGGCGCGCCGGGGTGTAGAAGAAGTAGGTGCCGTTGTTCCACTCGGCGTCGTAGTAGGGCGCGTCGGCGGCGAGCTGGTAGCGGATGACGTGCAGGTTGCGGCCCCGCGCCCGCGGCCAGTAGTACCATAGGTAGGCCGCCGTAGTCCATCAGGAGCGTCGCGTGGAACTGGTGCGGCCATGGGGTCGGGGTTGGGGGCTGGTCGGCGGCGGATTGCGGGACGGAGGCAGAGGAGGAGGAAGGCCAGGAGAGGGTAAGGCTTCATCTTTCTTCTCACGAGCTCGCGCAATGCCTGGCCAGCCGAGCCGGCCACCGCTCAAATCTGAAGCTCTGAACTTGGTTCTGGAGAAGACCAACTGGGTACACTGCTAACTGAATTTGGGCACTAGTGTCACTTTTGTTTTGGTGGAGCTAGGATATGGACTTCCTCTCGGGAGCAAGCAACGGCTGCCCATATTATTTGAACTTGTTTTAAAAAAAAACTTATTCGTGGTACCTAAGAAAATATATAATTATTTGTGTTGACATAAAGGTGGAAATTCTTTTTATATATTTTTTGGCATAGCAAGATAAACATTTATGGCGATTATGGTTACATTATCATAACTATCTCATGAATATGGCCATGACCTCACTAGTTTGACTTAAAACACATGAATGATCATACAAGATAATCCATATATTTATGATGTTTTTTGTACAAAACATATCAAAATCCATTTTTAGCATTTTTTCGTAACAGTTAGTACACATAACAGAACTCTATGCTACAGGATTGCCTTCTTTTTTTTTTGACATTTTCTTCATTCATTTGTTTTGTTATAAATTTGGGGTCAAAATCACTAGCGAAACAATTTGTAGCAAGGACCTGAATATTTCAACACTATCTGTATATATTGTTTAAAATCCTACTCCCTCTGTTTCATTTTAATTGACTTGCTATTCACCACATGTGGATGTATCTATATATGTAACATGTCTAGATACATCCACATTTGGTGCATAGCAAGTCAATTAAACTGGAACGGAGGGAGTACTTGATTGTCTTACAATGAGTTTTGCCATTTTTAGTAGTAAATTAGAATAACTAGCTGAATGCCCGTGCGTTGCTACTGCATCTCGACTGTCTTTTTTTTGTTGCACATGTGATTATGATACATGTGAAAAATCCGCCCATAGAAAAATAGGTATTCCACTCTCCTTCAATTTTATGTCAATATAAAAGATATCATAGTATGTATTATGCATAAGATGAAATAGCCCAACCACCGATCTTTTATAAACTAACATATACCCCTGATATTTTTTAGATGCTCTTGTACAACAACCGTAATGTCGGATATGTAAAAGTCAGTGAGTTTAGATATCCCTATAGGTGTAGTTGTCTGAAAATCGAGTTTTGTTTGTCCTTTCCAACAACGTTGTATCACAAACTATTTCCGTTGGTTCCTCCCAAAACGTCCACAAAATCAATTTAAATCTTGTCCATCATCCCCAAAAACGGAACATACATAAACTTTTACATAGCTAAGTATATGTGTGTTGTCACGGGATAACAACACCTAGTCATGTTCAAAGTGTATCTACTTGACATTAGGTCAGCAAGCCGCCTCATTAAAAACCCTCCAGTCCCTTTCGGTACCCTGTTAGGGAAAAGAGCGCGTATGAAACTTGCCGCCCCTCAATGTTCAAACAAGCTTACATCATCAGCAAGGAGTCCTAGAATGTAATCTGGGGGATTCTCGTGCCACACCACAAAATTGGATCCATTGTCTAAGCTAGCTATACAATGGGCTAATTTGTTGCTATCTCTATGGGTATGTTTAAAAATTACATGTGCAAAGCCTCTAGCTAAGAAAGAACACTCCTCAAAAATTGTTGCTGCCGGGCCCAGAGAGTTCCCTCCTTCATGCATGATGTCGATGACTTCAAGACAGTCGCTGTTAACTTCTCTCTTGTTACACCCGATCTGAGAAGCCAAAACCAGCCCATCACGGAGAGCACGAGCCTCTGCCATGGTTGCGTTGCTTACATTATCAATGGGGCAGCAGCTAGCTGCGATAAACGCCCCATGATCATCCCGTATCACTGAACCCGACCTGCCTGTGATGGTGAAGTAAGAAAAAGCAGCGTCGACATTCAGTTTGACGTATCCTTCTTTTGGTACTTCCCAGCCTTGCGTTCGAATCCCGGGGTTCCTCTTTTGAGACCTAAAATAGTTGAGGGCCAGAGCCGCGATCGCCTGAGCTGATCTCGCCGGTTTCTGGACCTTTTCATCTTGATCAATCTGTCTCCTTTCCCACCATATATACCAACATGCAGTAGCAATCAATTCTTTCCGTCCCAAGTCATCCATTGTCGGCGCCGGCGCATCCGCCTCTCGCAAAAGTGCCTCAAAAACTCCCGACCCTTCACGATCCAGGGTACAGGCTGCAGATATTTTTGTAATCAAACCAAGGTTTTCCCAAACCTCGACCGCTCTAGGGCACTTGAAGAAAGCATGCATAGTATCCTCGCAATGAATCTTTCAAATAGGACACACGCTGCTAGTGATAATGTGCCTGTTTGCTAAGATCGCCTTGCAGGGTATTGTGCCATGTAAAAACCGCCAGCAAAATATTTTAATCATCGTCGGGACACGTAATGACCAGATTTTTGCCCACACTGGATTGATATACGCTGAAGCTTGCTCATTTGTTCGAAGGAGTTTTCTTCCGTGCTGATGATCCCATTCAGTGTAGTATGCAGACCGAACTGAGAATATGCCATTTTTTGTATTGTTCCATGACACGAAGTCCTCCATCATCCCAGCAGCTAGAGGAATTCTTAAAATGCGAGCAACATCAACTCCAAAGAACAAAGATCGGAGTAGCTCCTCGTCCCAGCTTCTAGTCACCGGATTAAGCAATTCAGACACATGCGTTAACACTCTATTTCCCCTTGGCGTAACAACTTTGCGAGAGGGACTACTCGGAATCCAAGCATCCTCCCAGATGTTATTCCCTGTCCCATCTCCCACGCGCCAAACATGCCCTTTCTTGAACGTTTGAATTCCATGCCAAAAAAAAAGTGTATCTACTTGACGGAAATTTATGCATGCCACACAGGTGATTTCTCATTATGTTGTTGTTAGAGAGATATTTGTATATTGTAGTTTCCCTATTAGATAGGAGGCTCCTCGCATATTTACACCTGTACATGTACTATATATTGTGGCCTTTGGCCCCGTGGAATACAAGTTGCTTATTCCTAACATGGTATCAGAGCTAGGTTTCTTTTTCGCACGTCGCAACTCGTGCCGTTCCGATCTTGCGTGCGGTGGATTTTCTGGACTACCGCTGCTCCTCCTCTGTCTTCGTCCGTGATCGCTGCAGCCCGTCGCTGCCGGCCGCCGCCTCTATCCCGGGCTGCCGCCGCCTCGGCCGCCCTCGTCCGGCCGCTCCCGTCCGCAGCCGCCTCCGTCTCCGGGCCGCCGTCGCCTCAGCCGCCCTTGTCCTTGCCTGCTCCCGTCCGCAGGACCTGCTGCCCGGCTTGCGGCCTGCTGCCCGACCGTCGCTGTGGCCGTCGCTGCTTCTTCCTGAGCTTTCCGTCCGTCGTTGTGGCCGTCGCTGCAGCCCGTCGCTGCCCGGCCTGCCGCCGCTCTCACCGGTCTGCCGCCGCCGGACCTCTGCCTCTGCCCCGTGCGGCTGCCGCCGCCCTCGACTGGCTTGCAACCGCTCCGGCCTCGTCAGGCCGCCGCCGCTCCCTTGCTCGCTCCCTTGCTAGCCCAGTCGAGAAATCTGTCCTCCTGCCTTGCTAGCTCGTGCCCAGCACATCCGGCCGGAGCGCTGAGATCTATCTTCTCTCTCTTCAGTTGACTTTAAAAAAAAAAATTAAAAAAAATGTCGCTGTCTGCTGCTGATCCTATTGGCTGTCCCGAGCTTCCGTTTCTGCTTGGTGCTCCTCCGCGGTACTTGTCGCCTATTTCGTCGTCTCCCTCGATGACGTCTGCATGCCGCTCTACATCGACTCTCGCGGCTTCTGCCCGCAGTTATGGCCGCTCTACGTCGACTTCGTCTATGTCGACTCGCCGCTCTACGCCGACTATCGGGTCTTCTGCCCGCTGTTGTGGCCGCTCTACGTCGACTTCATCTATGTCGACTCGCCGCTCTACGTCGACTCTCGCGGCTTCTGCACATGGTTATGGCTGCTTTTCTTCGACTCCTCGCGTGGCGTGTGCACGCACTTGTGACCGCTCTCCTTCGAGTCCCCATGTGGCTACCACGTATTCGGATGATTGGTCCTCCTTGGCTGACGCATCTACCTCGACCTCTTCAGTGGCGTCTTTCACTGCGCGTGAGATCGCGCAACTCCGATGCCTGCTTGCTACTTGGGACTCTTCACCGACAGGTTCTGCTGGTTCTACGACTGACTTTTCTGGCACCGAGAGACCACCTTCTTCTCATTCAGGTACATCCCCTTGGATTCTTGATACTGGAGCATCTTTTCATATGACTTACGATTCTTCCGCCTTGATCTCTATTCGACCTGTCGAGTCTCCTATCTCTGTTCGTACTGCCGATGGTACTCCCATCCCCGTTGCTAGTCGAGACACTCTTAGCAGTCCCGCGTTTCATGTTCCTTCTGTCGCTCATATTCCTCGACTCACCATGCAGCTTTTCTCTGTTAGTCAGATTGTAGATTCTCGTTGTAGGGTCACTCTAGACTTTGATTCATGTTCTATTCAGGATCGTTGTACGGGCGTTTTGCTTGGTGCTGGCTCCCGACGTCATGATGGTCTATGGGAGCTTGACTGGCTTCGTCTTCCTTCCGCTGCCACCGCCGCCAGTCTCACGGCCCTGGTTGCCGCAGCCACCAGCTCTTTTCAGCAGTGGCATCATCGTCTTGGCCATTTATGTGTTCTCGTCTCTCGTCTCTAGTTCATCGTGGTGTTCTGGGGTCTGTCTCCGGAAATGCTTCTTTGGATTGTCTACTGATGACCTTCTTTCTCGTGCCACTCTTACTGATGACCGTACTGCTGAGACTCCCATGGAGCTCAATATTTCTCTTCGTGCTTCTGATGGCGATCATCTCTCTGATCCGACTCGTTATCGACATCTTGTCGGGAGTCTCGTCTATCTGGCTGTTACTCGCCCTGATATTTCTTATCCTGTCCATATTCTGAGTCAGTTTGTTTCTGCTCCCACTTCGGTTCACTATAGTCACCTTCTTCGTGTTCTACGCTATCTTCATGGAACGATCTTTCTTTGTCACTTCTTTCCTCGTTCCAGCTCCTTACAGGTTCAGTCCTACTCCGATGCCACTTGGGCTAGTGATCCTTTGGATCGCCGTTCACTTTCTGCTTACTGTGTCTTTCTTGGTGGTTCTCTCATTGCCTGGAAGACGAAGAAACATACCGCAGTTTCTCGTTCGAGTGCAGAAGCTGAGTTGCGAGCTATGTCTCTTTTGACTGCTGAGGTGACTTGGTTACGGTGGTTACTTGCAGATTTTGGTGTCTCTGTTACGATACCCACGACTCTATTGTCAGACAGTACAGGTGCTATTAGCATTGCACGTGACCCGGTGAAGCTTGAGCTTACTAAGCATATTGACGTTGATGCTTCTTTTGTCCGTGCTAGTGTGCAGGATCAGATTATTGTGCTCCAGTATGTGCCTTCCGAGTTACAGTTGGCGGACTTCTTCACGAAAGCCCAGACTAGATCACAGCATAGATTTTTCCTCTCCAAACTCAGTGTTGTGGATCCACCATGAGTTTGAGGGGGGTGTTAGAGAGATATTTATATATTGTAGTTTCCCTATTAGATAGGGGGCTCCCTGCATATTTACACCTGTACATGTACTATATATTGTGGCCTTTGGCCCCGTGAAATACAAGTTGCTTATTCCTAACAGTTGTGATATTTCACTACTCTTTATTAATTTTCCACCATAAAAAATTATAATAAAAGTGAAAATACTACTATTGAGGCGATATCTCGGCTGCTACTACACGAAATCGTTTTTTTAGAAACACAGTACAAACGC
Organism: Poa pratensis; assembly: GCA_947311845.1. Classification (NCBI taxonomy): domain Eukaryota; kingdom Viridiplantae; phylum Streptophyta; class Magnoliopsida; order Poales; family Poaceae; genus Poa; species Poa pratensis. The sequence goes on along the minus strand of CAMZMU010000115.1, from coordinate 4,440,074 downwards.
AGACACTCACATACACACGTATACACTCACCCCTATGAACACACGCATGCACACCCTATCCCTATGAGCACCTCCGTAATACTGAGCCGGCGGATCGAGTCTTGAGATTGATGAAGTCACCACGGGCGTCTCGCTGTCGACGGGAACATCGCCTCCCACTGAAAGAATTTCTGCCTAAATGCAACACACAGATGTCAAACCTGGGGTTTGAACTCTGGTGGGCTGAGGGTACAACCACCCTGCTAACCATCCAACCACTGATTGGTTTGCTACACGTCTCCCTCCTCCAACTCATGTGTTGCTGCGCCACACCTCAAAAGTAAATCGAGCAAGTACTTATTGGATTCTACATATGTTTCTTCTTAATCGGCTTGCACTTTCCAGATGGAATAACATTTTACATGTTCAGTAGAAAGAAAAACAGAAGTAAAAATATGTTTTACTTCAATTGTTTACTCTATCTCTATTCATACAAAATCTGGTTTTCATCGGTTTTCCCCTAATTAACCAACAACTCGATTCTTCTTAATTAATGGGATGAGGCGTAAGCCTCCGTTTCGGAAAAAAAATTCAAACAAAAACATCATTTTGTTATTACAATGATACAAAAACCAGATATAACATACTGAATACTGAATAAGAAAATCTGATAGAACAATCCAAAGTGAAGAAAGAGGGGTAAGTTTCATCATGGAAACACCAGATGAGCATATTCTTGTTTTCAATTTTGCATAACTATAATCTGACACGACAACCCGACGCAATGAAGTGCATGCCTTCATCACAGTAATGTCACAATAACCTATCCTTATTGAAAGCTTGTACTGTCCATGAGCAGAATTCAGCCTTTTACTTCAAGCAATCACTCTATCCTCTAGTTTGCGGCACTATTCTCCCTCTCAGTGCACTGTCGGCACCTCATTCTCCTGGCGCCACCACGCTGCTGGAGCTGGAGCAAGTGCAGAAAAAGACTGGACATTGTGATTAAATGATTAAAGATTAAAAACATTTCATGGTTTGCACATAATTAACGGTTGCTGCTTCAATTTCGACAACCAAAATATGCTCCGTTTAGAAGATCCGCCAAGTCCCATGTATAATCAAACTGCATCCCTACCACAAGCATGCTACGGTCAGCTAGTACCGCTGATAATATTCCTTGAAACTATGATAATTTTCTCAGTGCATAAGCAAACAGTCTTCTCTTGAATTCAGAATATTACTCCTTAAGTCTAACTATCTAACACTATTTCATCATGAAACAATGCTATCCAGCTAGAACTCTGGCATGTTTATACTCTATTCTGGGGAGGGGAGTACAAAAGAGATTGAGAAAATGCATTAAAGAGAATCATGTGAATGACTAATAATGTTTATATTCTTATTGTAAGTAACCAAGGCAAGTTCAAAAGTTATGTTATTGCTACGCTTACAGAAATAACGAGAATCCTAACAAAGTTGCAAGCGTTTGGTACCTTCTAGTATGGTTTTGTGGAGCAGTGTTTTGCAGCCTGGTGGGGGAGATTGTGGGCGAAACAGGGACCTTGGGAAAATTGCAAGTGTTGGGTCTCTAACCCTGCTTCCATGGCCAGCGTCGGAGGGATGGAAATATGTGAGTGTCTATAGTTGGCACCTATGATCTGCACACGTATCAAGTAAGTTGAGAAAAAAACAGAAGAGTCAAATAAGATAGAGGAAATATAAAGAGGGTACGATTAGTAACAGATCTAAGACAATTGCAGCAAAACCGGTATGCTTGAGGTGAATCAGTGTTTGGGGAGAGGTTACGTAACAAAGACAACAAAGAAAGAAACTACCAGCCTTAGATTGATTATTGTCATTTAGCTAGCTGCTGTTGATCTCAGAATTGATTTCTTTTTCTCCTCATATTTGAGTACACGATCAAATTCTTTGATTAAGCTGCAAAAACTCTCAGGAAATCTAAACAAAATTTGTCACGCAACATATAGAAGGTCTGAAACTGCAACAAAATGTAGTGCATTATGAGAGCACATGACAAGGTTTAGTCAGACTTATTACTTACACTCCCTCATCTTCTCAGTTCGTCCTTCTAGCTGGTTGGATGCCTGCCAGAGTCCTTGATATTGTCGGCCTTGTGGAATCCATTCCTATAGAAACCAACCTTTCCATCAGATGGCAGAAATCAATAAAAACAACAAGCAGTCATAGTTTAAGCATTGGTGGGCGAAATCTGATGTCAGCACGCAAGTCACAGTGCAACAGTTAACGTTTTGATAATTGTTCCGATGAAAGCTCAATGCACCTCCACTAATATTTGAGAATCGAGCAGTTAACAATTTGTCAAACACCTCAAATGCATTGACTTGCGCCAGGAAATAGAGAAGAGATACAGGGCAGCAGCTACCGCGAAGAGGGGAAGGGGCAGGGGCTGCAGGTCTCAAATTCATGGTGTAAGGAGGGGAAGGGGAAGCTACCCCCGCTGCAGATGTGGTGCGAGGAGGTGCATGGGCGGCCGCCGGAGCTCTCTCGTTCTGGCTCCCGTGACCGACGGTTGCCATCCCCGCTCTGCTCCACCCTCTCCCGACATGTAGATATCCACCCTCGACATTCCATCCCCTCGCCCCATCCTTCACGGCTATCGTCCTCCCTGTCCGGCGCCGACCTAATTTATCACACTTGGAGCCAATGAGCCATCACAACATATTTTTTGCCAATGTCAGCCAGAGAACAACATCGAAGGTGGTGGGAGCAGGGGTTCGGGGATGGAGTGGTAGCGGCGTTCACGGCTTGATATCGCGGCGGCGTTGATGACAGGAGCTAGGCCAGCGACGATGGCGGTAGATCGACAGGTTGAGGCAGCGGTAATCGGGGATGGGAACTCGGTCGTGCGAGAGCCTCAACCGAGCGAGAGCGGGGACGGCACGCGGGCGGCCGGGCGGGCCGGCGGCGAGGTTGGAGTAGCAGAGGCAGAGGCGGGCGAGGTCGGCTGTGAGATTGTATGAGTGGAGCGGCGGCGGAGGGCAAGGGGAATCGTGGTGAGCGCGCGCGAGGGATGACAATGGGCCAGGCCCAGGAGCAGACCGACGGGCGGAGCGCGACGATGAGCGAACCATTATTCGGCGGACCACGGGAGAGGTTACACGAACGACCAACTCCCATTTAATAGTAAAGATCTAGAAATCGGCCAAAATTAACTTCAATGGACGAAAGTAGCTAAAAACTGAGGTAATCATTACTAGATGAAAATTATCAATCCAATATGCTCTTGCTTTTATGAAAATTGGAGATGTGTCATTTATCATCATATTCTTTGCAGTTACTTCACAATAATTTATTCCTGACAGTTAAAATAAACAAAAATGTGAGAAAAAAATTGGAAACTCTTTTTGGCAATATTGTTTGGAATGGCAGATGCACATTTGTGTCAAATATGGTCACATTCATAAACTATGTCATCGATATAGTCATAAATTTGACCAGTTGTATTATAAGCCACGAATACACGACATATCATATCAAAATCCACGTTTACCTTTTTTGCCCCAACTAGTATATATATATAAACTGCATGCCAAGGGATTGCATTTTTATGTTTATTTATTTGTTTTGGTTTTTATAAAACAAAGGTCAAATCATGGGTGAAATTTTTTCATAGGAAGGGTCCGCTTGAATCTTTGAAGAACAGATCTGGTGATTTCATAGAATCACATTTGATTATCTTGAAATGATTTTTTACATTTTTTCGAAGCAAACTAGAACACACTTCTAGGTAATATTTGAATTATTTTCAAAATTTGACTGGAACTCGTTTAAATGTTTGATAGTAGCTACAAAGTAAGACAGGTACAATACTTAAGAGGTAGCCGTCCTATAAGGTCTACATTGTGTGAAAAATAGAGACACCATTTTCACCATATTATTTGCACTTGCTTTACCCGAAAAAAATGTATGTGCGCCAATATGTTTAGATCGAAGAGGTCAATACAAAGTTTAATTTTTTCGTAAGTATTGTTGTAACTGAAGAAAAATAAAATAAAAATTTAAACTTTGATCGTACTGTTTTTTGTTTTCTTTTTACCTTCTATAAATGACCCTGCGTAATCAATCCCGGGTCCATCTGTAGGACACTACTGGGAAAACCCATATAGGTTGGTTACATTCTGTGGCGCACCCTTAATTGGTGCGCCACAGAAAGACGCACCAGGCTTGGTGCGCCACAGAAAGTTATATTTCTCAAATTCCAAAAGAAAAAAAAGTTATTTCAAACAGACGATTTTTCGCCGCAAAATCAAAAAAAAATTCAAAAAATTCAAAAATTCCAAAATTCCAAAAAATACACAGAAATGTATAACAAAGAAGATTGTTGACTTTTCTTGACTTTTTTTATTTTTTTGGATTTTTTTGAATTTTTTAGATTTTTGAATTTTTTTGGATTTTTTTGGATTTTTTGGATTTTTTTGGATCTTTTGAAACTTTTGAATCTCCTTTTGAAAGTTTAGAAGTTTTTGAAAAATCTGAAATTTAAAAACACACGTTTATAACATATACATAACATATACACATACAAGACTTAAAGGATACATATGATATATATATCAATAAGAATTTGAGTAGCACAAGGGTAGATATGAGTTCAAAAAATTCAAAAAATCTGAAAATAATTCCAATAATTAGGATTTTTCATATTATTTCATATTTTGATTTTTTGATTTTTTTTAAACTTTTTTTTTTTTGCATTTTTTGAATTTTTTCAGAATTCTGTGGCGCACCAGGCAGGTGCGCCACAGAAATGTGGATTTATGTGACGCACCAGGCCAGGTGCGCCACAGAAATCCACTTTCTGTGGCGCACGCCCTTGGTGCGCCACAGAAAAAAAAATAGTGGCGAGAATTCTGTGGCGCACCCAGCAATTCTGGGGGTGCGTCACAGAATTCTAATTTGGTGCGTCACTGATAACTGCTTTCCCAGTAGTGAGACATTGGCGAGTGTTTTAAAGCCTCCCGCGCCAATACGCAATCAACCTCGATTAGAATGGACAAGAGTATAGAACATTACGGAGTGTTTTCTGTTTGCCCAGTGACTAACCAAGAAACACTCGGTAAACAACTAATTCCAACTTTATGTCTTATTTGATGAGTGGATTGGCAAAAAACACCTAGCGTATCCGTGATTTGCCTAGTGGTTTGCCGTGTTCCCATTTAAGTCTACTCGGCCAAACGGGGGCATTCCGGGTAAACCGGCACTGTCTTAATTCATAAAATTTGCACTGTATTTTCTTGATGGTACTACAATAGTTCCATGGTTGGCCTGCGCCGTGGCGTGGATGTCGCCGCGGACGCCTCGAAGCAGGCCTCGAGGTCGTGCGGGCTGGCGTCCGGGAAGATGTCTCGGAGCCCGTCGAGCGCGCTGGGCGTGGTGTAGAACCGGCCGCGCTTCGCGGGGTCGCAGAAGTGGTCCTCATTGATGTAAGGGATAGCGAACCGTTTGCGGCTCTCCACGGCCGCCATGGTGACCTCTGAACTCCTCTGTTTTACAGTCTCTGTTCCGTCGAGCCGTATGTACATATAGGAGTCTGATTTAGATTCAGATTCCTCTGTTGTTTCTTATTTGCTAGAGGTACGGAGTCGGATACGGAGGCCGATTAGGAGTTTAGGACGGCGCGTCCAAGCAGTTCAAAATGACTCGCAACGTTTCCAGGGTTATACTTAGGTGCAATAAGATTCACGTATGATGTGAGTTGCAAAAACAAAAACAAAAAAGATTCACGTATGGTACTTCGGTGTAAATAACATACAGTTACACATACTTAATCCTATATACATATACATGGTTCTGTGGTTATTTTGGTTTGTGTTAAGAGTACAAAAGTGATAATGTCAAGCAGGATGATATCAACACTTTGACAGCAAAGAAAGATTTGAGTATCCTTCCTTCGACTTCTTCTCTTTCTAGTATATGCAGAAACACTAAGTAAGAAATTTCGAAACACAAGACATTATAAAATAAGATACTAGAAGCAAAAAAGAGTATGTCCATAATTTGAGGCTATACTTTTTACCATAATCTATATATTTCGGATTTCCTCGTCGGAAACCTTTTGTGAACTTATGAAGTCAAATCATATGTATCTCACACATATTAATTTATTTTTTTGCATCAACCTCACAAAGAAAATATGAAGAAAAAATGTAGAGATTGACCATCAACCTATTGCTGTAATCCGCTAAGATGAATAATTTTTTTTGGCTGGTACCAATTGTTGTGTTCTTTAACATACACATGCTGGCGTCCGCATCGGAAGTTTTTATCAAGAACAAAACCAAAATCGTCATCCAACGAAACAAACAGTTCTTTAACATACACCTGCTAAACAGAAAACTTATGCAGTCATCCAACGAAACAAACAGTTCTTTAACATACACCTGCTAAACAGAAAACTTATGCAGTTAACACAAATTGGTGAAGCAGAAAACTTATGCAGTTAACACAAATTGGTGAAGCAGAATACTTAATTAACATTGTAAAATGAATCACTGATAAATGGGTTTGCAGTAACAGAGGCAAACATATCTGACAGAGCAAGCAAGCAAGCTGTCCTCATGGATCATGGATGTGCTGCTTTGTCAGATCGATCCAAAGCTGCCGAGCAGGTGGATGAATTGTGAAAAATAAAATAAAAGGAGTGCGAAGCATTGACAAATCGTTGCTGCATAGACCGTACTAGGTGAATTAGGCGCGACGGCACGCCGCGCCCTTGATGATAAATTTTGTGTTAATGCTTTGTTTATTTTGTTTTATCTGTATAATATATCTTTTTTTGGTGTAATTTTTCAATTTAGAAAGTTAAAATTTGTTGAAATATGTTATTTGAAGTAGCTTCAAAATTTCAGCAATTCTAAATGTTTAAATATATATAGGTCTATGTTTGTAGTTTGTCATATTTAATTGAGCTCCATAATTAGTGGAAGTAAAGTGTGTATTTTTTTTAAAATTCAACTCCATTTAATCAGAGGGAATGCGTGAATTTCAGCAATTCTAAATGTTTAAATATATATAGGTCTATGTTTGTAGTTTGCCATATTTAATTGAGCTCCATAATTAGTGGAAGTAAAGTGTGTATATATATATATATTTTTTTAAATTCAACTCCATTTAATCAGAGGGAATGCGTTTAGGTTTTATTTAAATATTTGATAAATTAAAATGTCCAAAAATGTTTGTATTTTGTTGTAAGTAGCTAGCATGTATTTTCCTGGACATTTTGATATTTTTTGTCACATTTTTCTGATGGATAGATTTTAAATTACTGATTTTACAATGATTGTTGTTTTTGCAAAAAAAAATCCCTACGAAAATTGCGTAAGCAAAGTGGGCCCACATGTTAGGGATTTAGCAATTTCTTAAATTTATGTGGAAAAGAATAAGTCGTTGACTAACCGGGCCTACTGACACGTTAGGGTGATGTTAGCAGTGGACATGGCGGCCATGGTGAGCTCACCGGCATCCAACCGCTGCCATTTGGGATGCGGGCTTGGCCGTGTGGGATGCGATTGGATGCGGGGCATCCGGAAGTGGTAGTGCCGCTTTGAAATTTTCTTAATCGTTGCAATTTTTGTGTGGGTAGTTTGAGGATTTGGTGAAAACTGGATTTTTTTTTGCCATGTTATGTCCATTATGGTGTGTACATTTTAATTTTTGTGTGAAAAGTTAGAATGTTCGTTAAATGCTAGACTATATAATGTTTTGTGTGGAAAATTTGGATATTCATTAAATCTAGAAGATTTTGATATGTTGTTTTATTATTTTGAATTTTAGCCTATTTGTATTTTTGTTGTGCAAAATTTATTTGTTGACGTAAATTTTTTGCGAAAGGGTTTGGAAATTTTCTTAAATTTAGAAGGTCTTGATATATTGTGCGTATTATTTTAAATTGTAGATCAAAAGATGTGATTTTCTGAATTGTAGTATGTTGTGCAAAATTTATTTGTTGGTGCAAATTTTGTGCGAAAGGTTTGGAAATTTGTTAAATTTAGAATATTTTGATATATTGCTTTTATTATTTGGAATTATAGATTAAAAGATATGATTTTTTCCAAATTTTAGTATTTTTTTCCCTGTAATTGTGAATTTTCTGGCACGTGGGTCCCACATGTCAGGGTTATTTTCATTTTGAGAACCAGTAAAAAAAAATGACAGCGGAGGCGGACGTTAGCGCTGCCGAGCTCCGGCGAGCAGCTGCGTGTGTGCGCCGAGCTGGGGCCGAGCTCAATTCCATTGTTTAGAAATTTTAATTTTTAAAGTTTCAGATATTATGGGTGGTACACAGAGGAGGTTCAGCTTGAAATGAATAGCAAATGGTCCAGAGCTGGTATTTTATTTGGGTGGTGCACATAGGAGACCCTTTTCTTTTCCTTGACGGCGGCACTTTCGGAGGGCATCCTCTGAGATAACGATGTTCTGCCGATGCACCTCGAGCCTGTGCAGGATGCCACTCTAGGCAACATTGGCGTATTGGTGGTGCATGGTTTCTCATGCTGCTGTTGGCTCTTATCAGTAAGTTTTGGTGATTTTCTGGTGTCTGACCGTGTGTGTGAGATCAAAATATCTAGACTGGTTTCACAGATTTTACTTAGGCAAGAACTTTTACACAATGGAAGCGACACATATATTTCTCTATGTTGTCGGTACCTATATATACGGGAGATGTTCCAAATGTCAGCCTTCTGAGTTGCCGTTGTTTAATTTGCTTCAAGATGCATCTCCAGTAGCTTAGTTTTTTTTTGCGGGTAGCTTAGTTATCTCGTCCAACTTTTACAAAGATATCTATATCTATGATTTTATCTCCTTAGGTTTGATCCAATCTCTGAATTATCCTGTGAGAGGAGGTTGGAATGTTGCAGCGTTGGCTCCTGATAAATCTTTTGTCGCCCAAAGAGATGATATTATGGCTTCTGCATGTTGGCTCCCTGACAGCCTTGTGAACTGAACTTAGTACTGCCTGTCAAAGCATTGTTACTGCAGTATTTTTTTTCCTTGATTTGAGCTAGCAATGTTATGAAGGAGAAAACTTACCAACTAAATCACTAAATGGAAATTACTTGTGATATCAGTCTATCAGAAGCAAATTTAGGGCCACTGTGTTTGGGTTTCGTACTAAGAGAAGTCTGAACATATGTACTTTCCTGCTTCAGTTAACAATGCGATGGTGAAATTATCATTACACTCTCATACTTTGACGAATCATTTCAAGCTGCAACTCAAGGTGGACGAACTGTGAAGAAGAAAGTAGTGATGCTTATGCTACTAAGTGCGTGTCTGAAACTAAGATGTTGCGGTCTCCACGATACAGCCTCACGGCAGCGTCCACACAAGACTAAGATTCAGATTCGAGAGGATTCAGATCCGCACAGACGCTGCAAGACTTTAATTTAGTATCATCAGGATTCAGATTCGAGAGGAGGAAAATGGCAGCTACAGTATTTTTTTTTTGCGGGGGAGCTACAGTACTGAACAAAGACATCAGTCACAGGCTCACAGCTTGAGTCAACAAGAAGAGAGTGCCAACAAGTTCAGTTCAGTTCAGAGCCACATTTCAGTCCTCCCCGCCCACGCCCAGCCCCAGCACCTCCAAAATTTCCCCACACGAAACCCTCGCCGCCACCACCGACCATGTCGCCGCCGCCGGCGACGCTGCCGGACGAGCTTCTCGAGGAGATCTTCCTCCGCCTCCCGCCGGACGAGCCCGCGTGGCTCGTGCGCTCCTCCCTCGCCAGCAAGCTTTGGCTCGGCCTCCTCACCGGCGCTCGCTTCCGCGGTCGCTACCGCGACTTCCACGGCGCAGCCCCCATGCTAGGATTTTTCCATTCCCGTTCCTCCGACTCCGGCCGGCCCTTCGTCCCCACCGCGAAATTCGGCGCGGGCTTTCTTCACGTCCAGGGCTGCCACAAGGACTACGCTGTGTGGGACTGCCGTCATGGCCACGTTCTCCTTTGTAAAGATGAGGATATGTCACCCTTGCTGCTCGTGGTTTGGGATCCCATGACATCCCGTCGGAGGGAGCTTCGCGGGCTCAGAATCTACGACGTCCATGCCTCCATGGGGCTGCGGTGCTCTGCGCCGTGACTGGCTGCGACCACCGTGCGTTGTGTCATGAGGGCCCGTTCCGGCTGGTCTTCGTTGGTCTGGACAAGACGGATGCTGGTTGTGTTGCGTGCGCATATGTGTCCTTGCCGGAGGTGGGTGATGATTGGAGCAAGCCGTGCTCTGCTCTCGATCTTGCCATGGATGCATACTTTCTAGACATGCCACCTGTCTCCATCCAAGACACAGTTTATTTCTTGCTTACCTATGGATATGATGATGCTGACAATGCTGACGACATATTTATCCTCAAGTATGACTTGGGCTCTCATTGCCTATCACTGATCGATGCACCGCCGGTGGAGATTGACCCAGCCGGTGATACAAGCCTCATGGCGATGGAGGATGGCGGTTTGGGGTTTGCACACTCGGATGGGTTTACCCTCTACTTGTGGTCAAGACAGATGGGTTCCGATGGAGTCCCAGCATGGACTCAGCGTAGAGTCATGGATCTCAAGAACCTACTCCCCATTCAAGATCTCAAGAAAAGAGTTAGACTGATTGGATCTGTGGAGGGCAGGGATATCATTTTCGTGTCCATAGACCTTGGCATCTATGAGATCAGTCTCAAGTCACTAAAGTTGAAAAATATAGGGAAGATAGAAGAATTCTATGCGTTGGTTCCATACAGGAGTTTCTACAATCAACCAGGTACTCTTATATGTTCTTTCATTTGTGTTTTGGGAACAACTCTTAAGTAATAATATATATGTTAGTGGAACAACCACACTATTGAATGTCTAATCAGATTAATGATGATCACATATAAAGTTAATTTTGATCTTATATAGACGTGCTCATGAAAACTTTCAGCTCGAATGTTACACCTAGTTATACTTGCCTACTTAACTGGCAGTTTATCATGTCATCTCCTCTTGGGATCACACTGGAAAATCTATGTTTGCAGAGAGAGCGACCCCGTGTGATGAGGCGCATTGACAACGCATGGTTGAAATTTGCTTAAGGGCAGGAGGCCACTCCACTCTCATCAACAAGAAAGATTACCAACTAGGAAGTGACAGGGATCGTATGATTAATTATGTAACAGTTTAGCAACGGGTTTGGTGAATTGGTGCTTGTTCTATCATACCATTGTTGGCTTTTGTTAGTAAGCTTGAACTCCCCGTGTTGTTGCCATGTGTAAGTGGGTGAATGGATAATCTTGTAATGAAAATCCAGTTTCTTGTGGCAGGAGCAGCAGTAACAATGTGCTCCGTTATTTAGTTTGATTGAAAGTGCATTGCAGACAGTAGCTTAGTCTTAAACACTATATTTGCTCTCCTAGCTTTGATCTAATATCTAGATTCATCTCCTAAAAGAGGTACCATTGATGAGTAGATGACGATGGCATGTCTAGAACTAGTGGTTTCTGTCATCCAAGATATGATACGATGATGGTTTCTACATGCTATCTTGCTGATATGTTTTAATTAATTTCGTGAATTTTATTAGTGCTACATGACAAGTGCTGATGTTACTGCAGTTCCTTTTAGCAAGCAATGTTGCTGAAGAGTTCTTGTTGGCAAGCAATGTTGCTTAAGAGTATAACATGTAAAAAAATCTTGAGCTATCAATTTAGGGAACTATGGGATATGGGGCTCCAATGCATGGCGGGCAGAAAATCTCATAGAGCTTTTGTTTGCTTCAGTAGCTCCACAGAACAGCCAGGTATGGTTCGTTATCAGTTGCATATTTTTGGCCTATAGTGTACATAATAGTAGACTTCAATGTGCATGTAGTGAAATGAAGATCTTCATATGTTTGGCTTTTATCAGTTACCTTGGTAATTTCCCAATGTTGTTGTTGTGTGTAAGTGGGTGAATGGATTTAGCTCATAATGAAGCCCCTGTTTGTTTTGCAGCATCAAACATGTCCTCCGTTAATTAGTTTGTCTAAAACATGTATTGTAGACAGTAGCTTTGTATCACCATTTTAAAACCTCCAGTTTGTTTTGGCATCTTTCATCCAATCTCTTTGTTCTTGGCTGGATCGCTGATAAATAACCTTGTGAACTGAACTAGTATAGAATATCAAAGTGCTGTTGTTACTGCACATGTTTTATTGATATATTAATCTCTGATTCTGATCCCAGCATTGATTTAGAAAATCTCTTTGAATCCAGTCCCGTGTTGGTTTAATTTCTAAATATCTGGATGATGAGGGCATTTTAGAGCTGCTATTTTTGTTGGCCCAAGAGATGGTTATATGTGGCTTGCACATGCTGGATGGCTGATAAATAACCTTGTGAACTGAACTAGTATAGAATGTCAAAGTGCTGTTGTTACTGTAGAAAGTGCAGATATTTTCTTACAGCAGGACACATTGGTGCAGGAGGAGACTTACTTAACCTTGTTAAGTTAAGCGGTAAATGGAATGAACTTGGTATCACAGGTTTGTAGCAGAAACTCCGCAAGACAAGAGCCACTGCATTTGGGTTTGTAATCACAAAATTGCTAAGTACATGTTTGGGATTTGAAAGATTCAGTAAGGTCATGCTAAGATGAAAAAGGGAGTCCCTCCTCTTCCTTTAACTTGCACCGGTGAACTTGAGATGTCATGTCCATGAATGCATTTCATCATGCTATATATCATGTGCGTCGAAAATGGTTGCGTATGCTGAAGAGCAGGACTGCTCGATGTGGATTCTCTGGACCCAAGCTCAATTCCGTAGTTTAGAAAATTTAATTTGTATAGTTTCAGATATTCTGGGTGGTACACATAAGAGTTTCATTGTTTCAGTTTGAAATGTGCAGCAAATGTTCCAGAGCTGTTTCTTTATTTGGCCCTTTTTCTTTTCCTTTTGAACTGAACTAGCACGATATGTAAGCTTCTATTGTTACTGCAATGACCAGTGTTGGTTCAGTGCAAATTGGTGTAGAGGAAAACTTACTTAGCCTTCTGAACTGAGCTATTAAACAAATAGCAGCAACTTACTTATCGTTGCTCTCTCATGCTTCAGCAAATCATTTCAAGTTAGGCAAGATCTTTTACTCAATGGAATCAACACATATATGGAAGATGTATGACCCTGATCCAAATGTGGCCTTCTGACTTGCCGTTGTTTAATTTGCTTCAAAATGCACCTGCATTAGCTTAGTTAATCCATCCAACATTTTTAGCGAACTCTACGGTTTTCTCTCCCAGGTTTGATCCAATCTCTGAATTCTCCTGTGTAGAGGAGGTTGAAATGATTTAAGCGTTGGCTCATGATAAATCTTCTGTCGCCCAAAGTGATGATTTGATGGCTTCTGCATGTTGGCTCCCTGACTACCTTGTGAACTGAACTTGTACTGCATGTCAGAGCGTTGATAAATCTTCTGTCGCCCAAAAGAGATGTTTTGATCGCTTCTGCATGTTGGCTCCCTGACTACCTCGTGAATTGAACTTGTACTGCATGTCAAAGCGTTGTTACTGCCGTATTTTGTTTCCTTGATTTGAGCTAGCAACCAAGTAAAGCACTAAATGGAAACAATTTGTGATAACAGAAGCAAATGTATTGGCCGAGAGCCACTGTGTTTGGTATTTTTTTTTTGTGCTAGCAATGTTAATGCAATGCACATTGGTGAAGGAGAAAACTTACCAACTGAAGCACTAAATCGAACTAGCTTGTGATAACATAAGCAAATATATTGGCCAAGAGGCACTGTGTTTGAGTTATCCAGCAACAGAAATGTGGACATATACTTTCATGCTTCAGTTAACATTGTGATACTGAAATTATCATTACACTCCTATGCTTTGACGAATCATTTCAAGCTGCAAATCATGGTGGACAAATTGTGAAGAAGAAAATAGTGACTACGTGTCTGAAATTAAGATGCCACGGTCCTCGGGGGAGCGTCCACACCAAGTGGTTCACCAGAGTTGTCGGAGACAGGCTCTAGTATCATCCAGAAGTGGCAATACTTGTATCGTCAGGATTCAGATTTGAGAGGACCAAACTGGCAGGTACTGAACACAGACATCAGGAAGGCTTCAGTCAACACGAACAGAGTGCCACCAAGTTCAGTCGTCCCTATTAGTAGAAGAAGCCGCTCCCCCCATGCTAGGGTTCTTGAGTTCTTGTTACTCCAACTCTTGCCCACTGTGGCGGTGTTGACTATGGTGCTATGCTTTCATGCAGATGAGGAAAAAATATTCTGATTTTTTTACAACAACTTATGTGAATCTAGACAACTGCATATTATTAATGATTCTGTAGTAAAAATGTAAAATACTGTGTACATATTCCATAAAACAATGGATTTTGTCCTCTGTCGGAGTCGAGTACTTGAACACTGCAAAAGCATGAGCATCGATCACTTCTTCAAATATATTCAGTTATCCGTGCAATTCAGAAAGCCATATGAACATCTATACTCGTGATCGCATTGGCGGTGCGTATGCATCTATTTCTTCTAATGAATGCCCTGCAGGTTTCTCCCCTTACGGCCCCATCATTTGTGTCCTGGCCCCGGAAGCCCGAAGATGCCCGCATCATCTAACCTCCTTCGAGCTGAGAGTTTAGAGATGGATCGAAACAGGGAGAGCAAACCGCAAAGATTTTATATCAGTCAAGGTTAATTAAGTTCCTGTTAGCAGATGCATACACAATCAGCCTTACGAAAGACACAAGAAAATCACCAAACTTTACTCGCAGAAGTCAAAATTCTTTACAAAAATCATGCAGATACAAGAAGTATCGCAGATGTATCTCCCAAGGTCTGTGCAATTACATTCACTCTTGAACAATAAATCTCTTGCATAAAAAGTTTCTATTCTGGCCACTCATTCTTTTCATGATGGTGAAAACGTAAAACTAAAACAGATTTTCTCACGAAACTTTATGCATACATGCTATCCTACCCTATGTACATGAACGGATTTTACTTTCCAGAAATCATGAAAGGTTGTCTGAATCCAAGCAATTTACATGACATTGGAGAAAATCAGCCACCACCAAACTCAATTTACATGACACCGGAGAAAATCAGCGAACACCAAAGTCAATGAGTTTTGTCCATGAAGGATAAACAAAGGTTAATTAGCTATCAGGCATCTGGAACATTACCATATCTCTCGCATATAGTACAGAAAGATGGAGAAATATGTGCTGACGCCTTTCAGTAAAAGATCTGGTCAAAGCAAGGAAAATCTGAATTGGAATAAACCAAAGCACTTGCAATGATCACTACTCGCTGACGGAACATATGGACATCTTCATATTCCTACATGGATAGTGCAGTCTACTAGTAGTATGTGTACCGTTGGCCAAAAATATGTAATAAATTATGAACTAATACTCGTTGGTCACTGAAGTTGTTCTAGTGTCTTACACGGTTGTCTCTGTTCAGTAGCTTCCCAGCTTCAGCCATTTAAAAATCTGTTAATCTTGAAAATACAACACAGCCTTGCATAATCTGGGCAAGATCCAGTCATTCCATCAGCACAAGGACTCTTTTTTTTCATTTTATTTTAGAACGCACAAGGACTCTGCCCTCGAAGATTATGAGAGACCCGGATGTAGCCTCCGAGACGTGATACTACTGCAACTCCAGTTTGATTTGTACCCTATGTCACTAATGCATTAGGTATTTAGGTTCACTCATTTCAACGTGTATGTTCACAATAACTTGTGGTATAAATCCTGAATATCTTAACTAGTAGATTATGTAAGCTATGGTTGACAGTTGTAATTGTCCTGTTCCAGTGTTCCTTGTCTTAGCTCTATGAGCACTACTTTTGATACTTGTCAGCTTATTCATTACCAGTCAAACACATGAAGATCTCTATATAACTCCATGCACATTCCAGTCTATTATTATGTACACTGTAGACAAAATATAAGCAACGATTAACGAACCTTACCTAACTGTTTTATGGAGTTACTGAAGAAAACAAATGCTCTCTGCGATCTTCATGCAGCCATGCAGCCCCATATCCAGTAGTTCCCCAAACTGATAGCTCAAAGATTATGTTTACATGTTATACCCTTCAGCAACATCGCTTGCTAAAAATAACTGCAGTAACATCAACACTTGAAATGTAGCACCGCCTAAATTCAAGGGAATAATTCAAGCAAGCATGCAGAAACTACCATCATATCTTCTCTCGAGCAACAGAAACCAAGATCCAGACATGACCCTATTGTCTCATCAATGGAGACATAGTTTTTAAGACTAAGCTACCATCCGCAATGCATTTTCAAGCAAGCGAAATAACATAGCACATGGTTTTGCTGCTGCTGCAAGTCCATTACAAGAGAACACATTCACCCACTTACACTTGGCAACAACATGGGGAAGTTATCAAGCTTACTAATAAAAGCCAACAAGAGTACGAGAAACAAGCACAAGCTCACCAAACCAGCTTCTAAATAGTGGCATAATTCACTATAAGATCATTGTCGCCTCCAACTTGGTCATGTTTCTTGTTGATACGAGTGGCCTCCTACAATTAAGCAAATTCACCATGTGTTGTCATTACGCCGCATCACAAGGGGTCGCCCTTTTCTCTGCAAACACAGATTTTCCAGTGTGATCACAAACTGCGATGACATGATAACATATATATTGTCGATTAAATAGGCATACTGACAATTAGGTTAACACTGAGTGTAGATAGAATTCAAAATTTGCCGAAGCACATAAATTATCTCAAAATGAAACATGAAATATAACTTTCTATCTTGTTAAGCCCACAAATATTTGGTTTATTCCATTGACCTATATATTATTACATAAGGTTTATTCCCAAATCACTCAAGGAAATAGAGATATATACCTCGTGGATGGATCGTAGAAACTCATGTATGGAACCAAAGCCTGAAAATTTCCTCTCTTCCATATCTTCTTCCACTCTAGGGACTTGAGACTAATCTGATAGATGCCAAGGTCTGTGCTCACGAGGATAATATCTCTGCCCTCCACAGATCCAAGCAGTCTAAGTCTCCTCATAGGATTTTTAATAGGGAGAAATTCTTTGAGTTTAATGACTCTGCATTCAGTCCATAACCCAACTCCGTCGGATCGCATCCGCCTTGACCACAGATTGAGGGTTGACCCGTCTAGGTGTGCAAACCCCAAGCTGCCATCCTCCATCCCCATAAGGATAGTGGTGCAGGCAATGTTTGTCTGCTCGAGCGGCGCATCTATCAGTGACAAGCATTTAGAAGGCAAGTCGTATTTGAGAATTCCCACACACTCATCATCATCATACACAAACATGAAGTAGAGCGTGTCTTGGATGAGGACAGGGGGCATTGGCTGGATCCATGCATAACACCCAAGATGAAGACCAGAGCAAGGCTTGCTCCACTCAGAGCTAAGCCGGCACGACTCACCCGTCACCGGCAACGAAACGTGCGCATACGCGACAAAATCATCACCATCACGAAAGTCAATGCCGACGAGGACCACCCGGAAGGGCCCCTTTTGACACGATCGGTGGTCGCAGCCGGCCGCGTCACAGAGCACCGCGGCGCCGTAGCTGACGTAGTCTTCGGGCGCCCCCAGTAGGCTGAGCTTCCACCAGCAGCCCGTCATGGGGTTCAAAATGACGAGCTCCTTGGGTGATGCATCCCTGTCCCCAAGGACGACGCGGCCGTGGCGGCAGTCCCACGAACCGAATCCAGAGTAGCACCACCCGCCGCCGCCGTCCTCGTCGTCGGGAATGCAGGCGCGGAATTTCTTGGAGACGAAGAGAGGTCCGGATGCAACTTCCACCGAGTCGGAGGATGATAGGGTCCTGACAGAGGAGGAGTAGACGTTGTCGGAATAGAAGAAGCCGAGCACGGGGGGAGCTCCGTGGAAGTCGCGATACCGATTGCAGAAGGCAGGGCCGGTGAGCCGGGGGCGCCATTTCTTGCTGGCGAGGGAGGCGCGCACGAGGCACGCAGGCTCGTCCGGCGGGATGCGGAGGAAGATCTCCTCGACAAGCTCGTCCGGCAGCGGCGGCGGCAGCGGCGGCGGCGGCGGCATGGTCAGTGGAGGCGGCGGCGAGGGTTTCTCTCTGGTGGGGAAATGTTTGAGCTGCTCGTGTGCGTGGAAATGTTAAACCAGCTTTGCTTGGTCGGGCTGCTCACACCAATTCTTTATTTTTTTACCATAATAGGTTGAGGCTCACGTCTCGACAGTCAATAGTATACATAATTCGTGACCTCACAATTCTCAATGGGCAAAGGCAGAGGGGGGTAAAACTACTCCCTCCGTACCAAAATAAGTGTCTCTAGTTTGTCAAAAAATAGATGTATCTAGACATGTTTCATGTATAGATATATCCACTTTTGGACCTCCTCCCGACCTCCTCTCCACCGACCCCGTGCGGCCACGCCGGGCCGCACCGGGCGGCCACCACCGGCGGCTCTTCGACCCTCCCCTAGGCCTCCCCCATCCCGCCGCCGCCGGGGACGTCGCCGGGCATGGCCCGTGTGGCGCGGCGGCGGCGGATCTCCTCGGAAGTCGATCTGGAGGGCGAGGGCGGCGGCGCTCCGATCTTGTCTTCTCCGGCGACGATGCTGTGGGGGGTGGCGGCGACCATGGCGTAGCTGCGACGGCCGGAAGCTGAGGCGCTCGTCGGTGGCGGCGGCGGCAACCGGGCCCGATCTGGGCCTTTTGGCCGGGCGGGTTTCGGAATCCTCCTGCCCTCGTACTGGTGCTTCGGTGACGGCAAGCAGATGCGATCTTGGGCTTCTTCGACAGCACAAGGACGTCTGGGGCAGCAGCCCTAGGCATGGTGGCGGCGGCCTTCTTCTTCGTCGAAGACGGTCGGCCATGGCTGGTTGTGGTTTGGATCCCACATCTAGTCCCGGCGACGAGTTGGGGAGCGTGGTTGCCGGTGAAAACCGAGCTCCCACTCCGGTCATGGCGAGCGGGCGATGGCGGCGTCTCCACGCCGTTACCTTGATGAAGGCATCGCCTTTGCACTATCGTCTAACCACTCGTCCTGCTCCGGGGGAAACCCTAATGATGGCGGCGCTTCGTTGTCGTTCTCCCTCTTGAGGGCATCGTTTATGGAGCAGTGCTGGACGGAAGAGGCAAGTGGTGGAGCGGTGTTCAAGCCATCACGTCAACGTTAGCGGGAATAGGTTGCGTGGCGCAATGGGGTCTCGGCAACGGGCGTGTGATGATGGACTCGCGCGGGATGGTGGAGTTGTCTGGCCTCGTGGCGATGTCGACGGCAGGCTTTGCAAGGTCATCGCGTTGATCGCTGCTGAAGATGGGATGTCGGAAGATGGTGGCAGCGATTTCTGAGTGCACGCATGCGGCGTAGCCTGAGAATCGACTGGACCGGTTTGTGCTTCCGGCGCGCTGTCGGGCGGCCTGATTGAAGCCTCTGGATTTAGATGATGTGCGTAGGTGTGCGAGGTCAGAGCATCGGCTCCGATTGGTCCACCCCCTTCATCAAGGTTGTAGGTGAAGCGAATTTTCGCGGGACGGTGGTTCTTCTGTTTGATCGATGTATTTCTTTGTAAAAGCTTAGCGCTTACTGTTTTTCCATATTAATAAAACTCGGCTGTGTGCATCCTTTGGATGCAGAGGCTGGGGGCACACCCTCCATTTCAAAAAAAAAATCCACTTTTGGACAAACTTGAGACACTTATTTTTGGAAGGAGGGAGTAGTAAATTTTGACACCAATTGTTGCGGCATATAATATATCAGGTGTGGTTTGTTTTAGCATCATGAGCGATCAGTTTAACAGTAATTAACCTTGAGAAATAGTGTAGTTTTCTAAGTTTTGAAGTACATATAAACTACAATTTTGGCTAAAGCCAAACACCTCAAAGTATTTGATATTTCAATATTTCTGAAAACCGAAGTATTCTTTAAATAATTTGAAAAAAGTGGAGCTCCCAAATGGGCCGAAGTGTTTTTAAAACAAACCATTTGAAACCCACATTCCTCTATGCTTGGCGAAGTAATACTTCAGTCTTGGAAAAAAAAGGTCAGCCCTATGTTCATATACTTCAAAGATATTGCAGCTTCCTAAATATAGAAGTAAATAAAATTACTGTTTTAGATTAAGCCAATCACCTCAAAACTCAAAATATTTGGTGCTTCAGTATTTTCTGAAACTAAAATATATGAAATTCAACTTGTACGCATTGTTGAGTATTATTATATATAACTCGTGGGCAGGATTACAGGCTCTGTAGTAGTCTGTATGGTGTGTTATTTGCTTGTTAATTTCTTGCTTTTCACAAAAACAAAAACAAAAGTAAGACTTGCTTTGCTTATTTAAGACTTGCTTTGCTTATTTAATATTTGTAGACTTGTTTTGCTTGCTAAGTTCTGACCATGCCGTGACATCAAAAGCACGCGCAGCTGAGACGAAGAGAGGGTGGAAAATGGGATTATGGTCAGGTCTCTGGTACATTTGCATTTACATCCTGTCGCATGGGACCGTTGGCTGCCTCCAACTTTGTTTTAGGGAAAGTTGCCTCCAACTAAAATAACACCACGCCACCTTTCCAACACAAAAAGGCCATGACGGCCCTGAGTTCAGATTAATTTCGGCCCAGTCTTGTACTGGTCTGAAATGTGTTTTTCGCTATGGAGCTATGGATCAATTAGAGCCCTTGTTAAACTATAGGGCCTTGTACGAAAAGTCATGTGGCCTGTTTTCTGGAAAAAAAAATGAAAACTCATTTTGAAGTTTCAGAAAATCCTGGAAACAACTCCAGACAATGATAATGATGTATTCTTCCAACGTGCAAAATGTCAAATCGAAAACTTTAGTATTTTGAGCCACAAAAAAGACAAATCTGAATATTGTTTTCATTTTTGTAGGCTACAAAACACCACTCTTATTAGAATTGTTTATTTAGAGGAAACAGTCTGAAAGGCACACCGACCACTCTGGACAGCTGCTAGTCCTGTTTCAGTAGGGATATGTCACGTAGAATAAAATTTAAACTGGATTTGCCACCCACGTGTATCACGTCTGCTAAAACTGTCATCTGCTTGGTGATATGTCGTCAGAATTTAGATTTCAGAGCTGAAGATGGGAAGCTTGACAACAAAGACCCTAAATTTTTTGTTCATTTTTGGTAATTTCTCTCACGTAGGAAATCAAAAGGTTCAACTTTTTAAAAGAAAGTACTTTAATGGTTTCCATAAAAAAAAGAATAGCCCAACTTATTTTGCTGATCGCATTTCCCGTACCTCAACAATGGCATCTTCTAATTACATACTTTATAATGGAGTAGTTAAGAATTTTCATAAATGGAAAAAAATGCAAAGAATTTTACAAGAGAAGTCAAATATGGCAACACTATGGCGTTGATTCATGATTTTATTTCTTTTCACAATGGTGGATAGCACCCCCGGCATAGCAGAAGGCTCCGTAACTTCAGCGAGCTTAGGTTTTGTAGCGAACATAGAATTTCCTTTTTGCGCTAATAAAATTTCTCAAATAATTTAGGTACATGACAATGTGGGATACTGCTATCTAGCTAGAAATCGCAAATACCTTTTTTCCACCAACATAGTGTTTTCTCAAGGCCTGCACCAGCACCAACCAAACACATCCGTCCATATGTTATAGACCGATTTCTCCACATTTAGAGAAAAATAGTACCAGATGTGAAAAATGCCAGTGAAACTCTCGAGAAAGGAAGTGCCATTCTTAGGTGTTCAGTAAATTAAGCAATGCCGATATGAAGGTGAATCTTGGTACAACCTCCACAAGGTGCCGCCGCCATCTACGGTGACCCTGCCCCATCACCGTCCCTTCACACGTGCTTTGGTCGCTAGCCTATAGAATGGAATTACATCATTCTTATTATCTCTTTGGTCCCACCTTTTAGACTCTCCCCACTACATAGAAGACACGACCACACCCTACCTCGTATCCCCCACACCACCTCAAACTTTTACCCACCCAAAACCCTAGCCGCCTCCAATGGCCATGCCGCCACAGGTACCCACGCTCCCGGAAGAGATTCTAGAGGAAATTTTTCTCCGTCTCCCTCCAGATGAGCCCGCGTGTTTAATGCGTGCCTCCCTCGCCAGCAAGCTCTGGCTCGCCCACCTCTCCGGCACTCGCTTCCGTAGTCTCTACTGTGAGTTCCATGGATCTCCCCCAATGCTCGGCTTCCTTTATCATTCGGCCCTATATTCCAATCCGGAGGAGGAAGAAACCTTGCCACTCTTAGTCCCCACGACTAAGTTTGGTGTGCGCACACCCAACAACTGGGGTCATAAGAAGTACCATGCATGTGACTGCCGCCATGGTCGTGTTCTCCTTGTTGATGATAATAATTATCCCAAAAAACTCGTCGTTTGGGACCCCATGACAGCCAGCCAAACGGAGTTGTGCCCACCCACAAATAACTTTTTCTGCTATGGGGTTGCGGTGCTCTGCACGGTGGCTGGATGTGACCATCAAGCATGTCACGAGGGCCCCTTCCAAGTGATCTAATTTGGCATGACCATGGGTGTTCATGGTGGTTCTGTTGCATATGCGTGTGTATATTTACAGGAGACCGGTGAGTGGAATGAGCAGCGATGTAGTCTTGATTTCGGGATTGATAATGTGTTCATTGAGACCATACCCCCTGTCCTCATTGGAGACACACTTTACCTCATGATTACTGATGATGATGATAATTATAACGCGACAATTCTTGCATACAACTTGGCCTCCAATTGCTTATCCCTGATTGATGCGCCACGAGGGGGGGTTTCTTTTACTGATATCTTGATGGTGATGGAGGATGGAAGTTTGGGGTTTGTACACTTGGAAAATGTAACCCTCTATGTATGGTCAAGGAAGATGGGTTCTGATGGAGTTGCAACATGGACTCACTACAAAGTCCTCCATATTCAGATTCCTATAGAAAAAATTAGACTAGTTGGATCTATGGAGGGCAATGATGTCATTTTCGGGATCACAAAACTTGGCATATATGAGATCAATATCAAGTCACTGCAGTGTAAAAAGTTGTGGAAGAAAGAAAAAATCCGTTATGTGATTCCATACATGAGTTTCTATAGTCCACAAGGTATGTATGTGTCATTTATTTATTGATTTCATACACCTCTAAGGTATTAGTATATGAACGAAATAAAATATTAAATCTCTCATTAGATAGGAATATTTATTTGATGATTCACTTGTGGAATATTTATGTCCTTGAGAAAACTATTAGTGCTATGCAAACTCAAATGTTGCACCTAAATGGTGCTTGTGCATACTTAACTGGCAACTTATCATAGCATGTCCTTTTTGGAATCACATAGGGAAATCCACGCTTTAAAGAATAGGGTGAGACCCTATGATGGGACGAAATAACAACATATGGTTGAATATGGTCAGGGGCAGGAGGCCACTCCCATCAGCAAGACGGATGACGATGTATGGTTGGTTAAATGTGCTTATGGTCTTCTCATGAATTATGGCAAGAGCCTTATCATATCACTATTTTGTACCTCGTTTGGTGCAGTGGTACTTGTTTCTCATAATGTTGTTGACTTCCGTTAGTGCCCTTGACAATTTCTTCATGTTGTTCCCATGGTGTGTAAGTGGGTGAATGGATTATCTTGTAATAAACACTTAATTTATTGATACAGTAGCAAGCTTGTGCTCATTTTTTTTAAAGATGTACCGTATCTGGTAGCTTTGTCTTACCTTTTCAAAACCTTCACAGTTTTATCTCATATCTTTGATGAAATCTCTGGATTCACTATCAAAAGGTACCATAGATGAGTAGATATTGATCGCTGTCTACCTTGATTCACCAGGAGTAACTACCGGGCTGAAGATAGCCGGATGTTTTCAATGTAATGGATTTGGTAGACATAGTTATTAGTAGCATAATCATCACTAGTGTTTTCTTCACAATTCGTTCACCTTGATTTGCAGCTTGAAATGATTCGTCAAAGCATGAGAGTGCAATGACAATTTCAGTATCACGATGTTAGCTTAGCCAGGATAGCAAATGTTCACATTTGTTGTACTGCAAAACCCAAACACAGTGGCTCTTGGTGAATACATTTGCGTCTGTTACCACAAGTTATTTCCATTTTAGTGATTCAGTATGTGAGTTTTCTCCATCACCAACGTGCATTGCATTAACATTGATAGCTCAAAAAAAGGAAACAAAATATTGCAGTACTATTTGTTTCAAAAGAAAAATATTGCAGTACTAGTTCAGTTCACAGGGTTGTCAGGGAGCCAACATGCAGAAGCTATCAGCTCTTTGGGCGACACAAGATTTATCAGGAGCCAGTGCTTGCATCATTTCAACCTCCTCTCACAGGAGTATTCAAAGATTTGATCAAACCTGGGAATGAAAATCGTAGAGATCTTTCAAAAAGTTGGATGGGTAACTAAGCTACAGCAGGTGCATTCTGAAGCAAATTAAAAAAAATAGAAACTCAGAAGGCGACTTGAGCATCTCCCATACATATAGGTACAGAAAACATAGAGAAATATGTGTGATTCCATTGGGGAAAGATCTTGCCTAAGTCAAGTCTGTGAAACCAGTTTCGATATTTTGATCTCCCTTATGCATGCACACACGGTTTGACACCAGCAAACCACCAAAACTTACTGACAAGAACCAACATTAGTATGAGAAACCAAGCACCACCAAAACTATCATCTTGCCTAGAGTGGCATCCCGCACAGGTACAAGGTGCATCGGAGGGATCTCAGTTTGAGGCGCTCCAAAAGTGCCTCCATCGGTCCATGAGGATCCGAAAGTGCATGTACTGACTTTTTGTGTTGCTGGATCTTTTTGTTAGTCCTTCACAGTAGGTCCACCTGATTTACAACTTGAAATGAGTTGCTGAAGCATGAGAGAGCACAATGATAAGTAAGTTGCTGCTATTTGTTTTGTAGCTCAGTTCAGAAGGCTAAGTGAGTTTTCCTCTGCACCAAGTTGCGCTGAACCAACATTGCTTGCGAAAAAAACATTGCAGTAACAATAGAAGCCATGTCGTGCTAGTTCAGTTCAAAAGGAAAAGAAAAAGGGCCAATTAAATAACACCTCTGGACAAATTGCTGCTCATGTCAACCTGAAAACCTCCTATGTGTACCACCCAGAATATCTGAAACTATAATTTTTTTTTTTTTAACTACGGAATTGAGCTTGGGTCCAGAGAATCCACATCGAGCAATCCTGTTCTTCAACATACGCAACCATTTTCGACGCACATGATATATAGCATGATGAAATGCATTCATGGACATGACATCTCAAGTTCACCGATGCAAATTAAAGGAAGAGGAGGGGCTCCCTTTTTCAACTTGGCATGGCCTTACTGGATCTTTCAAATCCCAAACACGCTACTTAGCAATATTGTGACTACAGACCCAAATGCAGTGGCTCTTGTCTTGGGGAGTTTCTGCTACAAACCTGTGTTCCCAAGTTCCTTCCATTCAGCGCTTCACTTTATATTACAAGGTCCTCGTAAGAAAACATCAGTTCCCTCCTGCACCAGTGTGTTCTGCTGTAAGAAAACATCAGTAACAACAGCACATTGACATTCTATACCAGTTCAGTTCACAAGGTTATTTATCAGCGATCCAGCATGCACATGCCACATATAACCATCTCTTGGGCGAAAGAAAATAAGAGCTCTAAATATGCCCTCGTCATCCACGGATGAAATTAAACCAACATGGGATTAGATTCAGAGAGATTTTATCAATCAAAGCAAGGATCAGATTCAGAGGTAGTTTTTTTCGATAAATATTCAGAGATACTATATCAATAGAAGCTGGGAGAGCAAATTGTAACTTACTGACAAAAGCCAAGAACAACAAGAGAAACCAAGCACAACCAAAACATCGACCAGCTGGTGATTGCCTGTACCTCATGCTTCAGTCCCATGCTAGTGATTGCTTGCTAAAAAACTGATGCAAGATCAATACTCATAATGCAGTAACTAATAAAATTCATGCTTTAGATATGCTCACATCGTCTGCTCATCAATGCTATATGAACATAGAGATTGGATGAAAGATGCGAGAGTAGACTGGAGATCTTAAAATGGCGAGACAAAGCTATTGTCTGGAGTGAATTTTTTTGGACAAATTAAGCAACAGAGCACATGTTTGCTGCTGCAAAACAAACCGGAGCTTCATTATGAGATAAACCCATTCACCCACTTACACAAGAACAACAAGAACATATAAGTACTGAAGAGTTGTTTCCAGATGACACACAAAAAAGGTACAGATATATATACCTCGTGGACTGTCGAAACTCATGTACGGAATCAAAGAAACCAGATATTCTCCATTCGATATCTTCCTGTGCTCTAGTGACTCGAGATAAATCTTGTAGATGCCAAGGTCTGTGGCCACGAAAACGACATCGCCGCCCTCAATTGAACCAAGCAGCCTAATATCTTCTCCGGGATTTTGAACGGGTAGGTGGTTTTGGAGATCTATGACTGTAAGCGGAGTCCATGCCGCGACTCCGTCGGAACCCACTTGTCTTGACCAAACGAAGATGGTTGGCTTCTTCAAGTATGCAAACCCCAGAGCCCAGATTACCATCCTCCATCGCCATGAGGACAGAGGCAGTGGCCATTCTAAGCCCGGCATTTGGCGGATCAATCAACGATAACGAATGAGAGCTCAGGTCGTATTTCAGAATTTCTGCAGTAAGAACATCATCAGTGGCATCAAAGTCATCATGCGCGAGCAGGAAGTAGAGCGCGCCGTCAAGCAGGACAGGGGGTCTGCGCTCAATGTACCCATCGCCGCCAACAGAAACACCGGGGCGCTCCACTCAACACCAACACCACGGCGAAAACTCGCCGACGACACGCTGCGTGCTTGTACAGAAAAATCATCACCAGCAACCCCGTGCAGGGATAGATGGACGACCCGGAAGGGCCCGTTGTGGCATGCGAGGTGGTCGCAGCCGCTGCCGACGGCGCAGAGCACCGCGGCCGCGTAGCGCCCGTGGCCGTACACCACCGCGGGCTCCTGCAGCTCCCACCGGCGGCCCGTCATGGGGTCCCAGACGGCGAGCTTCCTGGCACTGTATTCGCCGAGCAGGACGCGGCCATGGCGGCAGTCCCACGCGTTGTACTCCCCGTGCCCCCAGCCGTCGCCGCGCGCGGTGAACTCTGTGCAGGTGGAGACGAAGCGTGGGGCGAAGGGTTCTTCACCATCCTCCAGCTCGTTGGCGTCCCAGGCTATGGAGGTGAGGAAGCCGAGCATGGGCGTGGCGCCATGGTGCTCACGGTAGCGGCTGCGGAAGCGCGTGCCGCAGAGGAGGGCGTGCCAGGACTTGCTGGCGAGGGAGGCGCGGACGAGGCACTCCGGCTCGCCCGGTGGGAGGCGCAGGAAGATGACCTCCAGAATCTCTTCCAGGAGCGCCGGCGCCGTCTCCTCCGCGGCTCCTTCCGGTACCGGCGGCGGCGTCGGCGGCATAGTGGCTAGCTGGAGCTGGAGTGTCCGACAGTTGGCTCAAAGCTCTTGACACGTAACATGCATGCATTTACACGATTCTTTCACCGCTTGCAAATTTGAACGCAGGATGTAGTCCTGTATGTTCATAAAATAAGATCTATCTAATTATTATAAAATCATGCATGTTTAAAAAACCGAGAACCCTGGTCAAAATAGAAGCACAGATTTAGGCTCCGTTTGGCATCAAAGTATTTTTTAAAGTATTCAGAGAATACTTTGGTTTCTGAAAATACTAAAGTATTGAATACTTTAAGGTGTTTGGATCCAATAGAAAACGTTGTTTTAAAACTGAAGTATTGTCTAAAACAGTAGTTTTTTTTAAAGTATTTTTTTTTACGGTTTTTTTTGAAGTATTGGAGAAAGAGGTCTGACCCTCTTTTTTCAAAATTGAGAAAGGAGAGAAAACTGAAGTATTAGGTTGCCAGGCGTTGGAATACTTTGGTATTGAAACACTTAAGTTTAGAAAATACTCTGCTACCAAACTTACTTTGTTCTTTTAAATATGGGTTTTATGGAATTGCCACTTATTATGCATTCCAAGTTCCAACTCAATTTATCTTGTTATTCACGTGGTAGGGCTCTATTCTAAATATTTAAATATGGCATGTCAGATTGCATTATGTCATGTGTTGAATGTTGTTTTCCTTTCTGTTATTTGGCTCTTCTCGGTAGAACGCGAATACGAAATCGAGATAAATAACACCGAAGACGAGCACTTTGATCATCGGAAGACATGTCAAGCACGAGATTCCCGAATATCTATGTTTTGTTATCAATGATTAAGAAAACCGTAGCCCCATCACATTTGAACTATGATTTCAAAGTATTTCAAATCTATTGAATGGATGGAAGGATCATGTGCCACTGAAGGTGATATTCTTAGCGGACCGGCGGTGACTGAGGATGCTACAGATGAAGTAAAAAAGATAATAAAGCTTCTATTAATATTTAAAGTGAACTATATTCTAGAGGAGGATGGATTTTTGTTTCAAGAAATCATTTATTTTTAACAGTCATGTTATTTGTTTCCCTAGTTTTTAATTACGGTTCATTTTTTTGGTTGAAATGATATATCTCCCAGAAAGCCCCGATTTTTAAAATGTTAGTCGCATATTTATGAAATCAAGATTTTGTTCCCGGATTGTTTTCAAGTGGACACAACTTTCCAAAATGATCTTTAAATATATTATATTCTTGTTTTTGTCGGCATTTCGTAGTACAAATTTGCTTTTCACACTCAGACGATGAATTTGAGCAGAGTTAGCGGAACAACAATGTTGGACTCCGGCAATACAGCCGCCACAAACTTGGTTCAGATATAAACATAATGGGGAAATAACAATTTATTCACGTCTGCATCACCATAAAGTACAAATGCATATATAGCGCACGCACGACTAAGCTGCCGAAATAAAATCAAAGTAGCGCACCGCACATACAGATGCCAATCAACTCGACATAACGATCGATTGAGCACTCGATCGACCAAATTAACACCACCCCATTTATTTTGTTAGCAAACGATGAAGTTCATGGCAAACAATGACGTGAGGACGACGGTCTGATGACTGATGGAAAGATCACGCGGCGGTGACGGCGATCTTCATGCCGGACTGGCAGTGGCCGGGGACGCTGCAGATGAAGTAGTTGGTGCGGCGGGCGAGCGTGACGCGGTCGGCGCCGGACTTGTACACCTTGGCGCCCTTCGCCGGCTTGGCGCAGGCCTTGTACCCCGCTGCGCTCACGGCCACCACGTCGTGCGCCGTCTTGTCATACTTGAACACTGCACCGGAATTCGCACACATAAATATCAATCTGCATGCTGCATACACCGACATATCGTTCCATGCATGCACGGCCGGAGGGAGGTACCTAGGACGTCGCCGGCCTTGAAGCGCTTGCCGGTGGGCCAGGAGTTGGTGTTGAAGGACCAGCCGCCGCGGTCGCCGACGTTGAACACCGCCGACTCCACGACGTCGGCGTTGAGGAGTACGCAGAGGAGCAGGACGAGCCCGAAGACAACGGCGACGTTGCCGCCAGCAGCACTGCCTCTTCCCTGAGCCGCCATTGCTAGCTAGCCTGAAGCTACCGATCAGTCACTCGAGGGAGCACGCTGGTGCTGAGGAAGGTAGAGCAGTTATGTTAAAACTTGGTGGTTAGCGATGGACCGGCCGGTGCGGTTTTATAGCCTCGCCGGAGTGGAGGCGTGAGGGCAAAGTCGGCCAAAAGGGGTGTGGAAATACTGGTTTTCTCCGGCCGGTGTGTGGCGTATTCTAGTTTCCATTTCTTTTGGAGGCGTAGAGGTAGAGTAGAGTGGAATGGGGGCGTGCCATTAAATTACTCCTGCAAACTTAGACCGAGCGCCACTAGTCAGTCTTACGTTGAGTAGACTTAGAAAAGAACGTTGGATCGACCAGGGGACGTCGTGATGACCGCCAACCTTGGTACCACTTCGTATGGACTAAAATGGAACCATGTTAATTAACGAGGCAAAAGTGCGACAGAAAAACTATGCAGAAAAGTGGCGTCCAAGTATAATTTGAGTGCGCACCACTAGTACATATAAAAACAATCGATCGATCCCTAAACAACAAAAATTTCATATTAATCTTAAATTTTCTATCTAAGTACTTATTTGTGGTAAAGTTCTATGAAAGTACCGGCAGTGGCGGACCCAAAACTTCCGAAAGCCTGGGCAAACAAGTTCAAAGAGTTGTGTCGTCGGCCAATCTATGCGGCAAGGTCCGCCCATAAGTACCGGTATAAGGGGGGCATAGAAACCGAACCGAACTAATTAGGAACTAAATCGAAGTCACTAGAACTAAATTAGCTCGGATAAATATTGGTGGTTAAGTATAAAAACCAAATTTTATTTACATAATTTTGTTATAACATTCCTTTGATCAAGAAAACCAAACTAAACAAGGTAAATGACTAAAATCCCAAAGCCCTCATGTGTAGTGGCGGAGCTAGGGGGACCAGCAGGGAATGTGTCCCCCCCCCCACCCCACCACATGACACGGTGTAGCATGCAAAAATCGAAGGTTTAGCCATGAAAACATGTGATTATGTGCCTAATGATTTGCACAATTAGCTTGTCCGCCCCCATTTAGTTCAGATCCTGCCTCGCCCCTGCCCATGTGACTAACTCTTTGGGCCACTAACCGACCGGAATTACACGTTCGCACATCTGTGAAACCAAATCTCGCTATGGCATGCCCGCACTTACCCAGTGTTTGGACGTTACTGATTCTCGTTTTGATGATGTAGTGCTACTCTCTAAGACAACTCTACACGGGTTGCATTGTCAGTTCTCTCAAAGTTAGGCGGCCCGAACCGTATTGGCAAGGCTACAACCTACTACTAGTCAACAACAAGGTATTGAACTCTACCTCTCTCCGCATATCACCGTCTCTGACACTTTGTTGGATTATGAGTCGCAGCCTATCTTCATTGCTTCCCTGCGGCCACGCATATCACCGTCTCTGACACTTTGTTGGATTATGAGTCGCAGCCTATCTTCATTGTTTCCCTGCGGCCATTGCAGTTAATCTCTTGCGGCACGGCGTAGTCGCGCGGACATATCAGAGTGTCGTCACCGTAGTGGTCACAGGCATAGGCAATTTGGTACTTGATGCAAATGCAAGTCCGCATGAAAGATCTTCAATTTTGTTACTATTTGAGACTTCGAGACTTCTATTGCTAATTTAGTTTATTATGTGTGCCGAGTTATGTGTTGAAAGTTCTAACAAAATAATAGATGACGAGGTGTGTTCATCTTCTGACGGTCACATTGCATCAGAGAATCAATATTAAACGAGCGCTATTGGTTCTCGATCTAGGAAAACAACCAAAGAGTAATTTCATCATTGGCACGCGGGTCCAGCCTGCCAGGGTTAAATTATCAAAGTCCAAAGAAAAGTGGGGTAACAACTAAATTACAATGTAAAGAGGGCAACTAATTAAAATCCAAAGTAAAAAGTGGCAAAAAATAAAATTTTCCAAGGTGGGGCCACAATCAAGGAGAGCTCTTCAATTTTAGGGAGCTTAATATTTGGAAGGATTTGTTGTTGTTTTTTAGATTCTGAGGGAAGATAATCCCCGGTTCGATTATGAAACGAAAGTCATACATACATGGAAATGCAGAAATGAAAACGAGGCTGCTGCCTCCAGACATAATAGATGATTTATTATTGTTTCCCGTTAATTTATAAGTTCGGTCATATTAGTTTGAAATTAAGCAGAGAACCGAAATATGGTTATACAAGCCCAATGAAACTTCTCATTACCTGAACTATTAAATAAAACCGAGTCGAAATTGCGGTCAAAACGGACAGGGCGTGTGAAGCTCAACTTGTACGCATGGTTGAGTACGACATGGCTTTGCTGATTGCTTCTTCATTTTGTAAGACTTGCCTTGCTTCTTAATTTGTGTAGACTTGCTAATTTTTATGTTCTGGCCCTGCCGTGACATCAAAGAACGCGCATTTACAGCGTGTCCTATGGTACGCATCCTTTGATTCAAACTCCATGAGTGGCAGCACAGGACTTGTGTGCAGGGGGGACGATGGTGTCTTCATTCAGGCCAAAGCGAAATGGTACCAATCTGCATCAAGTGCTCTGCTAGCTGAATCTGCAGCGGGTAGTCGTGGAGACCGACTGCCAGGAGCTCGTAAAGCTGTGGAACACAAGAACAGAGCATAGAGCCCTTATTCTACCTGTTCCTAGAATCTCAGTCATATTCAGGTTGAGTGAGGCTTTGGTGAGTTTTAAAATTTCTTTTGTAAGGAAAACAGCTAGCTTGGCAGCTAATATCACTGCCAAGCAAGCCTCATCCTCCTGTCCGTAGTGTACCTGGCAATCCCAGGTTTCTCTCTGAGAATTAAGGAAAACAAACTAACCTTGTCTGTCTATGTTCACCTTCACATGAAAGACTTTTTTCCTAACCTGACTGTTCTACCTGGCTATGGCCAGTTCACTTCACTTTTCGAGGGATCTTGGATTGGAGTTCACTTGTCTATGAGTGTCCGAACAGCTTCAGATCCTTCCAATGCGAAGGGGTTCTCTCTCCATTCACTTTGAGCTAGGTTTCTTGTGATCTTTGTAGTAGTTTCTCCGTCCAATTTTATGGTAAATTCAGTCTTACACAGCGGTGTTCTTAGAATATCTTCATTCGCGGCGCCCAAATAATCGTCTAAAGGCCTTCCGGACAGACTGTTTGGACGTTGTCCGGACGACCTTTTGCATTTGGGCACCGTTGCTCCTCACTCGTGGCGCCCAAATATTTTTTTGTAAAATGAAACTTGAGCGAATTTCATTCAAACTTTTGGAAATTTTACATATTTGAAGGAAATTTAAATAAACTTAATCTAATGGCGGCGGTTGCGGCACCTGAAGGCAAAGTAGGGGTCCTCTTCCTCCTCCTCCTTCTCCTTCTTGACGCTGGCGCCGCCCCTGCTGGTCCCTGCGCCGCCGTCCTCCTCCTTGACGCGGCTAGGGCCTGTGCCGTCATCACCGGTGAGGTCGAAGTAGGGCACGCCCTTTGCCTTGGTGTGCTCTCAAGCCGACCACGCGTAGGAAGCAGGCCCATCGAGCGGCGACACGTCGTCGATGGACGCGGCGACGACGGCCTCCGCGATGGCGTCGTCGTCCTTCCCCGCCTGCGCTGCCATGAGCTCGGCCATGAGCGGCGACAGCTCCGGTTTTGCCTTCACCTTCATCTGCTCCGGCTTTGGCGTGAGCAGACGCGAGGTGCGGGAGCGGGAGGAGGAGGCCCCCAAGCGTGACGACGAAGACGCCGAGCGCGACGAGGCAGACGCCGATGCACGCGGTGCCCATAAGTTTGCTAGAGGAGGAGGAGGAACCGCCGACGCCCGGAGCAGCAATCCGCCATTGCGGATGTGTTCCATGACAGCGTCGAGCGTGCGCCCGGGCACGCCCCAGAATGCCTCACGCCCGGTGACGTTCTTGTCCCGCGGCACCGGTCCAGGGCCGTCCCACCAGCTCATCTCCTCATCGAAGAGGCGCTGGAACACCGCCTCGTAATGGCCGAAGTTGGCCGCGTTTTCCACCGCACTTCCGGTGTGCCTCCAGTTGCCAGTCATCTCTACTGGTTCGCGGTGGCGGGCGAGAGGCGAGGGCGAGAAGAAGGCGTGTGAGGACAGTGGCGGCGGACGAGGCCTTTTATTGAAGCCGGAGGGTGGTGGCATTAACGCCGCTACCCTCAAAAAGGCGCGCCGCATTGGCGCCGCCGAGCAGTGGGACGCGACGGCTCACTGGCGACCGCCGGCTGTGAAAACGAGGCGCGGCCTGATAACCCACAAGTATAGGGGATCGCGTGTAGCCTTTTCGATAAGTAAGAGTGTCGAACCCAACGAGGAGCTAAAGGTAGGATAAGTATTCTCTCAAGTTCTATCAACCACTGATACAACTCTACGCACACTAAACGTTTTCTTCATCTAGAAAATAATATTAGAGTAACAATACGGGTATGAGAGATAGTTTTGCGAGATAATAAATACAAGAAAGTAAAAGTTAGTGCTGCAGCAATAAAGTACACTAAGTAACTATAAACTAACAGTACCATGAGTGTGGAAAAGTGGTGGTAACTATGATGACTTTGTCCAAGATTAAGTAGTGAAGATACTTAGTTCATTGTCTTCGATACAGTTTTCTATGTGGGAGAGACTAAATATACATGCACTCCACTATTTTGGATTACAAGTACTATATAATTGGATTGTTAGTAGGCATCCGCAACTACTAACAATGTTTAAGATTTCCCCAACCATAACTTTAAGTTCATGGTACTCTTACTCCCATACGTGCAACTCACCGGTTCGAGTTTTCAGGTTTCTATCACTCCGGCAGGACTACCCCTTCCTTTGCACATACTACTAACCCATGATGTTGATCCATGCGCGCACAAATATAATGGACACCAAAGGACAGTACCATATCAACATACAACTCTAATGAACCAAAGACATTCAACCATTCAATCTAAGAACAAATAAACTACAGAAACATGACATAAATCATAGGATAAATATTATAGCATCAAACACCATGTTTACATAGAGCGGTACAGAGGTTTGTGGGAGAATGAACCACTATATACAAGGAGGAATTGGCGGTGGAGATGGCGGTAAAGACGGCGGAGAGGGCAGCGAGAGGCGCAGGACGGCGGCGGCGCCGACGGTGGCGCAGGGGGCTCCTCCTGCGCCGCCGGCTCCATGGGGAGCGCCGCCCCTTAGCACTCCTCCTTCATGGATTTTTGGGAGCCCTCCCCATGGAGATGGGATCCATGGAAGAGGCAAAAACGTCGCTTTGGTGGCTGGAAATTCGTGGGTATAGGGTGTTCTCCACGACCTAGGGTTTCCTCTCGGATTTCCGTCATATGTTCCAGTGGGACAGCGATATCTGGAGCGTCGGACTCTGATTGGGCCGAAGTTTAGGTCCAGATTTATGAGCAGAAAATTCCCTGCAACTTTCGCGACTAGACTTTTTCCATTTGACGTCATCTTCGGGCCGAAACGGTTTCATCTTCAAAAATAGTTTCAGACGGATTTCAGGAAAGTCCAAATTCGACTCCAACAAGGTTTCCTCTTGTATTCTTGAT
Organism: Poa pratensis; assembly: GCA_947311845.1. NCBI lineage: Eukaryota > Viridiplantae > Streptophyta > Magnoliopsida > Poales > Poaceae > Poa > Poa pratensis. The sequence continues at coordinate 4,404,918 of CAMZMU010000115.1, read as the reverse complement.
AATTCCTACACATCAAAGAGTAAAACAAGAACATTGTGCACTTTTGCAACTATTAATTGGTTAGTCCAAATAAATAATAAACTTAATATAAAAACAAGTGTCAAAGGCATAATATTAATATGAAACAATCAAAAATTATAGATACGTTTTGGACGTATCAACATCCCCAAGCTTAATTCCTGCTCGTACTCGAGTAGGTAAATGATAACAAAATAATTTTTGATTGTAAATGCTATGATCAGGTATTTAACAATTGCATGATGTATGGATAATAAAACTTAGCAATCATGTTACCTAATGAAAAGTATCAACGAACTAAGAGCTATAACATGAAATTTATAAACATCAACAAGATTGTAATGACCATAATAAAGCATGATAGAGTGGTATCTCGCTTGCCCTTAATTGTGGAGCAAAACATAAATGCCAAGGCACCTCTGAAGTTCAAGTGAAGGCTAGATGTAAAGATATCAAAGGTAAAAGCATCATAGTTATACCGCAGATAACCGTATTCTGGGACAAGCACATTACACTAAGAATGACAGTTATGCTCTCAAGAAGTGCTCAAAGAAAGGATGGTGACTCAACATTAAAATAAAATATTGGCCCTTCGTAGAGGAAGCAGGGATTAACATGTGCTAGAGCTTTTTATTAAAAACAGAAGTAAAAATTGTTTTGGAGGTGGTTGTTCCTGTCAACGAATCAGCAATAGAGTTCTTGTTATTTCCATACTAAACAAGTTGAGAGCGGTTCCGAGTTATTGATATTAGGCATTTATAGCATGCACTTTTATATAGTATGACACTCCTCCCAACCTTTGCTTTCACAAACCATGGCTAACCGAATCCTCGGGTGCCTGCCAACAATTTCATACCATGGAGGAGTGCCTATTTATTTACTTTTTAGATGTTATAATGGTCTAACCAGCTCTTTGCAAAATTAATGACGAGCAGATGAAGCATGCAAGTCGGGGACTTAATTTAGTATGGAAGATAACAAACCCAACTACTACGTCCTCATGAGCTAAAAACAGTGTCACAAAATGAGAAGTATTTTGAAGGTTTTAAAGGTAGCACATGAAAATTTACTTGGAATGGTTTGAAATACCATGCATAGAAATTTATGGTGGACTCTTTGGGATAACTTGGTTTTAAGGATTTTGGATGCACGAGCAGCATTCCCGCTCAGTACAAGTGAAGGCTAGCAATAGACTGGGAAGCGACAATCAAGAGAGCAATAACTGTCATAATCATACTTGCGACAGAATAAAATTAACGGAGGCATAAAAATGATACTAAAACTCTGAGGCAAAATAGATCATCAAGCTTAATTGACTTTTATTTTTCAGTCATAAACATGTGTGAGCATGTGCCAAGTCGATTCAAGTAAATCATTCAGAGGAGGATACCACAATACCATACCGTCTTATGATCAATACAATTCATGTCAATCATAAAAATAACATAATATAAACTATTAGCTAGTTGAGACTAACCATAAGAAAACATAAACTACAAAACAATATCATTCACACATCATTTTTAAGTTTCAACAAATAATCCATTAACCAAGTAAACATTGAAAACAGAGGATAAATAAAATATGTGACGATCAACTTATTAATGTAACCGGTGTTTGATGCTAAGATAAATAAATAATAAGATACAGACGCTCTAAGAACAGCACATATGATGTGAAAGAATTAAAATATAGTTTCACTAGAGATGACCTGATAATTTTGACGATGAAGAAGGGGATGCCCGGCATCCCCAAGCTTAGACGCTTGAGTCTTCTTGAAATATGCTGGGGAGATCCATTGGAGCCTCCCAAGATTGAGCTCTTCACTCTTCACCATCCTATTATATCACTCTTCCCTCTTGACCCTTGAAAACTTCCGTCACACCAAACTCAAAGTAAATCTCATTAGAGGGTTAGTGCACAATCAAAAACTCACATGTTCTGTAAGGACGCAATATGACCGTTACTTTAAACATTAGCTACTGCCACTGATGTTATGTGAAGCTCTTTCACCCAAAAAAGAATTCCACTCAACACTAGTAAAAGAGAGAATGCAAAATAAAAGACATAATCTGTCTAAAACAGAACAGTCCGCAAAGACGAATTTTTTCGAGCACTTACGTTGCTCAGATCGAAAACTTTGAACTAACAAAAGATGCATACATATATAAAGATTACGCACAAAAAATTTCAGAGATAATTCACATTCTGGTGATTTTAGAATTAATACGGTGAACAGCAGAAATCTGTTCCTGCGCAGCAATCAAAATTTAGCATCATCTTATCATTAGAGACTACTCTTGGCACAACAATACGAAAAAGTAAAGATACAAAGGAGTTGCTACAGAAATAGAAAAATTCCTACTCAATAAAAGAAAAATTACAGAAATAAAAATAATGGGTTGCCTCCCATAAGCGCTTTTGTTTAACCATTTTAGCTAGGCACTTAGTGCAATACATAATATTTCCAAGGTGCTGCTATTAAACCAAATCAAATTTTGTTTCTAAGTTACAGAAAGGTTACTTAAATGGCCAACTTCTAAATGAAAGGTAAGAACCATTAAGAATCAAATGAAAACGCAAAGAGGCCACTCTTGCAATAAAAGTCGGAATCTGTCCAGAAAAACAGCAGCTGGCAAACGTAATTTTTAGGTGCTCTTAAACATGTCCGAAATTTTAGCCAATTTTTGTGCATGCAGAGGATTCGGTGATACAACATCAGTTGATTTTTAGAATTTCCAGTAAAATATGAAAAATCGCGCAATGAGCAGTAGATGCTGAAAACAGAAAATCACTTTTTACATATGTATCAACTAAGCTAAATGGGTAAAACTTGGTACTTTATTTTTGATAAACTAAGAGACCAGAGGCTAAGCAAGACCTAAACATGCTAGCTACAGCAAGGAAAACTGTAAATAAAAATCAAAAGTAAAAACCAAATAAAATCAAAATAAAGAACCAACAAAGAAGCAAAACAAAAGAAAATATTTTTGTTGTTTTGAATTTATAAGTGAAAGTAAAGAAGCAATAAAAACCAAATAAAGAGCCTAATAAAACTAAAAAAGGTAAAACCAAGATATAAAAACAATTATAATACAAGTTAAGACAATACATATCATGTGGACGGGTAATATAGAGTATGAACGAGACAACATCATGTTAGTTGATGAATAGGGGGATGACTCAGGCATCCCCAAGCTTAGATGATTGAATCTTGTTGAATATATTCTTGGGATGCACCTATACATCTCCAAGCTTGAGCTCTTGCGTCTTCTTGTTCATCTCATATCACCATATTGATTAGAACTTATAGGCTACATCCACATAAAACTTCACAAAACTCATTAATAGGGTTAGTACTCATTAAATAAAATCCACTCATGTTCAATCATTGGCAAGTTTCATAATTTTAATTTAACAGTGCCTACTGTATACTAACCAATCTATAACTTTTATTGATCAAATAAAGATCATAAACATTGAGTATAAGCACAACACACAACAATCTGCCAAAACTGAACATTATGTAAAGATGACACGTAACGAGAAAGTTATGTAGCTCAAATCAAAAAAAACTTAAAACTAGTGAAAGACAGATAATAATCTCAGGTTTATGCACAAAAAATTTCAGTTAAAAATACTATTCTGAGATTTATCACGATTTTATTTACTGAGAAGCACATAAATCTGTCTAAACTGAACAGTCGGTGAAGATCGAATTTTTCGACACAGCTACATAATTCAAATAAGAAAAGTTATAACTAAAGAAAGAAAGGTAATAAGTTTTGCTTTGCACTCAAAAAATTTCAAATCAAGATCACGTTCTGGTGATTTTAAATATTTTATACGGTGGAGCACAGAAATTCTGTTTCTGGACAGCAAAGTTTTTGTAATTCGCATTCCCTATCCATACTAAGATAGAAAACAAATTAAAACTGAAAATAAAAATTACTTACAGATAAAGCAAACAAGTGCACACAAGAAAGTTTACCTACGCTATGGCTCCCCGGCAACGGCGCCAGAAATGGTCTTGATAACCCACAAGTATAGGGGATCGCGTGTAGCCTTTTCGATAAGTAAGAGTGTCGAACCCAACGAGGAGTTAAAGGTAGGATACGTATTCTCTCAAGTTCTATTAACCACTGATACAACTCTACGCATACTAAACGTTTACTTCATCTAGAAAATAATACTAGAGTAACAATACGGGTATGAGAGATAGCTTTGCGAGATAATAAATACAAGAAAGTAAAAGTTAGTGCTGCAGCAATAAAGTACACTAAGTAACCATAAACTAATAGTACTATGAGTGTGGAAAAGTGGTGGTAATTGTGATGGCTTTGTCCAAGATTAATTAGTGAAGATACTTAGTTCATTGTCTTCGATGCAGTTTTCTATGTGGGAGAGGCTAAATATACATGCACTCCACCACTTGGGATTACAAGTAATATATGATTGGATTGTTAGTAGGCATCCGCAACTACTAACAATGCATTAAGGTTTCCCCAACCATAGCCTTAAGTTTATGGTCCTCTTACTCCCATACATGCAACTCACCGGTTCGAGTGCTCAGGTTTCTGTCACTCCGGCAGGACTACCCCATTCCTTTGCGCATACTACTAACCCCATGATGTTGATCCATGCGCGCACAAATATAATGGACACCAAACGACAGTACCATATCAACATACAACTCTAATGAACCAAAGACATTCAACCATTCAATCTAAGAACAAATAAATTACGGAAACATGACATAAATCATAGGATAAATATTATAGCATCAAACACCATGTTTACATAGAGCGGTACAGAGGTTTGTGGGAGAATGAACCACTGTATACAAGGAGGAATTGGCGGTGGAGATGGCGGTGAAGACGGCGGAGAGGGCAGCGAGAGGCGCAGGACGGCGGCGGCCGGCGGCGGCGCAGGGGGCTCCTCCTGCGCCGCCGGCTCCATGGGGAGCGCCGTCCCTTAGCCCTCTTCCTTCATGGCTTCTTGGGAGCCATCCCCCATGGAGATGGGATCCATGGGAAGGCAAAAACGTGGATTTGGTGGCTGGCAATTCGTGGGTATAGGATGTTCTCCACGACCTAGGGTTTCCTCCTTTATATGGACTCTCGGATTTCCGTCATCCCATCTAGGGTTGCAGTGGGACGGCGATATCTGGAGCGTCCGAGTGGGCCGAAGTTTAGGTCCAGATTTATTAGCAGAAAATTCCCTGCAACTTTAGCGACTAGACTTTTTCCATTTGACGTCATCTTCGGGCCGAAACGGGTCCATCTTCGAAAATAGTTTTCAGACAGATTTCAGGAAAGTCCAAATTCGACTCCAACAAGGTTTCCTCTTATATTCTTGATAATTCCTACACACCAAAGAGTAAAACAAGAACATTGTGCACTTTTGCAACTATTAATAGGTTATCCAAATAAATAATAAACTTAACATAAAAGCAAGTGCCAAAGACATAATGTTAACATGAAACAATCAAAAATTATAGATACGTCCACGTATCACGGCCACGCGGCACGCGGCTTTGACCACCATCGGTTGAAGTCGGCTGTGTCGCTGACAGGCGTGGCCCACGCGTCGGAGGCAGACGTAGCGTCGCGCGCCGTTTCGTCTGGGGCCGCCCGAGGACTCCCCAAGATGAGGGCGTGGGCTGGGCGTGCCGGACAGAAAACCGGGCCACGCCGGACCCAATTCGCGTTTGGACGCTGCGAGTGGGAGCAAAATTCTGTTCAGCAGGCCCAAAAGTGTTTGGACGGCTGTTTGGGCACCCCGCGTGGAGATGCTCTTAGCCTCATGTATTCAGCATGACTTTCACCATTCTGGTTGATTAATATAAAAGCTCCTGATTCATCAAAAAAAAGGACCGTTAGCTGCTGGGTCAGTGCCACAAACAAACACCACGCCACGCTACCCACACGAAACATGACGACCCCAAGTTCCGATCGGCCCAGTGTCTTTCTCCATGGAGCCACGGAACACTCTAGGCCCTTGTAGGCTCATGATAACACACAAGTATAGGGGATCGCGTGTAGCCTTTTCGATAAGTAAGAGTGTCGAACCCAACGAGGAGCTAAAGGTAGGATAAGTAATCTCTCAAGTTCTATCAACCACTGATACAACTCTACGCACAATAAACGTTTGCATTATCTAGGAAATAAAACTACGGTAGCAATACGGGTATGAGAGGCAGTTTTGCAAGATAATAAATATAAGAAAGTAAATGTTAGTGCTGCAGCAATAAAATACACTAAGTAACCATATACTAACAGTACCATGAGTGTGGAAAAGTGGTGATAATTGTGGTGGTTTTGTCCAAGATTAATTAGTGAAGACATCTAGTTCATTGTCTTTGATGCAGTTTTCAATGTGGGAGAGGCTAAATATACATGCACTCCACTACTTGGGATTACAAGTACTATATGATTGGATTGTTAGCAAACATCCGTAAATACTAACAATGCATTAAGGTTTCCCCAACCATAGCCTTAAGTTTATGGTCCTCTTACTCCCATACGTGCAACTAACCGGTTTGAGTCCTTAGGTTTCTGTCACTCCGACAGAACTACGCCCCTTCCTTTGCACATACTACTAACCCTATGGTGTTGATCCATGCGCGCACAAGTATAATGGACACCAAAGGATAGTACCATATCAACATACAACTCTAATGAACCATAGACATTCAACAAAGCAATCGAAAGACAAATAAACTACATAAACATGACATAGATCATAGGATAAATATTATAGCATCAAACACCATGTTTACATAGGACGGTACAGAGGTTTGTGGGAGGATGAACCACTGAATACAAGGAGGAGATGGTGATGGTGATGGCGGTGAAGACGGCGGAGAGGGGCAGCGCGACGGCGCAGGGCGGTAGCGGCGCCGGCGCCGGCGGCGCGGGGAACTCCTTTCCCCGCCGCCGGCAAGGTTGGGGAGCGCCGCCCCTTAGCCTCCCTCCTTCATGGCTTCTTGGGAGCCCTCCCCCATGGAGATGGGATCCATGGGGGAGGCAAAAACGTGGCTTTTGGTGGCTGAAATTCGTGGGTGGAGGAGTCCTCCACGAGTTAGGTTTCCTCCCTTTATATATCTTCTCGGATTTCCGTCACCCCCTTTTAGGGTTCCACCAAAACGGGCCTCCAGGCCGCGTCCGAACTCCGATTGGGCTGATCGCGGGCTTAAAATCTTCGTATGGAAAATTGTGACAACTTTCGTAACAGTCAGGTCTCCATTTGATGTCATCTTCGAGGGTCAAACTGGCAAACTTCGTAAAAAGTTCTCAGACAGATTTCAGGAAAGTCCCAATTCGACTCCAACAAGGTTTCCTCTTGTATTCTTGATAATTTCTACACATCAAATAGTAAAACAAGAACATTGTGCACTTTTGCAACTATTAGTAGGTTAGTCCAAATAAATAATAAACTTAATATAAAAACAAGTGCTAAAAGCATAAAAATGGCATGAAACAATCAAAAATTATAGATACGTTTTGGACGTATCAGCTCACCCCGGGCAACCATCACCAGTTGCTTTGGATTCAATTCGGGATTTTTCTTTGGAAGTTTCGGGAAGAAATTGGAATGGAATAATATAGATTCATATAGAGGAAAATGTTCTCTATTGATGCAAACGCTGTACCTAGAGGATAGGGATAGAGGAAGAGGGAAAAATCAAAATGAAATAAATAAATAATAAATCAAAAAAGAAGAAGTCAAAGATAGAAGAGCCCAAATTCCAAATGAAGAAATGGAAACTCGAAAAGGATCCTTCTGATTCTCAAAGAATGAGGGGCAAGGGGATTGATAACCGAGAAATATTTCTTCTTATTATAAGAGGTGCACCACCAGACGTTTCAACCTTGCAGACCCTCAAAAGAAGTCGCTCCACGCACGAACGCACCGGGTGCGCACGTGGGACGTTGTCTTAATACCACTCATTGTAGCCTTCCACATTCAAAGCTTCACAGTGAGTCGTGAACAACCACTTAACGGATCTAATACAACACTCACGACCATATAAAAGGTTCCTAAAATCGATGTCCTAAAAAAGATAACATCGCACAAACGTCGTCGTCATCGTCCAATAGGTTTTCTCTCGGGAGAAGATCTGAACACTTCAAATAATACCTAAAATAGGGACAATGTCACTGCCATGTGGTTTTCACCCTGAATATCGAGTCCCGACACTCAGAGAGCATCACCCAGACTTAAATCTCGGAACGCTATCGACCCAACCAAAGACACCGCAGCAAAACACCAATCACTTGACTCACATGAGTGGTATTGACAGGAGTAACATCCTGCAGCATTGCCTGTCCAACATCCTGTGAAGCAATGTTTTTTCGCATCCATGACTCCATACCCACCAACATTGGTCATCGATCATAACCGTGTCTTGACATTGCCCACCTCTCGAAGACACCATGGAAACAACAAACATCGACATGTCCAAGGTCAGCTGATTGACCCAAAAGTCCAAGTCCCATGATGAACTGATGATCTGATGGACCCACCAACAAAATGGGTTTCCCTCGTATCGCCTTACGAGTGACGCGGGGATGGTTCCAGTTTTTTCCACAGACGGAAGTTTTGGATCCTAAAACTACTCTAAAATGACGTGAGTGGCATGGTCGAGTTTATGGATTGGGATTCAATTGTGACGGTGATTCGCAAAAGAAGCGCCAATGCCACAATCTACCAACAAGTCATGACATCCATCAGTTCATCACCGCCATGAAAATAAAATATTTTTTGGAAGCATCATCCCTGTGAACACTTCTTTGTAAAAATATCCTCAGGTATTCCTAGCGCCAGCACTTCTCAAGGTCGGGCCTAAATTGAAGATCCGGACTACGATTAGGTCCTTTCTCCAGCAATCATGCGTCGAGCCTTCAGGACACGGCTACCCGGAACACTGTTGTTGGAGACTTCATCGCTCGGGTCGGAGTATCTGGAAGACGTTGCAGTGACATTGTAAGACGTTGCAGTGACATTGGAAGACGTTGCATTGACATAGAAATATGGCCCGAGACAAAAAAAAAAGCAGATGGTCATCAGATGACATCGAAGCTCAAATACCATCTAATATCGGCCAAAGATGTAGCACTCGATCCAAGCGAATCAGGGACAAAACCAAGCATTGGCATCCCTTCCGCCATTTTGGTAGAAAGAAACAGAAAATTGCGACTCTAGAACGCCGCAAATCGGTGCTCTCCCGAACTTAGAGCATATCCAACAGATTATGGCAACTATGAATTTATGGGGCAACTAGGGCACCCACGTAGAAGGGAAGACCGAATCCAAGCCTTTTTTAGACGTACCACAACATTCGAGATTCAGATGCGCATGATGATTTTCAAAAAGATCTCATGGAGAAGTGGTGGGCATGGAGGGGCCACAAGCCTAGTTCTATCTATCTTTATGTTATATGGTGTATGTGATGAACTATTTATTTATTGTTGTATGTTGGATGAATTAATTAGGACATAATTTGTATGCTAAAAATTGATGAACTAAGTAATAATTGAGTATTGTTTGTTTTATATTTGTTTAAATTTATTTTAGATTATTTTGAGATTTATTAGTTCACATATGTATGCAGTTGTGTTGAATCTTATGGGCAACGGCCGCCGCGCCGGTTGGTGCCCAAAAATATTGCAGATGCTAATTCTTTCATTTTTGTGGTGCCCCAAAATATGGCATATGAAACAGCACAATTTTTCCGTGCCCTATAAGTTACAAAACACAGCTTTTGTGTTCCCTAAAACCACTTTTTAGTGCCTATTTTTAGGCATCTATTGGAGATACTCTTATTGGTGAGCCCTTGTCGGATCCACCCCTCCCTAGGTCTCCACCATGGAGGACGACCAGAAAGGCATATGCATGTTGTTTCACGTTTCAGTAAGCACATGGAAGAGAGAGAAAATTGCTTCCATACCATTGCAATGGCTCATTTGCAATTCAACAAAGCTCCAATGCTTATACACCAAGCACAAACAAATTATAGTGCTTATTTGCTATTGCTATGAGTTGGTCGTTAGCCTGTCTCCATTTTCCTGTCAGATTATCTGAACGTTCCAAGTTTGCCCTCAGTTTTGAGTAGATGAAACACACACACACACACACACACACACACACACACACACACACACACACACACACACACACACACACACACACACACACACACACACACACACACACACACACACACACAACAAACTCAACGCACACACGCAACCCGCCTGTCCCATGGCAGAACCGCCGCCGTCGCTCCCTGACCGTGTCGCCCAAATCCCCAGTATTGGGGATTCCGGCGAGGTGGTGAACGGTGCAGAGCCGACGACGGCCGAGGACCTCCCTGAGACCAGTCCTGTTGTGGGCGCACTCACGGAAGCTGCTCGGCCCCTGCGTTCTATGATCAGCAGATTATTGATGCTACTGGCACTAAATGAAGGATTTGCTAGCTCGTATTTCGTATTTTTGAAACTTTCTCTTCTCCTTTCCGGTCAGAGGAAAATATAATTGATGAAAAAGTAGACATGTTTTGATGCTACTACATGAAGTATTATTGTGTTGCTATAAGTATACCTCTGACGAAAATAGTATATTTTGTCTAAACTGTTTTGCCGAAATGCTGAAATTAGAGGGAAGATGATGTAAACTATAGACATGTTTTAGAATTGTTTGCTTATTTGCCATTGAGGGCAAAGCAGTCATTTTGTCATCTTAACGGACAAAGGTAACGATAGACTAACATCCAGTGGCATATAAGCAATAAACTTGTTTGTGCTTTATATATAAGTACTTGAACTTTGTTGAATGGCAAATCAGCCATTGCAACACTTGTCAATGTTACAGAAGCCATTAGCCCTAGAATAAAAATTAAACTGAATTTGCCTGCACTAGTACAGAACGACACATCGAAAACGGGCCAAAAACCCATTCGGAAACGGAGAAGTGGTCCGTGTCCCCGCCTCCGTGACTGATGTGAAGGACCTCATCGGCTACGGAGACAAAAAAAACCGTCGCTGATGAGACATCGGTTTGGCAACGGTGGTGTGCATACCTCCGTTTCCGATGTATCGATACATCAGAAACGGAGATTCTGTTTCGGCTCGTTTGTATTGAGATTTCTTCATAAGCCTAGAGCAGGAATAGATTTGCCACGGGACATTTAAGATCTCACAGCAGAAGCACAAAAATGCTAACAAATTCATTCATAAGGTATAACAAATGTCACCGATACATTGCATCACAAGACAACCAATTACATTTATCTTCATTGTCATGCCTCTCTAAATCTATCATTGACATGTCTAGCTAAATCTATCTATGTCATGCCTCACTAAACTTATCCTTGTCATTTCTAACTTAATTTATCTTCATGGCTTGCTGTTACATATGCCTTACAACTTTGCCAAGTTTATGAATTCGATCTTCTTCTTGGACGTTGTCGTCAAAATATAATCAACTCGCCACTTTGTCTCCGACCTTGTATTTAGCTCATTTAAATTAGCTTAACGGATCAGCTCCATGCTCTGCACATAGTGCAATAAGCGAGTGCTGATGTACTGAAGGTGCCTCTTTTGTAAAGTGGTCACTGAAATGTAAAGAGAGAATATATGACTCCATGTTAGTTCACTATACATCTAGCAAAAAGGACATACAACATAAAAGGATGTATAAGACAGTATAAAAAACTTACAAATCCATTTCATAATTGTTGTGTACCAACAATTATGCCGGACGACAAGCGCACCTTGGCTAAGGACCCAGCTTTTTCTACAGTGTCACCGAAACATACATCTGTTTTGCAAAGGAGTTAAGTCAGCCATGAATTTCATACACTACTGATTTGTGCTAGTTTTGTTCTTTTCGAGCGACACTACAAACGGATCGGAGGGAGTCATGTTTTAACTGGTCCTATGGAAGAAAACCTAAACAGAACAATGACAACAACCCTAGTTCGTCGGCACGAAGGCCGGTCACAAATAGATGTATTACCTTTGGATTTGGCGAGAGTACGTAGTCGTCCTCGTCGTCCTCCGGTACGGCAGGTTCCGAGGCAGCTGCTCCGACCGCGGATCGACACGCCATGCGCCCTCCATCTACATATCAGGCGACGAGATCTGCCCGGGTGGAGCGAAGAACGGGGACACGCTGCCACGGTCGGAGAAGAGGAAGATGCGCGCCGACATGGTCGGAGGGAGGGAGATGCGCGCCGACACGGTCGGAGGGAGGGAGATGCGCGCCGCCACGGTGGAGCTAAGATCTGGTGCTGCGTGGAGGCGCTACCACACTTTGAGAGTGAGAGCGAGGCTGAGAGCGATAGCATTTAGGGTGTGGGAAGGGCGCATTTATAGCAAAGTAGAACATCGGAAACGGAGGGGATAAACAACCGTTTCCTTTGATTTGTTCACTGACACACTGGGTTTATACTGATCTCTACTAGTTTTTTTAGAAACAAATCTCTACTATATGGAGAATTGATATAAGTAATCATAAACATACTTAAATTAATATTATCGATTGTACATAGTACATATTATAATAATATAAAGTAAATTGCACGTGCTGCTACTAGCAATGGCAAATGAAGAACATAAAAAATAAATAACTACTCCTTGGCCTCCGCCTTCTCCTGCTCGTATGCGAGGAGAGCCGCGTAGTCGTCCGTGTCTTCGCGCGGCTCCTCGCCGACGATGTCATCGCCGCCCGTGCGCCCCTCCCACATCTCTTTCCGGCGGCATCGGCACCGACGCGCGGTTGAGGTGCCAGCTACCGGGTAGCCGAACCTTTGACCATGGCACTGGCCTCCTATATTGCCAGTGCCGCTCCGCGACGGCCTGCCCGACGATGACGCGGTTCCATCCAGCGACCGCGGACAAGCGTCTCTCTGCCGCGGCGAGTGGCTGCGGTCGCGGGCGCCCGAGGATCCCGCGTCGTCTTCCGGCGGCATAGGCACCCTCCTGTGGTTGAGGCGCCAGCCACCGGGGAGGCTAACATTTGACCAGGGCACTGGCGTCATATATTGCCAGTGCCTCTGCGCGACGGCCTTCGGCACGACGACGCGGTTCCAGTTCAGCGAAAGGTCACGCCGCGGCTGTGGCAAACTGCTGCGGCGAACGCTCGAGGAGTTGCTAGGAGTATCCATGGCTGCGGTGAAGTGGCGTACTGAGATAGCAGGGAGATCGTGGTTTTTAGGAGTAGTGGGCGGTGTCGCCACTACGCCATAGCAGTTACTCCGCTCGCATCGAATTCCGTGAAGATGGAATGTGTCCACATTGCACACGGACACCCAAAAGTGTCCGTTGCCATAGAGGCACATATCGGAAACGGAGCCAAAATTATGACCGTTCCCAATACTATGGGTAACGGAGATTGTAGTTTACCCGTAACAAATGTTGACGGGCCAGCCACGGCCAGGCCTCAGCGGACACGGTAAAATCGCGATTTTCCGTCGCCTTACTCGTGCCGTTTCCATAGAGGGGTATCCGATGTGTTGTTCTGTACTAGTGCCGCCACCTGATGCCTACTGTATCACGTCTAACAAACTGTCACCTACCTCGGACTTGTGTAATATCGTCATAATTCAGATTTGGAGGCTAAAAAAGGGAAGCTTGAGAACAACGAGTCTCGTGTTATTCAACCAATGAAATCAATATTGATCCATGCAGCAGATGTACTAGTTAATGTTGTGATGCTTCATCATTCAACAACAACTGTAAGCAATTTGTTCAGTTTTGGTAGTTTCTTGTATGTAAGAAATAAAAAGGTACGTGTTTAAGAAACAAAAGTACTTCAATGCTCTCCATGAAAAAAAAAGATTAGCCCAACTTGTTTTTCTTATCACATTTCCCATACCTCAACAATGGCATCTTGTAATCACATATTGTATAATAGTTAAGAATGGTCATAAATGGAAAAAATTGCATAATTTTTTTATGAGAGAAGTCAAATATGACAATACTATGGCATTGGTTCATGATTGCATTTATTTCGAAAATAGTGGATAGCAACCCCAACATAGTAGAAGGCGCCGTAGCTTCAGCAAGCTTAGGTTTTGTAGCGAACATAAATTTCCTTTTTGCGCTAATATTTTTTTCAAATAAATCTAGGTACATGCCGATGTGGGATACTGCTATCTAAAATCCCAAATAGATTTTCCAACAACATAACGTTTTCTCAAGGCTTGCCAACAAATCGGTCCAAACCGTGCACCAGCACCAACCAAACACATCGGTCCATCTGTTATAGACCAATCTCTGCACTTTTAGGAAATAGTACCAAATGTGAAAAATGTCAGTGCAAACTCTGGAGAAAGGAAGTACCATTTTTAGGTGTTTAGTAAATTAATACCGATATGAAGCTGAATCTTGGTACACCCCCACGAGGTGCCGCCGCCATCTCCAGTGAACCTGCCTCATCGTTGACCCTTGACGCGTGCCTTGGGTGCTAGAGTATAGGATGGAATTACATCGTTCTTATTGTCTCTCTGGCCCCACCTTTTAGACGCTCCCCACTACAAACAAGACACGACCACACCTACCTCGTATCCCAACACCACCTCAAACTTTTCCCCACCCAGAACCCTAGCCGCCTCCACTAGCCATGCCGCCACAGGTACCCACGCTCCCGGAAGAGATTCTAGAGGAAATCTTCCTCCGTCTCCCTCCAGATGAGCCCGCGTGTCTAATGCGTGCCTCCCTTGCAAGCAAGCTCTGGCTCGCCCACCTCTCTGGCGCTCGCTTCCATAGTCTCTATTGTGAGTTCCATGGATCTCCCCCATGCTCGGCTTCATTTATCATTTGCACAAATACCCCACCCCGGATCAAGAAACCTTGCCACTCTTAGTCCCCACCACTAAATTTGATGTGCGCACACCCAACAACTGGGGTCATAAAAAGTACCATGCGCGGGACTGTCACCATGGTCGTGTTCTCCTTGTTGATGATAATAATGATCCTAAAAAGCTCATCGTTTGGGACCCCATGACGGGCAGCCAGACGGAGTTGTGCCCACCCACAACAAACTTCTTCAGCTATGGGGTTGTGGTGCTCTGCACGGTGGCTGGTTGTGACCATCAGGCATGTCACGAGGGCCCCTTCCAGGTGATCTACTTTGGCATGACCCTGGGTGATCATGGTAGTTCTGTTGCATATGTGTGTGTATATTTACAGGAGACCGGTGAGTGGAACGAGCAGCACTGTAGTCTTGATCTTGGGATTGATGATGCGTTCATTGAGACAATACCCCCTGTCCTCGTTGAAAACACACTTTACCTCATGATTACTGATGATGATGATTATCAGAACGCGACAATTCTCGCATACAACTTGGCCTCTAATTGCTTATCCCAAATTGATGCACCGCGAGGGGCCGTTTCCGTTACTGATATCTTGATGGTGATGGGGGATGGAAGTTTGGGGTTTGTACACTTGGAAAAGGTAATCCTCTACATATGGTCAAGGAAGATGGGTTCTGATGGAGTTGCAACATGGACTCTATACAAAGTCCTCCATATTCAAAGTCCTATAGAAAGAATTAGACTAGTTGGATCTATGGAGGGCAATGATATCCTTTTTGTGACCACAAAACTTGGCATATACAAGATCAATATCAAGTCACTACAGTGTAAGAAGTTGTGGAAGAAAGAAAAATTCCGTTCTTTGATTCCATACATGAGTTTCTATAGTCCACAAGGTATGTATATGTCATTTATTTTTTTCATGTCATAACACCTATAGGGTATTAGTATACACAAGAAAAAATATTAAATCTCTCATTAGAAAACTATTAGTGCTATGTAAACGTTGCACCTAATTGTGCTTATGCCTACTTAATTGGCAACTTATCATGGCATGTACTTTTTGGAATCACACAGGCAAATCCGTGCTTTGAAGAATATGGTGAGACCCTATGATGGGACGCTATAACAACATATGGTTGAATATGGTTATGGGCAGGAGGCCACTTCCATCAGCAATATGGATGACAATGTATGGTTGGTTGAATGTGCTTATGGTCTTCTCATGAATTATGTCACTATTTTATACCTCGTTTGGTGAAGTGGTACTTGTTTCTCATATTGTTGTTCACTTTTGTTAGTGCGCTTGACAATTTCTTCATGTTGTTCCCATGTTGTGTAAGTGGGTGAATGGTTTATCTTGTAATGAACACCTAATTTATTGATACAGTAGCAACCTTGTGCTCATTTGTTTAATTTTTTAAGATGTACCATATATAGTAGCTTTGTCTTACCTTTTTAAAACTTTCACAAATTTATCTCATAGCTTTGATGCAATCCCTGAATTCACTGTCAAAAGGGTACCATAGATGAGTAGATATTGAGCACTGTCTAAAGGGGTGTAAACCTTGATTCACAAGGAATAACTACCAGGCTGAAGATGCCCGATGTTTCCAATGTAATGGATTTGGTAGACATATATAGTTTGAGATTACATAATAACCTACTAGAGATTATATTGATTGCTCATGCTTCCCCAACACATAAATGGCATCCTTATATATTGGATGATAGGTCCTTGAACTTTCGTGAATGGACTTCTTAGATGTTTTCTAATATGAATTCATATTCTAAACCAACTCACATATTGCGTACCAAATGTGCCATTCTAGTCCATCTCTTTGTTTGTACTCCAACTTTGTAGTCCACAACATAAAGCTTTTGTTTCGATTGCCCAATATCTTTAGGATATAATTGTTAATAATAGCTTGGCAATATGTATAAATTAATCTTGTGAATTTTATTAATGATGCAGGGAGATATTGATGTTAATCTAGTATTTTGTAGCTAGCAATTTACTAAAGATTATATCTTTGGAAATTACTACGTGTGTCTTGGTGGTGCTTGGTTTCTCATGCTATTGTCGGCTGTTGTTGCTCAGTTTTGTTGGGTTATTTATGTTGTGTGTGTTTGAGTAAGGGTGATATTGTAATTAGATATAGTTTCTTGTTGCATCTGTCATGTGGTCTATTGTTTAATGTGCTTTAAAATTCATTTGATACAAAGGATTACTTAACCCTTCCTTTCCTATTTTCCAAAACTCCTACCTCAGCATGACTTTTTTGCCGTAAACCCCTCCACGGATGGGATTGCAACCCATCAGCATGAACATGTCAGTGGTGTCCAAACCCCCGTCGATGGGTGGAACTTCCGCTGGCGAGCAATGGCTTGCTAGTGGAAAGACTCCTTGTAATGCCAAGCCGTAACTAGCACAAACATTAGTGTAGAATTGCCTTCGCATATGGACAATGGCGCTCGGCCCTCCATTGACCCAACCTCCTCTGACGGTCAGCAGAGTGTCGCCCATCACGCGAATTATTTTCCACGATTTTTTACGAAATGTTGTAAATAAATTCAACACGTAAAAATCTGAAATATGAGCAAAATATATAAATAACATATGTCGATCATTCATTTAATCACATATGTAAAAATTATTTTATCACGCCATAACATTTAAAGTTGCAACACAACACTAGGCACGATGAATTATGTTGTGAGTTGTCTGATTTTCTTCATGTCATGTAAATAGCTTTCATTCGGATGGCTATCGTTCTCTCTTTCATATCTTTTTATTTGGGTCATAATTTTACAACATATATATATGTATCTTATTACACCACTGTAGGAACAAAGGAAATATGGTGACTTGGAGGCAACACATGTGTTTGTGTGGTGCTTGGTTCCTCATGCTAGTGTTGGCTCTTGTTAGTAAGTTCCCTGATTTCTAGTGTCGTCGCGTCTGCATAAGGGTGATCATAACACATAAACTAGTTTCACAGTTTGACTCAATAACATCAGCACATATTTCTCTAGGCTATATTCACTTCATGGGAAACACAAATTGCCTTCTGAGTTGGCTGATTTATGCATGCCATGTATGTGGCTTTACATTACCAGCCATCTCTTCCATACTTTATTCATATATGCGCATGTGTGGCGAGTAATTCTTTTCTTTGCATTAGGACGGTGATACCAGTTTTTAAGGGGTTGCAGTTATCAAGATCCTTGTTCTCGCTACAACATTATTTTGCATAAGTAAACATAATCAGATTGCATATATTATTAAGAAAGAATTGCTTGTTATGATCATTTAGTATGTCGAAGAGCAGGGTGCCACTCTAGTCAATGAATAATGGTCACTAGGAGGCATCATGGACAATGTGATTAACCATGCCACTAGCTGGTAGGTAATCTTGTGGAGCTTGGTGTCTCATGATGTTGTTTGCTCTTGTCTGTAAACATTATGAGAAACAAGTACCACTACCACCAATATTGAACTCCAACTTCTCGATGCATCAGCTATGCTTGCTTTTATTATCAGCCTCTAAATGTAGGCACATACAATGGCTTAGTTTCATCAAGAAATGTTTATTTAGCTAATACACATTGGTGAAGCAGAAATGTTTATTTAGTTAATGCACATTGGTGAAGCAGAGAACTTAATTAACCTTGTAAAGTGAACCGATAACTCAGAAAGAACCTAGGATATCACAAGTTACACAAGAAAATTTATAACGCCCCGAGAGCCATCTGAGTTTGCAGTTGAACATGGAAAATAAATTGGTCTCCAGCCGCTCCTCTCTGTTGTGGCAGCAGCAGTGTCATAAGGTTGGCCATGGCGATGACACCGAGAATCGTCAAAGATTGGCGAGTTCACTTCCGGTGGATCGGATATATGCTAAGGAAACAAAGACGCGTCAACAGAGTTTCTAAAATTACCGTTATTTATTATTTTGTGGTCATGTCTGGATTTTTTGACCCATTTTTGGTATCGAAACTTAGGAGTTCTTGATATTTTTGGAAACTTTGGTTTTTTTATGAATGTTAGAAAGTTCCCCACAAAATCTTTCTACCATAGTTTCGAACGTTCAGATAAAGTTAAGTTTGTTTTCTATTGTAATTTTTTTGGTTGAGAATGTTTTCTACTGTAAGTTTGGCGCAGCTCGTGGCGAATTAGGCCCATCCTCCTCGTGCTATCCAGTCCAGGGCCGGCGCGAGACACGGCCAGGCCCATAAAAAAGGCCCAGCCCACTCCAACCAGGGGCCAGCGCGTAAAATAGTCAAATATCAGGCGCTCGAACGCGAAATCGAAAACCCTATAATCCTCGCCCTTCAAAACCTACACGACACTCCAGCGCCGCCGCCTCTTCGGCTGCCCACTAGTCTCGCTCTCACCGAACCACCCCGTCGCCGGCGCCGCCGCACGCCCTCCGCTCCGGCAAGGTCAGTCCTCCTCCGCCCAAGACAACCGCATCCATCGAACTCCCAATAGAAAAGCTGCGTCTTTCGGTCTAGATCAGCCGGTTGCCAGAGATCCGAGTGTTGACAGCCACTGGCGTTCGGTTTGTTTCGTTTCTGCAGATGAACAAGGAGAGGCTCATGAAGATGGCTGGCGCAGTCCGCACCGGCGGGAAAGGCACCGTGCGCCGGTACGTTCTCGACCCTCGATTAATTCCCTCCCTCCCCTCTGTACGCCGTCGCCGGGCTCAATGTGCGGCCTTTTTGTTTCGGTGGCAGGAAGAAGAAGGCGGTGCACAAGACGGCGACCACGGACGACAAGCGGCTGCAGAGCACGCTCAAGAGGGTGGGCGTCAACACCATCCCGGCCATCGAGGAGGTCAACATCTTCAAGGACGATCTCGTCATCCAGTTCGCCAACCCCAAAGGTCCCTTCTTTACCCTACCAAGTGGAAGTGGAAAATGGATAATTTTTGCTGACTGAGTTTTGTTTTCTGTCGGTGCAGTGCAAGCGTCCATCGCCGCAAACACGTGGGTGGTCAGTGGAACTCCGCAGACCAAGAGTATGTATCTTCTCTGCAAGTTATAAGATTCTTAGATTGCTAAGCCATTCTAGTGTTGTAGATGCATTTGCTTTGATGCAACAACTGACCCCAGTCACAGCCATTCTTGATCTATTGATTGTGATGTGTGGATTGTCGTAGCCAATCTGAACATGTGTAAAAAATTATCATTTTGATTTTGGCCATTTTACATCCATTTTTATGCACCTGATTTATCTTGTCACCATGTAGCATCCTTGGTTTGCATCCATGACATGCCATGCCTGCCTAGACTATGGTTTTCATCCATGCCATGCCATGCCTGCCTAGACACTTAGGATTCCATCCATGACATGCCATGCCTGCCAAGACACTTTGGTTTGCATGCATGACATGCATTGCCTGCCTAGACACTTTGGTTTGCATCCATGACATGGCTGCACTAAGGAACATGTTTCTTCATTAATATGTTACCTTGAATTATTCTGTTTTGCTAGCATTTCTTTCGTAATTCTTGTATCTTTATCACTCACCATCATGGTTTGTCTTGACAGAGCTACAAGATGTTCTTCCTTCGATCATCAACCAATTGGGTATGCCCTTTTGAATTTCTGAGATCATTCTATAAATAGTTTGGCTTAATAGTCTTGATGCTGATTTATTATTCTGTACTGGCATTTCAAATGAGTATTGAAAACATGTTATATCTATTAAACGTTGAGTGGTTTACGGTTACCTGTTGCCTACCTGTTACTAAAATTATGTTGCCAACCTCATATATCTAGCGGCATCGATTCTCCATATTTTCCCTCTAGCACAAGATGCACACTAGAGTTGATGCTCTTGCTCAACCACTAGACATTGCAATTAGTAGTCATTCTGTTTATTACCTGTCAGATAGCATTTCTTTCACTAGCTTTGACACATCGAAGCATATTCAGTTCCTCTTATGGTTCTTAAGACTATACACAGCATCATAGAAACAAGAGGCAGCATGTAGCCAGTTACTATGTTTATGGAAGTACCAGTATGACTCTTAAGGCCTGCTTGTCTCTTGCAGGTCCCGACAACATGGAGCACCTGAAGAGGATTGCTGAGGAGATGCAGAAGCAGGTGGCTGCTGCAGGCGCCCTCCAGGCCAAGGAAGAGAACGACGACGATGTTCCAGAGCTTGTTCCTGGAGAGACTTTTGAAGAAGTAGCAGCCTGATCGTATCGTAGACTCTGCCAGTAGCAGTGAACTCTGCTTGACCCGAGTGTTACGTGGTCATGGTCTTCTATGACGGCCCTGTTTTGCTCACCCCTGCTGTATTTGCAGTTGGAAACCTTTAGTTTCTCCAAGTTCTTATCACCAAGTTATGGATGCTGAGATGCCTGTGGAATCCTTTTAGCTGTTTTTTGATGAATTGCACACTGCTGGTTGGTTCACAATATACTTGAGCACCAAGTTTTGCTGAGTCAGTCATGGTACTGAAACATTGTCTAGATTGCTCAGTCAAAACGTTTGACAGTGTCTAGATTCATCAAATTTCTAATCAGTTCAATGCTTACAACCATAATGTTTGTGCTGTGAGAAGTTATTTCACATGATTTGTTGTGAGAATTGTGTTTCTCTCTGAAAAACTAAAGGTAAAACGTCTGATAACATGATACAAGCAATTTAAAACATGGTGAATATATGCTTTACTGAAGTGGTGGAAAATATTTTTTCGAGAGTACGCAACATGTATCTTAGTATTATATACACTCTCCGTCCAATAATAACTGTCTCAAGTTTGCCAAAAAGTGGATGTATCCATACATGTTTCAAGTCTAGATACATCCACCATTTGGCAATCTTGAGACACTTATTATTGGACAGAAGGGAGTAGAAGATATAATTTGAGTGGTGGAATATATGGGAGCTGATCAAGACGATCATATAATAATTCAAAGCAGAGAGTACTGTATATTACACTGAAAGAAAAGGAGTTCTTTTAGCTGATTAACATGATCACATAACCCAAATAATTTCTTTCAAAATGACACCAATGAATAACTCTGCAATTTGAGCGACGACACATATGAACTGTAGTTGATAACAAACCAAAACGGAGCCAAATTCATCGAAGCGATTTGAATGTGCCCAGATTGATCCAATTTCTAATCAGTTCAACGCTTACAACCATGATGTTTGTGCTCCAGGATGATGCTCCACATTATTTCTTGAGTGAACTGTGTTTCTCTCTGAAAAGTAAAACGTCTGATAACATGATAAAACATGGTGAACATTGCGTTACTGAAGTGGTGGAAGATACAGCAGCTGATCAACACGATCATATAATAATTGTTAGCAGAGTACTGACCCTGAAAGAAAAGGAGTTCTTTTAGCTGATTAACATGATCACATAACCCAAATAATTTCTTTCAGAATGACACCAATGAATAACTCTGCAATTCGAGCCATGACACATCTGAACCTAGCTGATAATCATGATCACGCACTTCAAAAACAGAGCCAATTTCATCCATAACCAAAAGAGCAATTTCTTAGAGCAGGATACCCATACTAGCCTTCAGTCGGAATAATGTATAAGCAAGATCAGCAGTTGGGCTGATCAACAGAGAATGAAAACTGCAAGCAATGTGCCGGTAAACGAAGTTAACTGTGCTCTAGATTGAGACAAAACTCAGACACCTGCAAGTTGCTGCCGACTGGGGCAGATGCTAAGACGGGATATCAAAACTGTTGCAACCATTGGGTTGATCAACAAAGAACCCAAAAACTGCAGCCGGTGGGCTCATCCACCAAGACTGCCTGCCTGCCTAGAATAGATTGAGACAAAACTCGAAATCTACACTTCAGTTCTCGCCGATTTGGGTATAGTTCTTGCCGATTGGGTAAAAAATTCGAGTCAAAGAGAATTGAAACGGAGCTCTCAAGTCATCATCAGGTCTCGATCGCCCCACGGATTGCAGAGCAGCAGCAAAAAGGGCGCTTCTTGGTGCGCGCGCAAATCTTGCTCATGGCCCTTGGGGCCTCTTGGCGTGGTCGGCCTTGGCGGCGACGGCGGAGGAGGAGCGGTGGGGGCGGACGTCGGTGGCGGGAACGCGCACGATCTTGCCGGCGAAGGTGTCGTGAAGGTAGGCGGCGTACTTGACGGTGCAGTGGTAGGCGTCGGAGGAGGAGACGACCCGGGCGGGGAGCCAGACGAGGAGGCAGCAGCGGTAGGGGAGGAGGGGCAGCCGGGTGCGCACGATCACGGCCGTGCCGCACGCCAGCCGCCGCGTCGGGTGCACGCTCTGGGCCGCGCGGCACAGCGCCGCCTCCGCCTCCGCCTCGGCCGGACGCTGCTGCGCCGTTTTCTTGGGGGCCCTGGACGCCGACGGAGGGGGAGGCCGCGGCCTGGCGGCGGCGGACGAGGGCGGGGTCGGTCGATGAGGGGCGACCTTCTTGAGACCGGCACCGGCGGAGGAGAGAGCGGGGAGGCAGGGTGCGGAGGCCGGACGGAAGAGTTTCTTGCGCGGAGGGGAGGCGCCGCCGGCGGGGAGGAAAGACGGCCGCTTTTGGCCAGCCATGGCCGCGGAGGAGGGCTTGGTGGGGAGCAGCGGCGGCATCGCTCGGTCGGCCGGCCGGTCGGCGCTGCTTCGATTCCGCCGCTTCTAGGGTTTAGGGCGGCGGCGGCCGGATCGAATCCTCGGCAATGGCTGGGGGTTTGGGGATTAATCGAGATTGAGTTGGCGTCGGATTGTCTTCCCGTGTTGGCTGGCAGTGGTCGAGGAGTCACGTGTTCCCTGCGTGTGTGTACACGCCGGAATTTGAACACGGGTTGGTTGTTTCAAACGTGATAGGATGAACACGGAGAGGGCTGCCGGCAGCTGCCTGGGCCGTTGGATCGTGATCCGACGACTCTGATTCGTCATAGGTAGTCCTGCTGCAAACTTGGAAATTCAGTCAAGTCAGTTTCGGTTTTATGAAACCTGTCCCACACCTCGTGCTAGCCGTTTCTTCCCTTACTTGGCGGTAGGATACATCTACGTCGACAAGATTCCATGATGAGATTATACAGGTCATGAGGGTGCAGATGGAGGCGGAGGGCCTTCAACCATGATGGCGCCGCGATGATCAACACGCATTGACATTCCACCGGAACTAATGCATGTGTTGGTAGTCAAGGACACCACACATAACGTGTGGGAGACGTTGAAGACGAATGCCCGTTGACATCGAGCGCGTCCGCGAGGCCAAGACCCTGACATTGCGGTTGAACTAGGACAATCTCATGTATTGCGATGACGAGGGGATCAAATCTTATGTGTTGTGTTTCAGCTCGATAATGAATGATCTTCAAGTGCTCGGTGATCGCGTCGATGAGCACTAGGCAATGCTCAAGAGCTTGCGACTACGCCCAAGACGTGGAGATGACGATGGCGGTCGAGGCTCTTCTCGATCTTCTAAAGAAGATGTCACTCTAGGAGCTCACATGGTGCCTACACGTTGTTGAAGAATGTGAGGACAATGAGCAGCCACCCGCCACCAGTGGCGCCTGCTTCTCACTAAAGACGGTTGGGTGTCGCATAAGAAAGCGGAATGATCGCGGTTTTCGTTCTTCAGGGAGCGGCAATGACAACCAAAACAGGATACCAGTGACCACCTAAAGGCGGCCCCGGGGGGGGGGGGGGGACGGGCCCACGATGCAAAGGGAATGCGGCAAAGGAGTGCTGGAAGCGCGAACACGACCGGCACGAGAAGGGTAACGAGGCCCAGATCGCTCAGACAAAAGAGGAACACCCGACAATATAATGCTCCTCACTACGAGCGTGGTTGACGTCAGCTCCATTGAGCAAAGGGAGTACGCAACGCCCACACTTTTCATGAAAGAATGTGCACGACACAAACATCACTCGGGCTGGATCTAATGCGGGAGTGCAGTACATATTCCTCAATGAGGAATGCGTCATTCCGACTCCGTCGACGACAAACGTTGGTTCTCCAACTCTGGCGTGAGCAATCACATGATGGGGTTTTAGGGACATACCAGCCGAGCTGATTGAATATGTGCACAACACGGTCAAGTTCCGGGACGACTCGCTGGTGGAGATCCACCTACCTAAGCAAGGAGCACCGTGTCAACGGATGTGTACTACCTAAGCAAGGAGTACATCCCTAGACTTATCATAAAGTCTTGGGAAGCTGGATCAGGTAGACTTAAGAGTGTCAAGCGGTTGTCCCGCAAGGCCCACAAAACACGATTTTAGTTCAAAACAAGCTAATTGTGTGGAAATTACTATAACTAACCAAATGATGATTGACTAGGAAGCGGGCCGGATCGGGCGTCGCCCTGAAACCTGAGGTAGAATGTCGGTGTATCATCGGAGGCTGGAAGCTTTGACTCTATGACCGACATCACCTGGCTTGGCTCTGGTACGGAAATCAATCACTTGTAACCAGTCTAGGTCCATCTACGACGTCAGTGTGCCTAATGGCAACAAATGAGAACCTGGCATGGCGCTGTCACGCACGTTTTGGGCGCCTACACTTTCGTGCCCAGCAGGATCTCGGCGTGAAGTGGATGGCGAGGAGCATTGATGCACACTGTTACCAATTGCACGGTTCGAGGACGAAAACAAGGTGACAAACTATGTAAAGCTTGTCATGGAACGGGCGACGGACTTGAAAAGAATCACGCTGCGTGGCAAACATCATCCATGCAAGGAGTGTGATGCCATGGACCTTGAGTCCCCAAGAAGATTCCCGGTTTGATGAAGCTAGGAGACATCAGATTAAGGAGCGACTCACATACGGATATCCTTTTCAATTACGGACAGGACTAGGCGTCCCCGGGGGATCTTTCCGTCCGATCCCCGGGTCGCCAGCCCGACACGTGTCCTCTAAAAATAGGCTAATCCCGCTTTTGCTACAAAACTTCCCTTTTTGCTACAAATCGTCCCGCTTTTGCTGCATTGTAGCAAAAAACGGTTCGTACACAGAACATGAAAGGAAAATTCTGGCCTCGCCGGAGACCTCACCGGATACCTCGCCGGACACGTGGTAGCAAAAAGTTTATACTATTGTAGCAAAAAAGTTCGATTGTAGCAAAATCAACTTCGCCGGAGACATCTGATACGTCTCCAACGTATCCATAATTTCTGCTGTTCCATGCTTATATTATACCATTTGCTACATGTTTTATATACACTTCGTATCACTTTTATGCATTTTCTGGGACTAACCTATTAACAAGATGCCACAGTGCCAGTTCCCTGTTTTCTGCTGTTTTTGGTTTCAGAAAGTTACTTCTGGAAATATTCTCGGAATTGCACGAAACAAAAGGCCAGTCCCTATTTTTCCAGCACGTACACGGAGTCCGAAGGAGAGACGAAGAGAGCCACGAGGTGGCCAAACCACCTGGCGGCGCGGCAGTGGGCCCAGCCGCGCCTGCCTGTGGTTTGGGCCCCTCGGGGGTCCGCCGACATCGCCCCTTCGCCTATTTATTCCCCGAGACGCGAAAACCCTAAAACACCGAGCCTTTCATCCAGAACATATTCGCTGCCGCCGCCGTCGTCAACCCTAACTCGGGGGGTTTCTGAAGCTCTTCCCGGCACCCTGCCGGAGAGGGGAATCATCACCGGAGGGCTCTACATCGCCATGCCCGCCTCCGGAGTGATGCGTGAGTAGTTCATCCTTGGACTATGGGTCCATAGCAGTAGCTAGATGGTTGTCTTCTCCACTTGTGCCATCATGTTTAGATCTTGTGAGCTGCCTATCATGATCAAGATCATCTTATTGTAATGCTACATGTTGTGTTTGCTGGGATCTGACTTATATTGATACCTATGTGGAGCTGAATATTATATTATCATGTCTATGTCATTTGTGATCTTGCATGCTCTCCGTTACTTGTTGAAGCCTTGGCCACGTGAATACTTGTAACTCCAAGAGGGGGTATTTATGCATGATAGTTGGGTTCAACCTCTATTTAACCTGGGATAGTGACAGCAAGTTCTAAGGTTGTAGATGTGTTGTTGCCACTAGGGGTAAAACAGCAATGCTTTATTCAAGGATGAATGTATTGTTTACATTACGCACATTACTTAATGCAATTGTCTGTTGCTTGCAACTTAATACTGGAAGGGGTACGGATGTTAACCGGAAAGTGGACTATTTAGGCATAGATGCATGCTGGATAGCGGTCTATGTACTTTGTCGTAATGCCCAAATGAATCTCATAGTAGACACCACAGCTCACACATGCATGTTATATGCACTTATCAATTGTCAATTGCCCAGCTGTAATTTGTTTACCCAGCATGTTAGTTATCTTATTGGAGAGACACCACTAGTGAACTGTGGACCCCGGTCCATTCTTTTACATCTGAAATACAATCTACTGCAATCATTGTTCTCTACTGTTTTATGCAAACAAACATCATTTTCCATTCGATACGTTTAACCCTTTGTTTTCAGCAAGCCGGTGAGATTGACAACCTCACTGTTAAGTTGGGGCAAAGTAATTTGATTGTGTTGTGCAGGTTCCACGTTGGCACCGGAATCCCTGGTGTTGCGCCGCACTACACTCCTTCACCAACACCTTCGAAGCAAACCTCGTTTTCCTACTGGTTCGATTAAACCTTGGTTTCATACTGAGGGAAAACTTACTGCTGCACTCATCATACCTTCCTCTTGGGGTTCCCAACTGACGTGTGACGTACAAGCATTGTTTCTGGCACTATTGCCGGGGAGATATTCCTCGTCAACTAGAGCCACCAACACGTTTTCTGGCGCCGTTGCCGGGGAAAACGAATTGCTTCTGCAAGGGGAGTCTCTCACACCCAATCTCTTTACTTTGTTATTTGTCTTGCTTAGTTTATTTTTATTTAGTCTTGTTTGCTCTCTTTATCAAAAACAAAAAAAATTAGTTACTTGCATCTAGTTTATTTTCTGTTTAGTTTTTATTATTTCATCATGCTTCTCCCTAAGTACACTTTAAAAGAAATATCTGTGGGTAGTGGGTCTATCATTGGAAGAGACAACATTGAAGAATTTTTTAGTCATGTTAGCAAGCTGAAAGATTTTGAAGATAGATCCTTGGTAGAACTTGCCCCTAATTATGAAATTGCTGCTGCCTCCTTAGTCCACATGCTTGAAGCTAGGTTTGTTAACCTTAACCCTATAATGCAGCATATGTTTCTTAGACTTCATGATATGGAAGAGGGGGAAAAGAAGGATTTTGTTTTAGAAACCCTTCTCAAAGAATTTGGAGATGTAGCTAGTGAAGCTAGAAAAGTTTTTATGCGATATAGGATGCTTGGTTATTACATTGATATCGCCAATATACTTGAAAAATTAGAGAAGGAAAGATCCAAGTACACTAAAGAAACTAGTTATGAAGGAGAGAATAAAATACCAATTCCTTTTAAGATTGCAGGAATGCATGAGGCACTAGAAAAGAACTTTAATTGGATTGTGCCTGAAAATTTATTTGATGAGGATAGTTTACCTAAAAGTAATGAAAGGGGAGTTTCTGAAACTTACATAGATAAAGTGCAATGCATCGTTGAGAAAACTTCTAAACTCTCCGTTGATGCTTCTTCTCTTGACAACACTTGATTTTCACTTTCTGCGCCTAGCTGAAAGGCGTTAAAGAAAAGCGCTTATGGGAGACAACCCATCGTTTTTATTTGCTGTTATTTTTGTTTTCTTTGAGTCAAGGAGTTTTGTTACTTCTGTAGCAACTCCTTTGTATCTTTATTTTATCGCAATGTTGTGCCAAGTAAAGTTCTATATTGAAAGTTGATGCAAGATTTGGATTTCTGCGCAGTGACAGATTTTTAGCTGTCACGGATTTGAGCTTATCTCCCTGTAGAAAATTCAAAAAATTCTGAGAAAAATCACGCATATTCCTGAGATATGTACGCAACTTTCATTATTTTAGGCCAGATCCATCTGAGCAACTTAAGTGCCTCGAAAAAATTCGTCATTCCAGACTGTTCTGTTTTTGACAGATTCTGCCTTTTGTTTTGCATTCGCTCTTTTACTGTGTTTGTGTGGATTTCTTTGCTCCACAAAGCATTGGTGGCTGTAGCTAATGTCCAGAAGCTTTGGGATTGATTGTATCATTACAGAATATGAGAATTTTTGATTATGCACTAACCCTCTAATGAGAACTGTCTTGAGTTTGGTGTGAAGGAAGTTTTCAAGGATCAAGCGAGAAGGGTGATATTATGTGATCAAGAAGAGTGAAAAGCCTAAGCTTGGGGATGCCCCCGTGGTTCATCCCAACCATATTCAGAGAGACTCAAGCGTCTAAGCTTGGGGATGCCCAAGGCATCCCCTTCTTCATCAACAAACTTATCAGGTCATCTCTAGTGAAACTATATTTTAATTCTTTCACATCTTATGCGCTTTACTTGGAGCGTCTGTGTGTTTTTATTTTTGTTTTTGTTTGAATAAATTCGGATCCTAGCAATCCTTGTGTGGGAGAGAGACACGCTCCGCTTTTTCATGTGAATACTCATGTTCTTCACTTATATTTGTTGAGTATTCTTAACTAGCTACTGCAGTGCTTTTAGCTCCTGTTTTTCATGCATCTCTTCGAGCTGTTAGCACTTGTTTATAAATACTCTCTTGCTGCATTATATTATCATTTGGAGAGTTTATGTTTAAATAAATTATTGGTGTTTGTTTGGAAGAAAGAAAATGCTACATGTAGTAGTTGGTATTGGAAAAGACATATGCATTCTTGTAGATCATTGTCTTGTTTGATTTGATGCTTTGCAATTGTTTTGAGCTCTCAAGTAGATCATGTTTAAGCTCTTGCATCATGTAGTTAAAGCCTAGTAGTGGAGAACTACCGTAGAGCTTGTTGAGACTTGGGATGCATATTTGTTCTCTCTAAGGTCTAGATATTTTCTGGTAAAATGTTTGAGCAACAAGGAAGACAGTGTAGAGTCTTATAATACTTGCAATATGTTTTTATGTGATTCTTGCTGTACCGGTTTATACTTGTGTTTGCTTCAAACAACCTTGCTAGCCTAAACTCTGTACTGAGAGGGAATGCTTCTCGTGCATCCAAAACTTGAGCCAAAACCCATGCCATTTGTGTCCACCATACCTACCTACTATGTGGTATTTCCTGCCATTCCAAGTAAATATTTCATGTGCTACCTTTAAACTATTCAAAACTTTATTACTCCTTATTTGTGTCAATGTTTTATAGCTCATGAGGAAGTATGTGGTGTTTTATCTTTCAATCTTGTCATTTACTTCTGACAGACTTTCACCAATGGACTAGTGGCATATACATCCGCTTATCCAATAATTTGCAAAAAGAGCTGGCAACGGGGTGCCCAGCCCCAATTAATTACAACTTTCATTAATAATTCTCTTCACATGTTTTGCCCTGATTTATCAGTAAGCAACTTAATTTTGCAATAGACACTCCTCCATGGTATGTGAATGTTGGAAGGCACCCGAGGATTCGGTTAGCCATGGCTTGTGTAAGCAAAAGGTTGGGAGGAGTGTCATCTATAAAGAAACTAAAATACATGTGTAAACAAAAGAGAAGAGGGATGATCTACCTTGCTGGTAGAGATAACGTCCTTCATGGGAGCCGCTCTTGAAAGTCTGGTTGACAAGGGGGTTAGAGTGCCCACTACCATTCGTTGACAACAACAAACACCTCTCAAATACTTATTTTGTGCTCTCTATATGCTTTCGAAAACTTAAAAAGCTCTAGCACATGATTTAATCCCTGCTTCCCTCTGCGAAGGGCCTATCTTTTACTTTATGTTGAGTCAGTTTACCTACTCCTTTCTATCTTAGAAGCAAACACTTGTGTCAACTTTGTGTGCATTGATTCTTACATATTTACTTATTGCACTTGTTATATTGCTTTATGTTGACAACTATCCATGAGATATACATGTTACAAGTTGAAAGCAAATGCTGAAACTTAATCATCCTTTGTGTTGCTTCAATGCCTTTTACTTTGAATCTATTGCTTTATGAGTTACCTCTTATGCAAAACTTTTTGATGCTTGTCTTGAAAGTACTATTCATGAAAAGTTTTTGCTTATATGATTCATTGTTTACTCTTTATCTATTTGTTAGCAAACTATAGATCATTGCTTTGAGTCACTTCATTCATGACATGAGCCTTGCAATATATTGATCAAGATTGTGTGAAAGCATGTCTCCTCAGAAATTATTTGTTGTTATCGTTTTACCTACTCGAGGACGAGTAGAACTAAGCTTGGGGATGCTTGATACGTCTCCAACGTATCCATAATTTCTGCTGTTCCATGCTTATATTATACCATTTGCTACATGTTTTATATACACTTCGTATCACTTTTATGCATTTTCTGGGACTAACCTATTAACAAGATGCCACAGTGCCAGTTCCCTGTTTTCTGCTGTTTTTGGTTTCAGAAAGTTACTTCTGGAAATATTCTCGGAATTGCACGAAACAAAAGGCCAGTCCCTATTTTTCCAGCACGTACACGGAGTCCGAAGGAGAGACGAAGAGAGCCACGAGGTGGCCAAACCACCTGGCGGCGCGGCAGTGGGCCCAGCCGCGCCGCCTGTGGTTTGGGCCCCTCGGGGGTCCGCCGACATCGCCCCTTCGCCTATTTATTCCCCGAGACGCGAAAACCCTAAAACACCGAGCCTTTCATCCAGAACATATTCGCTGCCGCCGCCGTCGTCAACCCTAACTCGGGGGGTTCTGAAGCTCTTCCCGGCACCCTGCCGGAGAGGGGAATCATCACCGGAGGGCTCTACATCGCCATGCCCGCCTCCGGAGTGATGCGTGAGTAGTTCATCCTTGGACTATGGGTCCATAGCAGTAGCTAGATGGTTGTCTT
This sequence comes from Poa pratensis, assembly GCA_947311845.1. Classification (NCBI taxonomy): domain Eukaryota; kingdom Viridiplantae; phylum Streptophyta; class Magnoliopsida; order Poales; family Poaceae; genus Poa; species Poa pratensis. The sequence goes on along the minus strand of CAMZMU010000115.1, from coordinate 4,373,227 downwards.
CTCCACTTGTGCCATCATGTTTAGATCTTGTGAGCTGCCTATCATGATCAAGATCATCTTATTGTAATGCTACATGTTGTGTTTGCTGGGATCTGACTTATATTGATACCTATGTGGAGCTGAATATTATATTATCATGTCTATGTCATTTGTGATCTTGCATGCTCTCCGTTACTTGTTGAAGCCTTGGCCACGTGAATACTTGTAACTCCAAGAGGGGGTATTTATGCATGATAGTTGGGTTCAACCTCTATTTAACCTGGGATAGTGACAGCAAGTTCTAAGGTTGTAGATGTGTTGTTGCCACTAGGGGTAAAACAGCAATGCTTTATTCAAGGATGAATGTATTGTTTACATTACGCACATTACTTAATGCAATTGTCTGTTGCTTGCAACTTAATACTGGAAGGGGTACGGATGTTAACCGGAAAGTGGACTATTTAGGCATAGATGCATGCTGGATAGCGGTCTATGTACTTTGTCGTAATGCCCAAATGAATCTCATAGTAGACACCACAGCTCACACATGCATGTTATATGCACTTATCAATTGTCAATTGCCCAGCTGTAATTTGTTTACCCAGCATGTTAGTTATCTTATTGGAGAGACACCACTAGTGAACTGTGGACCCCGGTCCATTCTTTTACATCTGAAATACAATCTACTGCAATCATTGTTCTCTACTGTTTTATGCAAACAAACATCATTTTCCATTCGATACGTTTAACCCTTTGTTTTCAGCAAGCCGGTGAGATTGACAACCTCACTGTTAAGTTGGGGCAAAGTAATTTGATTGTGTTGTGCAGGTTCCACGTTGGCACCGGAATCCCTGGTGTTGCGCCGCACTACACTCCTTCACCAACACCTTCGAAGCAAACCTCGTTTTCCTACTGGTTCGATTAAACCTTGGTTTCATACTGAGGGAAAACTTGCTGCTGCACTCATCATACCTTCCTCTTGGGGTTCCCAACTGACGTGTGACGTACAAGCATTGTTTCTGGCACTATTGCCGGGGAGATATTCCCTCGTCAACTTAGAGCCACCAACATCGCCGGAGGCTCTCGCCGGAGACATCGCCGGAGGCTCTCGCCGGAGACATCGCCGGAGACCTCGCCGGAGATATAGTAGCAAATTTTTTGATCTATTGTAGCAAAACCAGATAACAATAGTAGCAAATTTTTTGATCTATTGTAGCAAAATCAACTTCGCCGGAGACATCGCCGGAGACTCTCACCGGAGACATCGCCGGAGACCTCACCGGAGATATAGTAGCAAATTTTTTTGATCTATTGTAGCAAAACCAGATAACAATAATAGCAAAAATAAAGTTATATTGCTATATGTGGCAAAAAATAAGACTTTTTTTTGCTACCGTAGCAAAAACGGGCTCTGGGGGACTTTTTTTTGGACCGAAAAGTTTTTGCTACATGTAGCAAAAATCGGGATATTTTTTTGCTACCGTAGCAAAAGCGGGATTGTGGACAGAAAGAGGGGACACGTGGTTGGTGGGGGACCCGGAGGATGGGAAGCTCGGATCCCCGGGTGACTACTATACTTTTCCTAATAATTTGTTGATGGGTCCGGTGAAATGATAAATAACCTCTCAAATGAAGTGCTCACAGCTGATGCTGGAGTTTTGATTGTGTTTGAGGCCCAGTCGATCATTATCTTACCTTTTAATTATAGGTACGGTAGCCAGGAACTGCTTGATTCTTGTGGACTTGGCAGTGTAGGTAAATTTTGTGTGTACTGAGATCTGCATGGTACGTTTTTTTTCAATTCAATCAGAAATTGCTGATGATCCAGTAGGAAGTAGAGATTCGCTTCAGCTCTATATTCACACTTATATACACATCGCCTTGGTAAACGCAAGAGAACTTAGAGAGGACGTATATAGAAAATTCAACCATGCACACAACAAATGCCTTAGGCTTTTGCTGTCGTTAATGTCATCATATAAGTAACAACTATGTATACACTATACACATGACACTATTTATAGGTAACAAGCCTAAAATGGGTAAACACCAGGTTAGGTTCTGACGATACCAAATAAATATAATCTCCACTGAAGAAAACAACAATCTTGCTGCAACTAGGAGAGAACCAGTTTACCAGAGCTGAGATAAACACGAAAATTCACGGAAGGATACATCATAGAAAGATTGTGGATTTTCTTAGTGCAACCTCTGTAACCATGCGACTTGACTCCATTTTCTAGCTTTAGGTACATTATTTTAAGCAATGGGGCGCATGGGAGTATCCATTCCACGAAATGATAGTCACGATCCTCTCCTTTGAAGCCTGTGATTTCTACTACTTCTAGATGCTTCAGGGCAATACTTTGGCTTCTCCAGTTCTTGGACTGATCACAGAGACAATCTACGACACATGTTTTTGTCACCTACAAATATTACAATGTAGGATGTTTATCCACAACTGAGACCTTATCTCAAGATCACGTACCTACTAAATTTTTGTTGAACAAACACTGTGTGTCACAGATATAAGAGAGAAGTTACCTCGGATTTCTCTGACCTCAGTAGGGTGAGTTTAAGTATTCTTGTAGCTGTTTGCACCCGAGGCGCCTCAAGTAGATGCAACAGAGTTGCTCCATACACATGCTCCATTGCATTGAGACGTATGTCCACAGCGGAGATGTCGGTAACCGGAAGGCTCTCCATTTCTCGTGCAAAGTTTAGATGTGCATCCGAGGGATCCTGCTTAGGAATATGCAAGTTTTATATCGCCAATAAGACCATTTTATTCATAGATTACAATAATTTGATCAGGAAAGGAGACTTACGGAGCAACACATGTCCAAGGACAGGACATGGCCGCGAGTCATCTGCTGAAACTGCAAGCTTATGTCTTCGCTGTTGCTGGCGAGCACCCGCTCTTGGTAGCTCTTCGTCGTCTCTAAGCTCAGGCTTCGGAGCACCCAAAGACCAAACACAAGATGTGGCACTGTATACGAGCGCCGCCACGAGACTTTCTCGACCAATGGCGCCGAGACAACCATGCTGAGGTCTCCACCAGCATGGACTTGCATTGCGAAATGCTTAAGAACGGGGGTAACGATGTCGATTCCGCGACACTCTACGTAAGTACCGATGACAAGATCATGTAGTGTTGCAGAGTGGAGTGTGATGTCTTGTTTGGATGTAGCTCCGTCCACCCTGAGCACACGCAGTCGCGGGCAACGAGACACAAGTTTTCCAACGTAGTGGAAGTTGCACCCCAAAAGGCACAACCTCTCGAGCGCGGAAAACTCGCCATACCAAGGCCGTGTGAAGGTGATGCCCTGCCAGTCAATCTCGATCGATCTAGTGCAAGGGAAGCAGGGGAGGGTGACAGTGTCTGGCAAGTCTAGTGCATGAAACTTTTTTTTTTGAAAGCGCAACGGGGGCGATCGCGCACCTGAACATTTTTCAATATATAAACTAATAAGCAGTACAAGGGGGGACCCACACGGGGGTTTTCACATGCAACACTGAAGCATTTTACATGGGTGGGGGAGAGTTCCCTAACGAAGGACGGTCTCACACCACACGCGCAGATCATCGAGGGGCAAGCGACGCGGGGCACGACACGTCCAGAGCTGAAGATGGTCGGCGACCATGGCAAGGAGGGACAATGTCACTTCGCGGGAGCGCAACGCAAACTCGAGCCGATCCAATATATATGCGAGTAATTCGGGCCCCAAGCCACGGAACTTGGCCTTGAGAACTCGCAGGCTTGGGCACTTGGGGAGCAAGGCAGTGATGTCAAAGATCTTGCCTGAGACTGACAGTCTCTCTAGAGCGGTGAACTCACCCACGGGTGGCGGACGGACAAGGACGAGTTGTGTGTCCAGGACCTCCAGGTCGATCGAGGTGCTCCGTTCACGTCCGCCGCCGCCAGAGCATGATGGCGCTCCGTGCCTCCGGTGCGGTCCCGGCGCTGACCGCATCAGCAGCCTATCGACGACATGATCAACCTAATCCTGGCGCGCCTGCGCTGCGCCCGCACCGCCGTGCGGACCGGCCTCCTCTCGCGCAGGTGGCGTGGACTCTGGACGAGCCTGACCGATCTCGTCTTCCGCGGTGTCGCGTCCTCCACGATAGAGGCCGCGTTGTCCAGCTTCAAAATCGACACCGTCTCGCTTACGGGCACGCTCGACATCCACCTTCCGTCCAGACCCGAGCCCACGGCCGCAGACTCGCTGCTGTCCGCTGCCGCCCTGCTCACGCCGGCTGGCCTGGTCTTCACCATTGCGCTATACTATTCGCCCTATTATTCATACCACGGACACGCTTACCGCAACACGATCCAGCTGCCTTGCTTCCAACACGCCACCTCGATCGAACTGGACACGCAGCAAGTCGACGTCACGCTGCCGGCAGCTGGTGAGTTCCTGGCGCTGGAGAGGCTCTCCATCTGTGGAAGGATCGGCTACATCGACCGCTTGGTCACCCGTTGCCCTCGCCTGCGCGTTCTCAGGGCCAAGTTCCGCAGCCTCGAGCGCTCCTTGATAAGGCATGCACTGGTCTCACTCAAACGGGCTCTGGGCACGCGCGAAGTGGCAGTGTCCCTGATCGACATCACCATCTCCGACTCCGAGCAAAACTTCTTTCTTCATCGCGATGCCGCTGCTCTCGCCCTGGAAGAGCTCGTCTACTCGAATAGTCGCCATGCACCTGGGGCTTGGTCACAATGCCGCGTCGAACTGCCCTTCTTCCACCGCGCCACCTCCATCGAGATCAATCGTCAAGGCCCCACCTTCAAATTCCCATCCTACTCCGACAAGTTCTTCGCGCTCGAGAAACTGTGTCTCTCCGGCTGCAACGTCGCCGACCTTGGAAAATCAGTCTCTTGTTGCCCACGCCTTCGCGTGCTCCGGATGGACGATGATACATCGGAGAACGAGATCACGGTGCACTCAACATCGTTGGAGGAGCTTTCCGTTGGAACCTACAAGGAATGTTGTCGCATTGATATCGTGGCTCCCGTGTTTCAGAAGCTCAAGATGGAAGTCCATGCTGGTATGAACCCCATAACGTCTGTCTCGACGCCAATGATGGAGAAGGTCTCGTGGCGGTGCATATACACAAAGCCTACTCTTGTGTTGGGTTTTTGGCTCCTCCGGAGCCTGAGCTTAGAGACAACGGAGAACAATGGAGAGCGGGCACTTGCCGCCGACAGGGAAGACACCCATCTCCTTTCCATGGACATGTGTGCCTCCGTAAGTCCATTGTCCCACCCCAAGTGCAGAACTACTAACTAATTTACTGAATTTTATTGCTAAATTTCATTTAAAAAAATTGTACTTTTTAAGCAGGACCCCTCGGATGTAAATCTCAACTTTGCGCAAGATATAGTAGAGAGACTTCCGGTTACCAACTTCTCAGCTGTAGACATCCGTCTTGAAGCAATGGGGCATGTGTATGGGGCAACTTTGTTGCATGTCCTGCTTCCGGTTCACGATTCTATAAAAATATTTAAGGTCACCCTATTGAGGTCAGATAAAGCCGAGGTAACTCTTCGCTCTACTTATATGTCTTACATGCATATGACTTGTTTAAGACAAAATTTTCTAGATAGTTTAAACTATGCATGAAGCATATATAAATATGGTACATTCTAAATTCGTAATACGCTTTATTTGGTTTAGGTGACACAAGAATGTATAGAAAGTTGTTCCTGTAATGAGCCCAAGAATTGGAGAAGCCAAAGTCTCTCCCTGCCATGTTTAGAAGAGGTGGAAATCGCAGGCTTCAAAGCAGAGAATCACGGCTTTGATTTCCTGAAATTTATGCTGAGATGTGCTCCAGTGCTTAAAAAGGTGACCATGAAGCTGGAAAAAAAGATTAAATCATATGTCCATCGAGGTAGCACTAAGAAAATCTACAACATTTCCCTGGAGTATCCTGCCGTGAATTTCTATGTTTATCTTGGTTGTGGCACGCTGGTTCTACATCCATGTTTACCATGCTCCTAGATGAAGAAGTTTTTTTTTAAGGGAGATGCAAGTTGGAACTGTAAGTGTTATCATAATCTGTTATTGTCGGAACCTACATATACACTTTGAACATGTTACCTATAACTATTTTTCTGAGGAAATCATATAGTTTTGTATGTGTATTAATGCTTTAGAACATGATAGATCTAGTCCGCCTGAGCTCTTGTGACCTCGCGATGGAACTTCCCGGAGTGGCACGGAGTCCTCAACCATGTTGACCCGAGATTAGAGGAGATGGATCTCGAGGCCACCACACCGTCCTCTTCCGAGTTGAGGTCATCCTTACACAAGCCGGCGAGCGCCCAGAACTTACCTCCGCCCCTCCTCCACCGGGACAGTGAGTAGGTCGACTTCTCCCCACCGCTACGGAGCAGCTTCCTGCCACCAAAGATAGGATGTGAGCGTGTCGCCACATGCGCTATTGTTAGGGGTCTGCAACACTGACACCGGCCAAAACCATGGAAAACCGGCTGATGTGGCTAGTTCATTTTCTTTCACAAATCTAACTTTCATATCAAGTTTAGTAAAAAAAATTAACTAGGCCCAAACCAGCCAAACCGTAAAACCGGTTTTGCCCAGGCCTGGCTGCTATAGCATGCCCCGGCCCTTTGCTTCCTCACTCTGTTTTCAAGCAAGAACCTGGTGCTTTTGTCACAAAAGATTGTATAAATACGAATTCATCATCATCACTAGGCAATGCTAGGTAGGGATTAAGAATTCCTTTTAATATTATTTTTTGCACCTACATAGGGATTTGCAAGAACTTTTTCAAAAACAGTAGGCTGGATCTAAAGATCGGCATTCAAAATATTTTTGAAAATAATATTAGGTGTTGTGGGATCGAACTCACAACCTATATAACAAGTAACAACTACATGGTCCCTCAATCATTTCCCTAAGGCCGAGTTCAGTTCATGCAGATAACATGCTCTATTTAATCTTGAAGTGTATTCTATCGGATTTTTATTCAAGTCCAAACAAAAAATGCGACCGAGATTATATACTCACACAACACCAAAAATTGCTTATTTCACAAAATACGATCGAAATTTCAACGATTTTTTCCATGCATTCTAGCTACCTCCCAAACGCATTGACTTGATGGAAGCTGCATGGTGGAGTTATAATGCATGTACTACTTGATTAGTACTAGTACTAAATTTAGATTCTAACCTACTTGACATATATTTTGATGACAACCCTGCTAAAAAATATAATTTGAAGACAAGTGTTGGGATTTGAAAAGTTTAATCGTTGATAATTAGATGGAGAAGTACGATGGTAGGAAGTAGTTAGTCCTATAATCGATGGAAGTGTGTATTATATGCTCACTCCGTCCACGATTGTAGTTACAACTTTTTGGAAATTCAAACTATCTCAAACTTTGACCTCGATTACACACAAAAAATACAATATTTATGAAATCAAATAGTAAAACGATGAAATATTTTATCATGAATAGAGTGATACTAATTTGGTCGCATAGATGTTGGTTCATTTATGTATAAACACTGTCAATTTTTTTTTAAAAAGTTTGCCTTCCCAAGAATATTTGAAGTAAACTCTTTCTGGACGAAGAGAGTATTTACAAATCCTTGTGCCCATGACATTCACTCAATGGAACTTGGAAGCTGCTAGTAACATGTAGTACTGAAGTGTGTAGTATATATGCAACTAGTGGGAAAAGAGTATCGAGTATGGTTGTCTATTTTACCTGCCAGCAAAAAATATCTTGAATGCTAGAAAGACAATGGACCTGAAAATAGGATGTCAAGATATCTTCACCAGTCTTCTCTTGAATATATATCCAGCTGCATAGTGACCTAACTAAATTAGTGACATAAATCAGGCAAGAATTTTCTAGGTAAAATGAAATCAAATTTACAGTTGCATACCAGCATCTACTGTTTCACATAATTCAGTTGTTTATGAGTTGAGAAATGCACTTGATCAAATAGAAGAGATGTAATCGGTGAGACGAAGCTTGGTCGTCACCTTTCCCCCGCTACAGTAGGGACAGGGCGAATTTCTGACCCCAACCAGGAGATCCACCTCGCAGTCGTCGGGTCGTCGATCCCCTCCCCTCCGGCGGCCGCTCCGGCGGCGGGAGGGTGGGGAATCGCCGATCCACGACCTGTACATAGTGTAGGGTACCCTTGGTGGCCTGCCGGCGGCGCGGAGGAGGTGGTGGTGTGGTCGGCGCGGCGTTTTGTGGTGAAGCTCATCCTCTCCGGCGGCGGCGTTCTCAGGAGCGCGGCGGTCGAGTCTTCACCCTCCCCGAGCTCGAGGGTCTTCGGATCTGTTGGGTTCGGCTTCCCCTCACCGGTTTCGGCGTGGTGGTCGAGCCGGAGATCGGAGTTGTTGAAGATGGAGGTGGTGTTCGATCTCGCGATGAAGATGGTGGCCGTGGTGTAGGTTCCTTGGAGCCGGCGACCGGCGACTTCCCGTCCGCGGAGGGGCTGCTCTCGATCCAAGCCATCAAGGAGTGCAGCGGCGGCGGCGCGCCACCGGCGGCATCTGGGTCGTCTTCGACATCGGGGTCCTCTGGACTAATTTGTAATTTCTCTTTCTGTAGGGACCTGGTTGTTAAACCGAGATGGTGACATCACTTGTATCTTCCCGCAAAAAAAAAAAAAATAGAAGAGATGTAGCATCCATGAATTGTAACATACCGGTTTAGTTGGAACTGGCTTGATCACAGCTTTGAAAGTAGCCCTGAAGAAATGTTTCTTCTACCGTTAACCCACACATGTAGATTCATTGCCGTGACCATCAATTAAGATACATGTTTTTGATTGTCCCATGCAGTCCTGTTCGTACTGATATTCTTCAAGTATAGCTCTATCAAATGATACTGCATCTATTTGGTCTTCTTTGACTTGTTTTCCATAGCCTGAAACAGCAAGAGTAAGTAATATATTCTGTACTGACCACCAAGTACTTAAAAAGGCCACTCGTCGTCGCCACCGAGGTGCCCATCTACGTGTTGCAAAGATTCTGCGGTCTCAAGTTTTGAGACACAGGTTGCTCTGCTGCGCTTGGAGCTGCTTCAGAAGGTTGAGCTGCTTCGTTCTGAGATTCGTGTTGCTCTGGCTGAGCTTCAGGTTGCGTTGCGTGTCTCTTCGCCGCCTCAGCTCCAGATTGTTTCCGCTGATGAGGGGGCTGAATGCTTCTTTGGAGATTTTTCTCCTCGTGGTCTGTATGAGACGTCGCCTGTCTTCACCGAGTTTGTGGCTCCAGTGGTGCAGGTCATGCCTGAGCGACAGGAGCCTAGTGGGGAACCATCTACGGTGCTTCCTGTGGAGTTGGGCTCACTGGAGTCCATGGAGGGAGTTGTTGGTGAGGAAGCTCCTGATCCTTTGGTGATGAAGTCCACCCAGCTTGCGTCGCCGTCTGTCCTTGAGAGTGTTGTCATCACCGAGATGCCTGAGGTTCAGGAGCCATGTGATCAGGTTTCTGAGACTCGTGTGTTGGCACCTAGCTCCAAGGTTCTGTTGGACAAAGAGGTTCCTGATTTGCTTCTCGATTTGGAGGCGGCTCGCCCTGGGTATGGCAAGGAGATTGTTTGTGTCTTGATGGGGTTGGCTTCAGATGCTGAAATCATGAAGGTGGAGAAGTCTCTCAGGAAGATGAGTAAGAAGCTTCGCGTTGCAAGGAAAGGTTCCGCTTCTACATGATTGTTACGACCTTTTGAGGTAGTCATGTTGCCGGTTCGTGGTTGGGATAGGTTGGGCGAGTTTGTGCGCGGTCGGGTTGCTTCTGGATGTTGCCTGCCGTAGGTGTTGGTCTTTGCGTTTGTGTGGGTACCTTGTTGTGGTGTTGTTGTTTGTTGTTTGGTTTTCGCCCGGTTTCTTCCACTAATAAACTGGGCACCTTCTTCTTAATAAATCTAAGACAAAGTTTTTGCCTTCGTTTCAAAAAAAAAAATTCTGTACAAGATAAATTTGCAGAGCAAACAGATCGTAAAATAAATCTTGCCACTACTTTAGACATTTGACCAAACATATGCTTCAGAAATAAATACATGTACTAAAAGTATTCTGTGTACCTATAATTAAAAGGGTAGTAATCTCTAATATGCTAGGGTGGGTTCAGGAGCGAACTCAAAAGAATCTTGGAGATCTCTCTCTCTCTCTCAAAAAAAAGAGTACCTTGGAGATGAACATCCGCACCACCAGTTTGCCGGAGTTTCGAAGCTGCCAAACTGGTTTGTTTCAAACTACGACTAATATGCCTCCTCTGCTGCATCAACCATCCAGGAATGGACTCCTCCACGGGACCATAATTATAGGCTGGATTGAAGTATATTTTTTTTGAAAGACAAGAATATTTTAGCAGGGAAATTAGGGATAATAAGAGAGAGACGTTTGGATAGTACCTTTCTAAAATCGATTCCAGCGTTCATGGAGGATTGACATAAGAAAGGCAGGATAGAAAACACATCCAGGCAGGAGACGAGGAAGGGCTTCAGGTAACATGGAACAGAGCGAGGGAGTGGAAAGGGTTGGAGGCGACTAACACCAGCTCCCTTCGACCGCCGGCGCGACCCCTCCGTTCCAATCGCCCATACCATCTGAGGAGAAAAGACCCTTTGATGCCTTTGCCGATGGGCCTTTACAATTTACGGGGCCCAATTAACCAGGTGAGTCGAATTTGATGGGCAGAGCAGCGTCCCCTAGGGACAGCCATCGACGGCCAAAAATGCCCACATAACGCGATCGGACGACTGAAATCTGTAATAGCGTGAGAGAGCCCATAGGTGTATCAGTTTTAATGTCCCTAATATGCTGCCATAATTAGGGTAGTTAATAGACAAGTAGAGTCATGAAACTATTTAATCGCTAGCTGTTAGACAAGTAGACGATAATATTGAAGTATTTGACCTGCGGAAGACAAATAAGAGGGATCTGAATGTAAGTTTGGAGAAAAAATGCAACTTCGCACCTAGTTGGATGTTCCCTGCTTATCTGGGCATCCAACGCTTTACGATCCATGCACAGATCATGAACGATTGTTAAAATCAAGGCATTATCAATACTTTTTAGATTTATAGAATTTATTTTTTGGATTCATGTACTAACAGCAAATCTCCGGACATGAATTAACAAAAAAAAAGCCATACATTAACATGATTTTTTGTTTTTTCAACACATCAATTAGTAGGAATCGTATCGTTCGTTCGATACAAATTCAAGGATCATGATAGTTGGTGTATATCCAACAAGGTGTGGTATCACCACGTTGAAGTTTGTAGGTGCAAGATACAATGTTCTGATGTTTAAATGAACAAATCGAATGGATGGATGGAATCAAAAACTTGGATTGGATTGCGTAACCCATGCAATGACCAGGCGGCCACCACGGTCACAATCAGTAATGGAGAGAAGGCATGGTTTTGGTTAATTACCTCCATGCATGGATTGAGGTTTTGAGGGCCAAGGACATTCCGCACAAAGAAACAGTCAACGAATCTTTGCTCGACAATCGGATCAGTGGGTATCGTGGATCGACACTGACCACTTGCTGCTGCGCCTCTTTATATACTCTGCTGCTGCTGCTGCTAGTACTTTCTAACTTCATCGGCCGCGCGCTGTTCACTTGCAAAATGGCCTTCACCACGCTCGCACTGCTCCTCCTCTTCCCCTTCTTCTTCCTCCTCAAGCTGATCCTCACACCCCGCATACAAACGCTCCGCCTGCCTCCGGGCCCATGGCAGCTGCCGCTCGTCGGCAGCCTGCACCACCTCCTGCTGTCGCGCTTCGGCGACCTGCCCCACCGGGCACTGCGCGAGCTCTCCCGCACGCACGGCCCGCTCATGCTCCTCCGGCTCGGCGCCGTGCCCACGCTGGTGGTGTCCTCCCCTGAGGCCGCGAGGGAGGTGATGAAGACCCACGACGCCGCCTTCGCCAGCCGCCACCTCAGCGTGACGCTCGGCATCATCAGCTGCGGCGGGCAAGGCATCATCTTCTCCAAGTACAACGACCGCTGGCGCGAGCTCCGCAAGGTGTGCGTGCTGGAGCTCTTCAGCCAGCGCCGCGTGCTCTCATTCCGCCCCGCCCGGGAGGACGAGGTGGCGCGCCGCGTGCTCTCATTCCGCTCCGTGTCGGCCGACTGCCGGGACGGGCGCGCCGTCAACCTCAGCGAGAAGATCTGCCGCATGACCAACGACGTCGTGATGCGCGCGGCCATCGGCGCGAGGTACGACCAGCGCCTCCGAGACGACTTCCTGCACGAGCTGGACCAGGCGTTGCCGCTCACCGGTGGTTTCAACCTCGCCGATCTGTACCCGTCGTCGCGCCTCGTGCGCCGCTTCAGCTGGGCCGCGCGGGACATGAAGAGGAGCCAGAGGAACATCGTCCGCATCGTGCAGAGCATTATACGAGAGCGCGCCAAAGCGCCAGCGCCGGAGGAGAGAGACGAGGACCTGCTCGGCGTCCTTCTTAGGCTGCAGAAGGATGGCGGGCTCCAGTTCGAGCTCACCACTGAGATAATCAGCACCGTCATTTTCGTAGGATTCTTTATGTTTGAATTTCGCCTTGTTGTTGACATGCACCGTCTTGTTGTAACGTGGGAAATAACTGCAGGACATTTTTGGTCCGGAAGCGAGACATCGTCGACCACAGTTGAATGGGTCATGTCGGAGCGCATGAAAAACCCACGAGTCCTGCACAAGGTCCAATCGGAGGTGAGAGAGGCCTTCAAGGGGCAAGATACTCTCAGGGAGGACGACGTCGCCAAGGCGAGGCTGGGCTACCTGCATTTGATGATCAAGGAGGTGCTGAGGCTGCACCCACCAGCGGTGCTGCTGCTTCCCCGGGAGTGCCGAGAGGCATGCGTGGTCATGGGCTACGACGTGCCCAAGGGCACCAAGGTGTTCGCCAACGTGTGGGCGATGGGGAGAGAGGACAGGTACCGGGGCGACGTGGAGGCGTTCAGGCCGGAGAGGTTCGAGACTTTGAGTATCTTCCGTTCGGAGCTGGCCGGAGGATGTGCCCTGGCATCTCTCTCGGGATGGCCAACATGGAGCTGGCGCTCGCGAGTCTCCTCTTCCACTTCGACTGGGAGTTGCCCTCTGGTATCAGCTCCCAGGATCTGGACATGAGCGAGACCTTCGGTATTACTGTCCGAAGGAAGTCCAAACTCTGGGTGCACGCTAAACCCATCCATCCGCGCTAACTCATTTCATGTCTTAATAATCGACCGATCCCCTTGGAAAGAACTCAACAGAATAGACTTGATCAATATTTTACTTCCCTTGCAATTATCTCTGCATGTAATCGGATTGTATCAATACTATACTTGGTCACAAATTCAAGAGAAACCATAGTACTTCCTCCATTTGAATTTCACAATCCGTATCAAATTAATGAAAGAGACATAGAAAAAATATATAAATTGCTCAACTCAACATTTACATGCAACAAGTTCGACGCCATTAAGTATATTTACAATGCACATAATTAAGTTAGAATCATAGTTGGGACTTGCATGTCCGAAAAAGGCATTTATAGCCCGGGTTACATGTAGCCCTTTATTTTGAATTTTGAAAACAGTATTTTGAAGTTTCAAAAAATTCGAAAAATAAATCTGGAGGTAGGCAATACTGTATCCTATAGTTTTGTAAAGTTTCAATCCCAAATTCGTTTTATTTTGGGGTACATACAAAAGACAAAATCTGACATGATTTGGTGGTTACTATTCACACACCCTGATCTATAATTTTGTCTTTTTTGTGTAGCGTATAACACAAGGTATGTAGGATTAGAATTTTGCACACTTGTAGGATATATTCGTGGCTACATCTACATATTTGTTTTCAGATTTTATTGAAACTTAAAATTTTATTTTTCGAATAGCCAAAATAAAGGGCTATATGTAGCCCGGGCTACAAAATATCACTCTCCTTGCATCTCCCATCTCCCAAGAAAAACAAAACATGACATATCTACGAGCATGGTAAACATGTAAACATATAGCACCGTGCCTTCTTTTTTTCGATAAAGCACCGTGCCTTCTGGATCCTTTGGTGACTTTTTTGGAAAAATAGACCATGTGAAATACAAATACTACACATGAAAAATGACTAGATCTATCTTTCTGACACATAAAAAACTATATGACTTCCTCAGGAAAATGATGATACATAACATGATCAAAGTGTGATAGGTTCCGACAATACCAGATTATGATAACACTTATAGTTGCAGCTTACCTGTCGCTCATAAAAAATTAAACATCTTGCATCTAGGAGCATGGTAAACATGGATGTAGAACCAGCGTACCAAAACCAAGTTAAAAATTGAAATTCACGGTAGGGTACTCCAGGGAAATGTTGTAGATTTTCTTAGTGCTACCTCGGTGGGCATATGATATAATCTTTTTTTCCAGCTTCATGGTCACCTTTTTAAGCATTGGAGCACATCTCAGCATAAATTTCAGGAAATCAAAGCCGTGATTCTCTTCTTTGAAGCCTGCGATTTCCAATTCTTCTAAATATGGCAGGGAGAGACTTTGGCTTCTCCAATTCTTGGGCTCATTATATGAACAACTTTCTATACATGCTTGTGTCACCTAAACCAAATGAAGCATATTACAAATTTATTTTCGCTTTCAAGAGGGTATGATATTTATTTACGCTTGCTGCATAGTTAAAACTATGTCTAGAAAACATTATCTTAAACAAGTCCTATTATGTAAGACATATAAGTAGAGCGAAAAGTTACCTTGGCTTTATCTGACCTCAACAGGGTGACCTTAAATATTTTTATAGAATTATGAACCGGAAGCGCCTGAAGGAGATGTAGCAGAGTTGCTCCGTACACATGCCCCATTGCTTCGAGATGTAAGTCCACAGCTGAGAAGTTGGTAATCGGAAGTTTCTCTATCTCTTGCCCAAAGTTAAGATTTACATCTGAGGGGTCGTGCTTAAAAATTATAAATTTCAGCAATTAAATTAAGCATAAAATTCGTTAAATAATTTAGTAATTCGGCACTTGGAGCGGGACAGAGGACTAACACAGGCACACATGTGAGGATTTTCAGCTCCTGCTCGAAAAAGTACTCAGTAGACTGGCCACCTGGAAGACCCATATGCTAACTCCCAGCGGAAGACTGTTGCTTATCAAATATGTGCTGTCAGCAATCGCAGTTTACCACATGTTATCCCTAGACCTACCGCAATGGGTGATCAAAAAGATAAATAAGATTTGCAGATGCTTCTTCTGGCATGGTTCTGCTGAAGCAAATGGAGGCAACAGCCGAGTGGCCTGGACTCAGGTTTGTATGCCTACAAAATATGGGGGTCTTGGCGTCCATAACATCCAATTCTTGAACGATGCTTTGCGTATGAGATGGAGGTGGTTCGAGCGAGTTGGTGATCTCCGTGCCTGGTCTGGACTTCAGTTCAAGCTATCACCAGAAGCAGAGAGCTTGTTCCAAGCGGCACTTTGCTGTACACTCGGGAAAGGGGACAAGATATTTTTCTGGACTGACAGATGGTTAAATGGGTGCAGTCCCAATCAACTGGCACCAGATCTAACCAAATTGGTAACAGCGAGAGGAGCTAAGAAGAGAACTGTGGCGGAGGCTATGCTGAATGGGAGGTGGATCCAGGATATCCGTGGTAATCTAACACTAGCCGCAATTGTGCAGTTCATGCATCTATGGTGCACCATCCGGGAATGCAATCCTCTAACTGAAGAGGAAGACACCTTTAGCTGGCGGCTGGCGGCAAATGGGAAATACACAGCAGCTACAGCATATAGAGCACGGTTCCATGGCCTAATCGAAGCTGACTACGCAGCTGCGCTGTGGAAGAGCCGAGCACCCTTAAAGGAAAAAATCTTCAGCTGGCTGGTGATGCGAAATAGGTGCTGGACAGCGGATCGACTCGCTACAAGAGGACTGCAAGGACCTGCGTTATGTACCCTCTGTGATCAAGAACCTGAAACACTCGATCATCTCATGACGAGTTGCTCATTCGCGAAGACATTCTGGTTCAGGCTTTGCCAAAAATTGCAACACCAGGACCTTACACCAACGGGGCAAATAACTGTGAAGGATTGGTGGATCACCACACTCGCTAGAAGAAGAGGGAAGCGGCAGAAGATAACAGCAACTATGATGATCGCCGGCCTGAGAAGAATATGACTAGAAAGGAATGCAAGAGTTTTTGAGGGAACAGAGACAAACCTAAACACTCTAGTCAGAAGGGTGTGTGATGAGCTAGCGCTGTGGGAAGCAGCAAGGAAGAATGCGGATCGAGGAGAGGAGTAGTCCGTAGAGTGTGAGTAAGCGGGAAAGTGGACGGCTTTGCCGTATGTAAGCAACCTTGTAAAACCTCTATTCCAATCTTAATGTGATGACCGCAACAATTGTTGCGTGTCCTTGAAAACACAGGCACACATGTCGATGGAAAGGAGATGAGTGTCTTCCATGCGGGCGGCAAGTCCCTGCGCTCCCTTGATCTGCTTCGTCTCTATGCTCAGGCTCTTGACGAGCCAAAAACCCAACAGAAGAGTCGGTTCTGTGTATAAGCACCGCCACGAGAACTTCTCCACCATTGGTGTCGAGACAGATGTTACGAGGTTCATGCCAGCGTGGACTTCTATCTTTAGCTTCTTAAGCACTGGAGCCACGATATCAACGCGACAACATTCCTTGTAGGTTCTGAGGGAAAACTCCTCCAAGGATGTTGAGTGGACCATGATGTCGTTCGCGGACATAGCACCGTCCACTTGGAGCACGCGAAGGTGCGGGCAACATGAGACTGTTTTGCCAAGGTTGGCGATGCTGCAGCCCGAGAGACACAATCTCTCGAGCGCGAAGAACTTGTCAGAGTAGGATGGCAGTTGGAAGGTGGGGCCTTCCTGATTGATCTCAATGGAGGTGGCGCGGTGGAAGAAGGGCAGTTCGATGGAGCCATATGCATCCCAACTATTCGTGTAGACGAGCTCTTGTGGACAAAGATCGGCCGCATCACGAAGAAGAAAGAGTTCCGGCTGGTTGATGCCGATGTCGATGAGGGAGACTGCCACCTCGCGCGAGCCCAGCGCCCGTTTGAGTGAGGTCAGTACCACCCCAATTGGTGTAGGCTCGAGGCCGCGGAACTTGGCCGTGAGAAAGCGCAGTCGCGGACAACGGGTGACCAAGGTGTCGATGTAGTCGATCCTGCCACACACGGACAGTCTCTCGACCGTGGGGAACTCGCCGGCTGCCGGCGGCTTGACGTCGAGTAGCTGCATGTCCAGCTCGATCGAGGTGGCGTGTTGGAAGCAAGGCAACTGGATCCCGTTGAAGTAACAGTGTCTGTAATCTGGAAAGTACGACCCGATGGTGAACACGAGGCCCACTGGCGAGAACAGAGCGGCGGCTTGCAGCAGCGAGTCGGCGTCTGCGGTCTTCGGTCTCCACGGAAGGTGGATGTCGAGCTGGAACGCCGTGCCTGGAAGCGAGGCGGTGTTTAAGCGCGACAACGCGGCCTTGATCGCGGCGGGCGCGACACCGCGGAAGACGAGATCGGTCACGCTCGTGGGATAATCTACGATAACCCCCCCTGGTCACTTAAGTATCGCCCACAGGCCCCTCCCCGCTGTCTATGACATGTGGGGTTTTAAGTGACCTCTCTCAGGCTCGTCCAGAGGCCGCGCCACCTGCGCGAGAGGAGGCCAGTCCGCACGGCGGTGCAGACGCAGCGCAAGCGCGCCAGGACGAGGAGGATAATGTCGTCGGGTAGGCTGCTGATGCTGTCAGCGCCGCCGGGACGGCACCGGAGGTATGGAGCTCCATCACGATGTGGCAGCGGCGGCCGTGAACGGAGCCGACGCCCCGATCGCAGATCCATTATGCAAAACGCAAAACCTTCTTGTCTAATCCCGGCGGACAAATATGGGGACGAGCCTCTCCTAATGGAAATCTTATACGTACGGCCGTGCCGGAGAACGACTCTTGTGTATTTGTACTTGAAGAAGAGCATACATGATTATTAATCTTTACAGAATTATACTCCGTAAAACATTTCCCGTTGCACAACACATTTACTATGTTATTGTCTCGGATTGTGATCGGTGTCGTCTGTCGTAGCTGTAAAGGATTCTCGGTGGTTTCCCAATGGATATCTAACTGAATAAGTTCACGTCGATCGGCCTCCTAATTTTCTTCCTCAACAAACTATTAGTCACCAAGGTGGTCGGCCACGCCGTGTTTCAATCGAATTATCGCCCGGAGCAAATCAACGGGAGTATCCCCTAACCATGGACTCACCGCCGTCAAACGTCGACCAAGACGACGAGGACAGGATTAGCACGCTCCCCGACCACCTCCTCGTCGGCATCCTCGAGCGCCTCGACATGCGCGCCGCGATCCGCGCCGGCCAGACCTCGACGCGGTGGCGTCACGTGCCCCACCAGCTCTCCCACCTGCGCCTCAATGCTAGCCACTTCCAGGGCGCCACGGTTCGCCTGATCATGAGGGCGTACACGGGCGCCGTGTGGAGGGTTCTCTCCGTGTGCAGGCACGGCAATTGCAGCCGCGCCATCAGGAGCCTCCCCCTCAACTTCTACGTCTCGGACCCTCTGCTGAGCTCCATCGGCCACGCCGTCGAGGTCGTCGTGAGCCGCGGCGAGACCGAGTCCCTCAAGTTCGGCATATACGCGCCGCCTAAGAGCAACCCCACCATCCCACAGCTCACCGCGTTCGGGCAGCAGGTCATGTCCTTCTCCCGCGCTTACCCCGTCGCCTTCCGGTGGCTCACGACGCTAAGCCTCAAGGACCTCATGTTTGGAGACTCCGACGTCGCCGACCTCATCCACGCCTGCCATAGGCTCAGGCGCCTCTCCCTAAAATCATGCGGGCTGGTTGATCGA
This sequence comes from Poa pratensis, assembly GCA_947311845.1. Lineage (NCBI taxonomy): Eukaryota > Viridiplantae > Streptophyta > Magnoliopsida > Poales > Poaceae > Poa > Poa pratensis. The sequence goes on along the minus strand of CAMZMU010000115.1, from coordinate 4,354,362 downwards.
CACGCCACGCTCAAGATCGACGCTCCGTGCTCGGGGCTCCAGAAGCTCACGTTCTCCTGCTTCCGGTGCACACGGATCGAGCTCATCTCCGTCCCCAGGCTACGGAAAGTGCGGTGCCACTGGCATCACATGAACCCTCCTGTGCGCTTCGGCTATGTTCCCGAGCTTCGCGAGGTGTCTCTCTCTTCTCATGCTAAGACGTGGCAGGCGCCATTCGCGCTGAGCGAGTGCTTCTCAACAAGTGCCCGGAACCTGTCGAAACTGTATCTCAGCTTTCGTTGCCAAATGGTAATTAAGTTAGGATTAAGTTAATTTAATCTATGGTGCATATGCATGAATTCCAAGTATGTATCTTTGTTCTTCCTCCTGCTGCAGATTTGGGTTAAGCCAGAACATCCGAAGCAACTCACTGCTATATTTAGCAAACTGACGGATGCGCATCTTTCCGGTATCTTTCCTGAGTGTGATCTGAGCTGGACTCTCTTTATCCTTGAAGCTGCACCTTCCCTGAAGAAGTTTACAGTCAGTAGTCACTTACTTCTCCTTATATTTAATCCACACGATATGACTCATTCTAGTATGCATGGCATGCATCAGTCTAGATTTGTTTGAGCATTACCGAAGTGCCAACATGCATGTTGGATTTGATTTTCAACCACTCACACTAAATCAGCACCAATACAAATAGTAAAAGCAGGGAACATATGCACTGTATATGAATGATTGTGCAATGCAAATAGAACAGTTTGTCCAATGCAAGACGAGCAGTTTCTTTCCCCCACTATATATTACCTCATGTTTAGCTAACATTCCTTATTCCTCCTATTAATTGAGCTGTAATCTCTAGAAATTGGGAAACACATTAATTTGCATTAATTTTATATATGTAGTATTTTGTTCATGCAATTCCTATATAAACTTTGAAGGGGCCTAAACTTATATGTTGAGTTTGATACGATTAATATGAATTCCCAATATATGTTTATTTCCAACCATTGGAGGCAACTTTGTATGTAACATGTTTTTTATCGTCTTTGTTTATGCTTGAAGATATCTCGAACTCGGCATTTATGTGTCAAAACGACCCTGGATAGTGCCAAGAAGACCAACATTATGTGGGAACCATCTAAAGATATTAAGCACTTCAACTTGAAGTTGATTGTGATGAAAGGGTTTGAAGAGGAAGAAAAGGTAACAAACTACATAAGGCTTGTCATTGAGCGAGTTGTCGGGTTGAAGATAATCAAGTTGTGTGGTAGCACTTGTGAGTGGTGCAGAGCCACCAACCATGATCCCAAGAGATCACAGTTGGATCAAGTTAGAAGGCATCGTGTGAGGGACCAACTCACACATGGATCCTCCTCGTCAGTGGAGATAATAGTTTGTTGATGGATATGGGCAACATATGATAATAATCTCACGAATGAAGTGCTCATAGTTGTTGTTGCTGAAGTGATGGTAGTGTATGATGTCTAGTCAGACGTAGTAGTTGTACAATGTACTCGAACAACGAGAGTAGGGGTTATGTCGAGAAACATGGTCACATGAGAAAGTAGTAAGTAGGGGGGGGGGGGGGGGTGTAGAGTGGACTTATAGCAGTTTGTCGTACACATTTGAGAATGGCCACGTTGATGTATGTTGAATATGTTTTGTCGCCTCGTCGGAGTGCGATTTAGTCCTATTTTCGAGGGTCAAGGGAACTGACTCGACTATAGAAACTTGGGTCGTTCTGAACTTCCCAAGTTGCTCCTCAATGCTCCCTCTTTCGTGACGTCGATCCAAGCCATGCTAGACTCCCTGAACATGACTAGAGCTCCATGGAGTGGCCTTGGAGTCTCTAGCCCACTCCCCTTGAGTTGTATTCAAGTGAGATAAAATGCTTACATTATACATGCCCTATGTGGCCTATGTATAAATTCGGGGATTTTTTCCGTTTAACCTCATACCATCCCCAAGTTGGGGCCGATTTAGGGCAAAACTGACAGTGTCTGCGTGTGATTCCAAGTCAGCCCCGGTCCACTTGTTAGCCACATCGGCCATTTTCCAAACTCCCCGTTCTCTATCTTGGCCTGATTCCTCTCCCTCCGACCACTTCGCCACCGGTCACCACCGCATGTCTTCGTCGCCTCCGCCACAGCCGTGAACGATCTCGGTTGGCAGTGTCCCGGATGCCTGCAACTTTCTGATGTGTTGCCCATGTTCATGAGCCGACGCGCTATGCTTTACTTGTTTGATTGGCCTGGACGCCCGTGTGTCTGCACGCCGCCACGCTCGGGAAACCAAAAAACTAGAAATGCTTTGGATGTTATTGCTAAAGTGAGACTCCTTCATGCTTTTTCCAGGAAAACAAGTCACCCCAGCTGGTTAACAACCCAATCAACTTGCCGCGTTATCATCATAGTTGTTATTGCTAAAGCTTTGGCTTCTAGGTTGGGATGCAATGCAATTATAGCTGAATCAGACTCAACGGAGACCATTGAAGCTTGTGCTGAAACAAATATTTGGTGGAATGGGTCAGCTGCCATTTTTGCGGATATGGATATTGTTGACCTAGCCTCTACGATGGACTCCGTTCAATACAGATATATTCCTAGGGAAGCAAATATGACAGCTCATGAGATTGCTAGACAGGGTTTCATTCAAAAAGTTGATTGTAATTGGGACGATGATCCCCCTAGCTTTCTTCTTAGTTTTTTGATACACGATGTAACTACTGGTGATTAAAAGCAGCAAGTTTCAGATGCACTCTTTTCCTTCCAGGTTACCTAAGGGCTGTAAGGTTTTTAATGAGGCGGCTTGCTAACTTAATATATTGGTTCGTGCTTCAAAAAAAAAAAACTCCGATGTCGAGATTTTGACCTAGACAATCGAGTAAAGCTGATTGACCACCCCATTTTATCGTGGAAGTAGTGTGATAAATATTCCGAAAAAAAGGAAAAAAAAAGGTCTCACCCTAATAGGATTGACTCGAACCACAAAGGGTCGAAATGGCCCTTGGTCAGTTTCTTGCACCTCCTCTCCCTGTTCCCGTCTTTTACATGCAGCATTTCCAGCCGAGAAAGAGGAAGCTATCCGGTAGAGCAGGAGCCCAGTCCAGTCCTCTGTCCGTCGATGGCCAGATCAAGCGCTGAATCGAAGACTGGCAGCACGCCGGAGGAAGAGGGGGACGAGGCGAAGTGCGGCCACGGGGAGGAGGGAATCAGATCGAGCTGGTCGGGGGCGTCTTCGGCTCGTCCCCGCGGCGGAGGCGGCGCTCCTCGTCCCTCGTCCAACTCGACGGTGGGGGGATGAGTAGGCGCGCCAACGTCGTCGCCCTCGGAGCAGGACGCCGCCGCCTGGGGCCGCATCTCGGTGATTAATTCTATAGTTGCTACTGTACCTCCTGAACTTGCTGGCGGCGGCAGATCTCCGTGATGTCTCCGGTAAGCTAAGTCCAAATCTCCTAAGTCATCGGACATGGAATTCTAGTGGTAATCGGACTAGGCAGATGTTGATCCTAATAGGAATTTAGTTTTTTTTTTCCTTGTAAGTGTCATGCATTAGGTCACGACTCACGAATGAATATACGAAATTAAATTCGTCAACGTTGGTCTTGTACTGGGTCTAGCCAATTTTGTACGAGGTGCAGGTCAACTAGAATTGGGGCAACGTGCCGGGCTCGCTCTAGGCTCTCGCCAATTTTGCAGCTGCATAGAGGACGTGGTGGAGAAGGATTCTTCAGAGTTTCCCAGTTCAGTTATAAATCCACATCGATATCGGCCTCCTTCTCTCGGTTGAACGCTCCAACCATGGAGACGCCGCCGCCGTCCAAAATCTGCCAAGATAAAGACAGAATCAGCGCGCTCCCGGACGAGCTCCTCCTCGGAATCCTTGAACGCCTCGGCGTGCGTGACGCGGTCCGCGCCGCGGCAGTTTCGACGCGGTGGCGGCACCTCCCCCATCAGCTCTCGCTCCTGGACCTCGACGTCCGCGATTTCCATGGCACCACGCCACTCGAGACCATCACCATGGACGCGTTCACGGGTGCGTTGTGCAGATTGCTGTCAGTATGTCCGTCCGACTGCAAGAGCAGGCGTGCTGTCAGGATCCTTCGGCTCCGCTTCTACCCGTCGGTCCCTCACCTGGGTTCCATCGGCCGCGCCGTCGAGGACACCGTCAGCCGTGGTGAGACACAACTCTTCGAGCTTGTGGCACTCCCTCCTCCTCGTCTGAATAGCGCCGGGCGCACCGAGTTGGGGATGGGATGCAGTTCATGTCATTCTCCCGATCCCGCCCCACCGCCTTCCGGTGGCTCACTGGCCTGTCACTCAAAAGCCTCAAGTTCGTGGACTCCGACTTGTCTAGGCTCATCGGCGCCTGCGATAAGCTCAAACACCTTTCCATACGATCCTGCAGATTGATTGGGCGCGCTGTGCTCAAGATCGACGTGCCAAACTCCGAAATTACGGAGCTTGAGTTCATCGGCTTTAGGTGCATGTGGATAGAGATTGTCTCTGTCCCAAAGCTCACGAAACTGTCATGTCGTTCTTGGCACTCCAAGAAACCCCCGCTGCGCTTCGGCTACGTACCTGAGCTTCACACGTTGACCCTCGATTGTCATGCGAAGAAGGGGCAGTCACCATTCGCACTGAGCGAGTGCTTCTCAATGAATGCCACGAACCTGGATAAACTGTATCTTGACTTTAACTGCCAAATGGTAACTTAATTTTTGCAACCACGTGAAACTTTCACTGCATCTACCTAATATGATATGTTCTTTTTCTCTACCAATTTCAGTTGTGTATATGTGTTCTTCTCTTGCTGTAGATTTGGATACAGCCAGAAATTCCGAAGCACCTCACTGCTATATTCGGCAACCTGACCCTTGTGTCGCTTCGCTGTATCTTTCCGGAGTGTGACATGAGCTGGACCCTGTTTATCCTTGATGCTGCACCTGCCCTGATGATGCTTATAGTAAGTCTCTGCTAACCTTCTTGTAGTTTAATCCACATCTTAACTTGGATATATGACTCATTCTGGTATCAGCCAAGCCGCGCCGGGCATGCATGTTTGTTTATATTAGAGCATTGATAAATTAACAACAAGTTGATCTGCTGCTCAACCACTCACCACCTCTAATCTATCACAAATTTTACAAGTAGTGCTTACAGGCTTCATTGTCATTGAGATGTAGGGAACACATGAGTTGAAGAACAGGTAATATGGCTGTAATAGGAATCCCGGAAGTATTTTCATGTATCTTACTATCTTACAGTATGTAGGATTTGGTTCATGCAAATTCCTTCAAACACTTTACATGAATCTAGAAAACTTCAATTAATACTAGTATTGAGTTCGATGCAGAATTGTAAATGGCAAAGATTTTTCTACGTTGTCCTGCATGGCGTGCTGACAAGTCTTAATATAACATATGTTTTTTATTTTCTGTATCCATGCGTGAAGTTAACTCGGGCTCAACATTCCTGTGTCAAAACGTCCGAGAACAGTGCCGAGAAAACCAACGTGGTGTGGGAACCATCCAAGGATTTGAAGCATCTGAACTTGATGGGGCTGCTCATGATAGGGTTCGGGGAGGAAGACAAGGTGACAAACTATATAAGGCTGGTGATGGAACGAGCTCCGGGGTTGAATAGAGTCAAGCTGCACAGATCCCAGGCAGACGAAGCCAGCAGGCGTCGGATTATGGAGCGACTCACAAGTGGACCTTCCTCGTCCGTGGAGATAATTATCTCTTGATGGATGTTGTCAAGGAAGTGATCACAGCTGCTGCTGCTGCTGAAGTGTTCCTCCTGTTCAGAATGTGTTTTTGGAAACCTTGCCTACAGCCAGAATGTGTATTTGAGAAACCTTGTGGTGATAGAATTGCCTTTCTAAATATTTGTGCACCTTATTTCGATATACTGAATTTTCAGTACTGTATGCTGATTTGTGCTCCTCGTGGAAGGTATCATTCAAGAAAAATAGGGGTTCCTTTTCTGATGGGGACTGAACAATGTGATATAAGCTTGCATCTTATAGTCGGCAGGGTGCAAAGCGTTTGATATCTCATCTTTTATTTACAATGCTCCAACCTATGTTCAATAGAGTAGTTCAAAATATAATTTCCAAACTTAATCTATGCTCGTACTCGAGTCTACAAATGCTAGGGTTGCAACCTCTAGACTTCCTGAAGACAAGGCATGGCGGCGGCAGATCTGGGTGATGTCTCCGGTAAGCTCAGTCCAAAGCTGCTAAGTGACCGGACACGGAATTTTTGTAATCGGACACTCCCAATTTACAAGGACAGTGCTAGGCGTCCCCCGGGGGATCTGCGGAAAAATCCCCCGTCCCCTGCACGACACGTGTTCACCTCCTAACTCAAATCCCACCAAAATCGTGACCGAAGCAAAAATGGTTCGAACGTAATAAGAAGTTTGTGCTATTGCAGCAAAATCCAATTTCAAGCAAAAATCACCCGCAAATGGTTCATTGAAGCAAAAACATTCACGCGTAATAAGAATTTTGTGCTATTGTAGCAAAATGTCCAGTTTTCACCAAAAATCTCGTAAAAGTTTCTACGAAGCAAAAACGGGTTGTTTGTAACAAGAATTTTGTACTATTGTAGCAAAAGTTCAATTTTCTCTCAATCGCACATAATGCTTTTATGGAGAAAAAGTTTCATTCGTAGCAATTATTTTGTTTTGTTCATAGCAAATGCTTCTATGGAAAAAAAGTTTTATTCGTAGCATCGCCAACTCGCACTATCCTAGATGCTTTTACGGAGCAAACCGCGCGCCGTCAATAACATCACTGCGCCGTCGGTAGCAATGTCGCGCGCACCCGGTAGCATCACCGGCTCGTCGGTAGCAATGGCATGCGCCGTCGGTAGAATCGCCAGCTCGTCGGTAGCAACGCCGCGAGATGTCTGTAGCATCCGCTCGTAGTTTGTCGGATACCGTCGGTAGCATCGTCAGCTCGTCGATAGCAACAACGCAAGAAGTCGGCAACATCTTCTCATAGCTTTGCCGGATACCGTCATGTAGCATCAGCTTTGCAGGATACCATCGGGTAGCATCGTTGGCTCGTCAGTAGCAACGACACGCGTCATTGGTAGCCTCGCCACGTGCCGTCTGTAGCAACACCGCACGGTGGTAGCATCGTCGGCTCGTCGGTAGCAATGACATGCACCATCGGTAGCAACACAGCGAGACGTGTACACGTTGTTAGCATAACTACAAAACCGTTGTAGCAAAAAATAAATTGTGCGGTTGTAGCAAAAACGACTTCGTCAGAGACATCGCCGAAAGACCGGGTAGCAAAAAATTTATACTATTGTAGCAAAATAACAAAAATTTGGTAGCAAAAATTTATACTTCGGTAGCACCATCACGGTAGCATCACCGCTACTAAAACCGACGGTAGCATCGCCGTGCACCGTTGGTAGCAACACCACGGTAGCAGTGCCTCGGTACTACCGTCGGTACCACCATCACGGTAGCAGCGCCGCCCTCCGTTGGGAGCATCACCGCTACTGTCTGTAGCATCGGCGTGCACCATTGGTAGCAAGACCACGCGTTGTCGATATAGTGTCGGCGTCGCGCTTTTTGGCAACACAAAGGAAATTGCTACAAACGAAGGAATAGCACATGGGAGTCTTGCTATAAACCTTACAAAAATTTGCACCACATATAGCAAAAAATAAAATTGCTACAATTTTACAATCACAAAAAATAAAATTGCTACAATCAAAATTGCAGCAGAAACACCACATGTAGCAAAAATTGCAGCAAAAGCACCACGGCGGCGGCGGTTCCAGGGTCACGGGCTCGCGGCAGTGTCGAAGAGCAGAAGCGCGGCGACGACGTCGAAGCAGGGACACGGCGGTGCCAGAGAGCATGGGCATGGAGGTGACACAGAAGCAGGGGTGCGGTGCGGTGACGTCGAATGCCGGGGACGGTGGGCTGGCGCAGGGCCGGGGGCGCCACGTGAGGACGGCGGGGCGGCGCTCGGATGCCGGCGACGTCGAGGTCCGAGGGCGCCGCGCGAGGACGGCGGGGCGGCGCTCGGCTGCCGACGGCGACGTGGCGACGTCGAGGGCCAGGGACGGTAGTCTGGAGCAGGGCCAGGGGCGCCGCCTCCATGGCCCCATGGCCGTGGAGGTCGGGGCGTGGAGGGCCATGACAGCGGGAGCTGGGCTTCTCCCGATCCGGCGTGCGGCTCTAGTCCAGGGGGCGGCAAGGCTTTCCACATAGCGGTGGCAGATAGGGATGGCGGCGTGCGGCCGTGCGAGTGGCGGGGTCGGGGCTGACGGCGCAGGGGTCTGCTCGCAGGCGGCTCGGCCGGTGGCGAAAGGGACGGCGCACGAGCGAGCGGTGGAGACGAAGAAGTGGTGGAGAAAATGAGGTCAACGAGTGAGCGGTGGGCTGGTCAGGCAAGGAAAATCACACCCGCACGATCGTGTCCCATCTGACGGCTACGCATCCGGAGGATGAAAGACCGTGATCCCCGGGGGAAAGGAAGCGTTTCCCAATTTACAATTGGAGCCGGAATTCGAGTCAGGCCCTCCACCAACCTACTTCTGCGTCAAACGATTCCATTTTCCAATTTACAGACACAGCAAGAGAGAGAAAGAGGGAGGATAGAATAATAGAAAGAGCAATGTGCGACGTCGCGGATGGGGTGGCAGCTGTGGTTGAGACGATGAGCGAGAAGTCGATACTGAATGGGGTGAAAGGATGAGTTAGACGCCTTTGGTCAATGCCACCTAGCTAATTACTGAAAGTATGTTTGCATATTTTTCACTTGTATTTAGAAAATGAGCCAGGTTATGTAAGCAAGTGCATGTGTATATTTGTTAGATGGTTGGCTGCATACATTAAAAAAGACCTATGTCTATCTAGGCGTCTAGTCTCAGTAGTAGTAATTTGAGTGCAGAAAAGTCATGACCCATGAGTGTAGAATAATAAAATAGCATGAGTTGTTAAACGTGTGGCAAACATCACAAACTATATTTACAAATGGGCATTCCTGCAAATTAGACATATACTCAAAATTGGTGGGAGTATTCATGCCATTTATTATTGTTTCTATCTTATTTTATCTACATTCTGGACGATTCACAAGTTAACGTTGGCATGTAAACGGAAGATCCCATTTTGCTTTATTTTTTATGTACTCCCTTCGTCCACGTAAGAATATCTTAACTTTGTCTAAATTTGCTTATATCTAGACATATTTTAGTGTGTAGATACATGCTCATTTAGATAAAGTTGATATATCCTTTTATGAACGGAGGGAATAGTATTTGTACTCGATTCAGTTGAATTAATTATGTCAGGATATAAGTTATAATTATGCCAACTAATTTTGTGATAATTTATATCCGACAAGTCTTCTTTATTTCATTACTAGTAGATGTGCACGTGCAACGCACGTCTATACAAAATCATGTTTTCTGATTAAGTTGATATCATCACTTACACTCAAATTAGATAGTAGATAAGCATGTGTCATATTACCTCCCGAAGAGTAGCTAGACAGATAAGCATGTACTCTCTCCGTTCCAATGAATAAGGCTTATATTTTTCTGAAAAACTCAAGCTAAGTAAACTTTGACCACACTTTTTGAAAAAATTATCAACAACTATAATATTATATTGATATCATGTGAAAATATATTTCATGATGCATCTAACCATGTTTAGTTTGTATTGTACATGTTCATAATTTCTTCAAAAAAACTTGGTCAAACTTCACATAATTTGACTTTTCAAAAATAATATAGGGCTTATTCATTGGAACGGAGGTAGTACTCAAGCCTGATTAAGTTGTCATATTCTTTGCCAGATTCGAAAATAGTCACGTGATTCAAAATTATTATGAGTGCACGAAGAATCATCATCAAATCTGTCCGATACGGTCAGACTTTTTTGGGGAGAAACACTGAAACAGTAAACATATTCTAGTTATTTAGAAAATTAACACCATTTCAATCATTATTAATCTATACATATTACAAAGAAAAGCCATTTATATTAATGTTCTGAATTTCTTTGAAATAAAAAGGCTCGACCATTGTTAAATTATTCCTAACATGCTGGGCCAAACCAACATAGGATACAAATTCTGGAGATTGGCCAAACCAAGTTTCATAATGGCCTATCTCCATGAGTACACCAGGTTGGGCATCATTACAAGCCCTTGAGCAATGTACACCAATTTTTAGAAAATCTCGGTTTTATTTCAACAAACCAAAGCACACAAAGGAGGTCAATATTGCATGACGATTACATGTTTTAGTCGGTTTTCATTGCACGATTATTACGTGTTGTAGCCTCACACGCTAAAAACATTTTTGCAAGGAGTGAAAGAACATAATCATTTTGGCCGAGGTACCTTTGAGTAGATACGTACTGCAGTAAAAGGCAACAGATCAGCTCTCACCTCTAGTTACATTCAGGAGATTATCTGTTAATTCAGATCGGAGACCAATATTGCAGGATAATGATCAAGAAAGTTGCAACTGATTTTACGACATCTATACATCCTAGAAACATAGTCGTGACCTGTAGAGTGAAGTTTCACGGAGAGATGGGATTGAGGAAGGAGACATGACCAAGTTGCGGCTGCTACCTGAGGCTTGCTGGGCTGTGTGAGCAGTTGGGACAGAAAAATTAATCAAAGGGGGATTTATATTGCATCTGATAGCCTTTGATATCATTGCCTTCATGACTGCTAGATGTGATTCCTCGAGAATGCAGCCGGCGCCTTGAGCAGAGGCTCTGATCTGTCTGGTTTTGAACTTCTGTTAATGAGCATAGAACCGATCTCTATGAAGAAATATTAGATTCAAAACAGTTGCATTATTTTCTAGATACAGTTCTTTATTGATATTACCTGAAGATAATGGCACAAAGCTGATGTATGTGCAGTTAACTACCACTATTAGATTTCAGGTACTGGTATCAATCAATGAACTAATCAGGGAGAATAAAAAATATATTGCGGTAAGTCCTCAAATCCAATGAAGGGGAACTTAATTAGAGACACATGAACTGGTTATTCTTATGAAGTCAAAATTTGCATATTATACCTGCATCACTGCAGCCTGCCTTGTGTAGAAGGGCATTACTTAAAATCAATCCCCTATCAGCTAATACCCATCCTCCATAAGACTGCGCCATGAACGGACCTCCCAAGAAGCGTGTTCTTCATATGTCCGGAGCGAGAGATGAGAGCAACAGCTCCATACGGATAAACACCAATTCCCATCAACGCAATATCATAGAAAAGCTGCAGCGCCATCAGGCCGAACCCTCGCTTGGCGTAACCTGACAGCATGATGTCGCAGGACACTGTGTCCAGCTCCAGCACGGGCCGTCTCTACATCGCCGGTGTCCAGGTACATCTTGATGCACGAGTTCCGCAAGTACACAAGCGAGTGCAAGCCATTGATGAGGGACGTCGGTGTGTACCTGCTTCCTGACAGACGCGCTCGATTTTAGCAGACAACAATGACAGGAGGTTCACCTCTCGGGAGTAGCAGGCCATCAATATGGAGAGCAGCGCCGGGGTCGGATAGGAGAGGATTGGGACCAACGACCCATATCCAAACATTGGCCGCGTGGAGGAGGCGGCAGCGTGGGGACCTCGGGCTTGGGGAGGCGGCCGAGACATGGATGCGCTCCACCGCGTGCATCTCGGCAAGGAGGCCCGTCGACGGCGCCACTGAGGACTGAACGGAACACGGTCCCTTCTTCCTCCGGCTAGAATCCTCCATGGACCATGATCTGATACTGGAGCGCGGAAAGCCAGCGTTTGGTACGATGGTAGTCTAGGAGTATTATGTGATTTGGTGGGAGGGTAATACGGTAAAAAGGGGATGTGTAGAGTTGCTCAACATGGATCGAAGGATCTGGTTCGTTGATCAGAGATCGTATGGCATAAATTTAAAGTATCCAATCAAGTTTGCTCTTTTAATAATAGAATCAATGACCGGTATACAAACGTCCGTACTGGCTCTAGCCAATTGTGTAGCTGCATAGCGGTCGTGGCGGAGAAGGATTCTTCCGAGTGTCCTAACTAATTCAGTTATAAATCTACATCGATGGGCCTCCTCTCTTCTTTACCAACGCCGCCGTGTTGGAAGATCAATCTGTCAGAAATCAGCGCCTGTGCCTCAACCGGGGCTCCAACCATGGAGACGCCGCCGCCGTCCAAAATCTGCCAAGATAAAGACAGAATCAGCGCGCTCCCGGACGAGCTTCTCCTTGAAATCCTTGAACGCCTCGGCCTGCGTGAAGCGGTCCGCGCCGGAGCGGCCTCCACGCGGTGGCGCCACCTCCCCCACCAGCTCTCGTGCCTGTGCCTCGACGTCCGGGAGTTCCGGAGCCGGCCTGAGAGCAAGTTCCAGACCATGGATGCGTTTGTGGATGCGACGCAAAAGCTGCTGTGTCCGGCTGAGTGCAAGAGCCGGCAAGCCGTCAAGGTCCTCCGGCTCCGCTTTTACCCGTCGGCCCATCACCTGGGCTCCATCGGTCACGCCATTGAGGGCACCGTGAGCCGTGGTGAGACCGACAGCTTCGAGTTCGAGGTGATTCCTCACTCCTCTGACCTGATGGCCCCCGAGTGGTGCCTCGTGTTGGGGCATCAGTTCATGTCCTTCTCCCGCGCCTTCCCCATCGCCTTCCGGTGGCTCACGGTCGCTCACGAGCCTCGATTTCGAAGACTCCGACCTGGCCAGCCTCATCGGCGCTTGCGATAAACTCAAACACCTCTCCCTACAATCCTGCAGATTGTTTGGGCACCCTGTGCTCAAGATCGACATCCCAAACTCTGTAATTACGGAGCTCGAGTTCATCCGCTTTATGTGCACGCGGATCGAGCTCGTCTCTCTCCCAAAGCTCGCGTGACTATCGTGTCGTGCTTGGCACTCTGAGAACCCCCCCGCTGCGCTTCGGCTATGTACCTGAACTTCGCACGGTGATCCTCCGTTCTCATGCCATGGCGTGGCAGTCACCATTTGCCCTCAGCGAGTGTTTCTCAATCAATGTCAGGAACCTGTCGAACCTGTATCTTAACTTTAACTCCCAAATGGTAACATAATTTCTACCCTCATTAAAATTTCAGTCCATCTACATACTATGTTATGTTCTTCTTCTCTACCAGTTTCAGCTGTGTATCTTTGTTCTTCTCTTGCTGCGAATTTGGATTCAGCCAGAAAATCCGAAACTGCTCAGTGCTATACACTACATCACCGTTGATATTTTGGGGCACTTTAATGTGAATTTAGTGCCCCCAATTGTTTTTGGGGCACTTTGTACAAGTGCCACGGACGCTCATGGCGGTAAAGGTTATTAGGGCACTTCTTAATATGCCCCAAAAAGTGCCCCAAAATGTAACCATTAGAGACACTTTAAGATTTGCCCCTAATTGAATTAGAGGCACTATCTCAAAATGCCTCAAATACCTATTGGGGCACTTTGAGGAAGTGCCCCAAATACCTATTGGGGCAGTTTGAGCAACTGCCCCAAATACTTGTATGGGCATATTGAGAAACTGCCTCTAATTGAATTATGGGCAAATTCAAAATTTACCTCAAATAAAACTTGAAATGCGTACTAAAAGTAACCTACAATCTGTTATACAAATCACATATTGTATTCAATTCCATATATCCAATTCCATTGTTATACAAATCACATAATGTATTAATCCTTACAAATCACAACCACCAATGTTGGTTCTGTATTACATTCGAAACATCACTCAAACAAGACTGGAAACATCCGAAACAACACCTCAACATGCCTTAACACCTGGACAAGTATACGAAAACAAGAACCTCGACAAGTACATCACATGAACACCTCAACAACACCTCCACAACAAGACTGAAAACATCACCTGAGCACCTTAACGAGTATACGAAACAAGCACCTCAACGAGTACATTCACCTGAGGACCTCAACAAGTGATGATAAATCTGCATTCGATAGGGAAAAGCAAGTTTGGTGTACTTGACTGAAATGCAAATTCCAGTCCATGAAAAGAAAGTGTGGAGTTGCAAGTTTGGAGTACCTGTTTCAACTACACAGTAATTTGTATTTTGGGTCTCGTAGGCTTGCTAATTCCAGTCTTTGGGTCGACAACTCTCACCTCAGAAAGCATTAAATCCATGTCCATAGAGTTGCAAATATTTGCTGTGTACCTGTCGATATCTGGTTTTGTTACCTTCACATGCCAAACTTAATCCTCATGGCCCTTGTCTCTTAAATCTTCATGCTAATCAGAGGAACGATTAGAAGAGCTCCAACTTCTGCAAAAGAAAGAAACGTGCTTAATTATCATACATGCCAGTGTGTAGACCAAAATGTAAAATGAGAGAGAGCTTCATGGTGGTACCGAAGTGTACAACTTCATACTAATCTGTGTCGTTACTTAGAAATATAAAATGTAGACCAAAATGTAGCCACATGCATGCTCTGTATTTATATATAGTGCAAATATTTATTTCTGAAAACTATTATCAAGTGAACCAACTAATATAGACATCATAGATAGCTGTGCCACTTACTGATACGTTTATGCAAGGTTCAAGCTAGGCTGCAATTTCTACCAAACAAAACCTGACACTTAGCAGATCCATCTCAGACATACTACACTGCATCAATCTCGGACACAATCGAGAAAATTCAAATTTGATCAATAAGCAAAAAGCTGCATTCAATTCCATGGTTCTGAACAAACCAGAGAAACTGCGTAAAATATTTCCTAAACCAGAGAACACAATAGAACACGGTGACCTCACATAGTCGGCTTAGCTTGTTCAATGAAGTTAATGCAATATGCACAATGTAAACAAGCTAATACAAGGATTCACAAGAACTTGAGTATATTCATTCTATAGCAAACAAATGATATAAAGTTACATCCAGAGCTATATATTTTCTATATGGTTAGCATCCACATTCATGTGAAATTTAAACATCCAAAGTTCCAAACATTTCTAGAATAAACAGCCATATCAAGCCTCTGAATAAAAGGGTGGGATTGTACGGTTTGCCTAAACTAGCCAATTAAACAATAGAAGGTCATACCTCAATCAACTATGAAAAGTAGCTTATTGTTATTAGCAACTTTAGAAAAATATGGCCTTCGTAACTCGAAAAGACTAATGAAGCATTAGTAAGCAGATCTGTAGATGCACATCTCGCAAGTTCAATGCATTTCCAAATATACTGTAGTTTTTTTCTCAATACTATCAAATGCCATGACATCAACTCTAATACTAGAGGGTCATCGGATAACAATGCAAACTCCCACATCGAAATACTGGTATGCACATTGTCACCACAGGAGTATAGTTTGAAAAGGCAAGTAGGTACTCAGGACAAATAATTTTCCGTAACATCTCTCTTATGTTGCACAGTGAAGATTGACTGATAATAATTCCCAAAAAATACATAATTTCTGACTTATGTTAGTATTTCACCTAGCCGATTCATATAGAGTAGATATATTCAGCAAATTTTAGTTTATTTATGCACATGCAAACTCTTCTCCATGGACATCCATGCATAAGAGCCAAGGAACTCAAATTGATTCTCTATGCTCACGCCACATACCATCTATCTGTATATGCACTTTCCTAACATTGTTATCAATGTAGAGAGTTTCAGCTGCCGTTCCAAATTACAGTGACAAGTAATAGGAAATTATGCAAATCACCTTTGCAATAAGTACAAGCATGTCTCAGGAATATCAGAAACATCTGTAACTTATTTAACCTGGTACTTCCCAGCCATTGAAGTATTTAAATCCAAAGGTTCAAACTAGTAGAGTGCAAATTATTATTTGTCAAGAATCTATTTCATGCCAGCCCATGGCATTGACAGCAAAAAGGTTATTAGATGACCAGAAAATAGGAGAAAAGAGGTAATTACACTTACAATAATTGTTGCATGAGCAGTGAGCGTGCATGCCCCCAGCAGCAAGTTAAAATTGACACCCTCGGCCTGACCCCAACCTCCCGCAACTACCTGAAGAATATAGGTAAAACTGAGGAGGTTCAGTTCCTTTTGGAATAGTCAAATCGATTTTCCACACAGAAATCGAGAACATAAAATATCTGGCACAGCAGGCACTGAGAAAAAAAAGTCGAGAGTCCGAAACGTGATTTCAATTTAGGTTATGCAGAGTAATCATTTTGTTAACATAACCTATGGTATGTTAAGCTGAACTAAGTTGCTACTGCATCTAGAGAACCATTTGGGCTTTCAGACTTTGATCTCATAAAACAAACTATGCACTTATTCATTGACCATCTGCACTGCAGGGTACAGATAACATTAATGCAGATCCATTCATCATCTGGTCATCAGGAAGCCAACCAGTGATCAGATGATCACTGGATTGTAAACAGCAAGCACATCTTGAGGATTTGCTCATACTCAAGCATGCCAACATCTAATTTAATTATCCAGGGGATCAATCATCAAGAAATCATCTATAGGCAAATATATATGAACCAGCCAGCACCCAGCCTATTTAAACTATTTTATTACATGGGGTAAACAAGAGCAAGTGCAAATTAATCACAATAATACATATACAGAGAATCTGTCTATGCAAGTTTAAACTACACTACTGCACCTGCATATAATTCATCACATGATATACTCAGAACTCATAGCAGTAGCTAGAAATCACCAGGAAATATTATATATACATATACACAGCACTAGATTCTTTATGCACATGATTTGAGCAAGTAAACCACACTTTAGTAACACTAACATAAGCAAAACATGCGAGATGATCTGATGTTCTTAACAGTTTCTGTTTCATAGCATGTCATTGAATTTTTTTCAGTTGCAATACTTAGTGAAAAATAAAAATGCAGGTCAAAGAAGCCAACACAGTACGGTTAATAGGATCTTAAAGAATAGAAAGTGTAAACAATGTGCAAGAGCAGGCTGTTACTACTATCCAGATTCTAAAATAGATGGGTCTTGCTTTCTTAATATTTTAAGAGCACACATGTTCTCTTTAAAAGAAACATTGTAATGCCAAGATGTGATAGGCTCATAGGCCAATAAAACTGAACTTTCTGATCCAAATTTAGTGCCATTCATGGTTTTCAGTTAATTGGAAATATTCATGCAAATGATATTGCAAGCAAGAAAAAAAATGGAGTCTGCAGCAGATTTGACGTTGCAATGTTTTGCAATGTTAGTTGATAATCGAGACAAGCTAACCGTTGACGTTCACTATTCTTTGAGAGGGAGGGAAAGTTCTGCAGCCTTCTCAAAAGAATTAAAGCACGATGGGCATGCAGGTGTAACAGATAGTTTCGGCACATATTGCACTTACAAACACAACAAGCAAACAAGCAAGCAAGATGGCACTAGAATTAATGGCACTAGGATTCTTTATGTTCAAATATCCAGCAAGCATATACTCCCAAACCAAAGTGCAATTTAAGATGGTAGTATCACTATCTATTGATGCATAATTTTCCTGCATTTTCCCAAACCACAGTGCAATATAACCAAACCGAAAGCCAAAACAAAGGAATACATTCCAAATACGCATGCTTGCATTATCTTGCCATTTTCCTTCTACCGTATCCAAAAACTAAATGACTCCCGTGGTCAAGAACTGAATGTCCCCCAAGTTATCCTTTCCCGAATACTAACAGAACACATATACTGCAGAAAATGGCATACATACTCTGCATTAAGATTTAATAACCCACTCTGAATTACTACGAGATTGACAACCGGTCAATATACAGACTGAAGAACACTAGAGTATCTACAGTTTAGGATGAATAATCTGATTTGCAACAAAAATGTTTAAACCATGCAAAATAACCCAATCTAGCATGCTACGCTGATCATGAATCATTAAGATACCACACACATGCAAATATATAATTAAACCAAATCATGCTTACTATTGGGTTACACATACACACACGCATGGCAGCCTATTGGGTTACTGATGCCAAGAGTTGGATATGAATCAAGCTAAAACCAAACTAGTTCTCTGACGCCCATCTTAGTTCTCCCTATATCAGTCAAAAAGTAGCAATAATATAAATCATTCAGTAACAACTACTCAAGCTTCCATCCCAAGTCTGCCCACATTAGTGTGAGCTTTATGACTTACAATAATCATGGTAAGAACATGTCGAAAGTATGGGATCAGCAAATCAACATTTGTTACCAGACATGCACTATAGCAGTAACACTTCCAATGCCCTGCTCACTCACTCGCCTGGTCTCTCGAAATTACAGAACAGGCATGGATGACATCTCCCATTGGTCCTACCCCAAGCTAGTAAGGTGTGTATACAGGTTTGAAGGGCTAAAGTTAATTGTCGTTCATATTAAACAAACTGTAGATGGCATATATGTGAAGTAGCAGATTGGGATAGCCAAAAATGTTTTCTATCATTTGGAACTTTAGAACTAAATTTTATCTTAATAGATAGCATTTAAAATTTGCACATCAATGTACTGTTGGTACAATCTAGATGACACAACTTGTAATTCTTCTGGGATGCAAATCCAACGTATGTTGTTCTGATTACAACCTACCTAGAGGAACCATAGAAGTCAGAAGATGGAAACCAGTGCCATGATCAAATTTCTCTCCGACGTTCTGTCGAACAGAAGACGTGCGGGTGGAGTCGTAGCTGGAGAGTTGCGCTGGAGGCACAACTGAAGGAGCTTGAAGGCATTGGCTCGGAGGAGCAGGGCCACGAAGAGGATGCCAGAGCGGCCCTCGAGGCACGCCCAGCAGGCAGCAGGACCATCAAGCGGCGGCGTCGGTCACCACACGGTGACTCCAAACCGCACGACAACGAGGCGGCGAGGAGGAGCAGGAGCACGGGAGAGACAGAGGAGCACGTACCAAACGAGCGGCACCGCAAGCACCGTTGCGTGGCGAGGCAGGGCCCGCACTACAACGGCGGAGGGCACCGCGACGATGGCGAAGCACTGCGTCGACTGAAACCCTAGCTAGGGTTGGGGTTGCGCGCCGCGGGAGAGCTCGAAGAACAATTTGAGATGGAGGAGAAGGAAGAGCACACTGAGGCGGTCAGCTTGCGACCCTTGGCGGCGGCGGAGACGGCCGGGCAGCCCGGCGACGCCGGCGGCGAAACAAAATCGCGAGAGCACAGCGAGGAAGAGAGAGAGAGAGGGAGCGAATGGACAGACAGGGGCCTTTTCGTCACTTTGAGTCTGGTTGTGTGTGGGCCGGCCGACTTGCTGGACTAGATCGGCCCAGTTGGGCTGGTCTGATCTTTTTTTTTTCCTTTATCAGTTTTCCCGTTTCAAAATAGAATACAGTGTTTTTAATTGGTTGGGAGTTTCAAACTTGCACCAACTTTTTTTTTTGGAGATTTGTCGAGCGAATTGGAAAAATAAGAAGCCTGGGCGAACCATAAGCCAAGCAAAAAAGCAAATTGCAACCGGATATTTGATACATTTGATCTCAATATAAGTACTAAATTGGAGAAGCACATAGTCATAGTAGTTCGGAATGACAAAAACAGAGTTAAATATGATCGATAATAACTCACTAAATAATATGAGTCACAAATGGAATATGCAAGAATAAAAGGATTAAAAACTAGTAATTCCGACTTTCTCACGTTAAAATGGGACGACACATACGCTTCAAATACTAATAACGCTTCCGCAAAATCCTTTACGATTTTTTTTTGTGAAAAGGCCAACCAATATATTGATCATCAAAAATGGTACAAAGAATTCTAAAAGTAATAAAAATTACAAATAGGTCTTCGGACCACCTAGTGATGACTACAAACACTGAAGCGAGCCGAAGGCACGACGTTGTCCTCACCCATCTCTCACTGAAGCCGGGTAAATATTGTCGTAGTAGAGTTTGTTATAGTAGACAGACTAGAAGTCGTCGTGCTAAGTTTCCGAGGGACCAGCACAACAGAGCAGTAACCATCGCCAATGCCAATGATGAGAATCGTAGATCGAAGAGATAGACCTGCAACCACACGAACGAACACAAAAATGAACTAGATCCTAGGAGATCCGCCGGACAAACGCCTCCTGGCCCTCATGCACCGTTTCACTCAGGCTAATCTATTGGTAGATTTGTTGGCTTTATTCTTTGATTAAGTCATATTCGTTTAAGATTTTCTTGAAGGCTTGAAAGTTGAAACCATCGAATAATAACGCATCATCAAGTGATTTAAATATCTCTCGCTCGGTGTAGCATATCATCAATTTCATCTAGATTAAACTCATTTACATAGACAACATTAGCAGAGAAATCTATCTCTATGTGCAAATCATTCCCCATGTTGGGGCTTTGCACATGATTCCCCACCCGTGCTGCTGCCTGCTTTTTAAAATTAAAATCAGCTTGCGGTGCGACGGCGAAGAAGTGAGCAGGCGCAGTTGCTCACCATCCGGATTTGCAAGCTGCGGTTGCAGCGGAATCGTCAAAAGCGTCGGCGTTGCCGCGTTGAAGCAGCTGATGTAAAGCCTGTACGAGGAGACGAAGGACGGAACGATCTAACTTGCCTATCGTGACTTCTGTTGGTTAATTCATACCGTACGTGGATTTATTCTGTGCTTTCACGAGAGGTGTCAACTAATTGACTTCCTTCTATACGCAAAAGATAAAATCCATTCACTCTCATCCATGGGTTGTTGTATTCTCCTCGATTCCTTTCTATATGAAATACTTGACGCAGTTATTGAATGGGAAACTTGAATTGAGAAGCTCTTAATCTGTTGCCGACTAGGCTAGCTTCTTGTGGGCTTTTTTTTGCTGGTTATTACGTTGGGCTGTGCAAAAAATTGGTAAAGGCCATGTTGATCGTAGTTTTTGCCGTGCAAATAGCGAGTTAATAACTAATTAACGCCTAATAACTCGTTATTTGCGCGACATAACCATGATGGAATACGATTATGTGGCAGTCAACAAATAGAAATTGTGTCTCAAAGTGCTCAAATGATTTGATTTATGAGAGAAAAAATTGATTTGATATATGGAGGCACCTTTCCAAACTGCACGAATAACTCTTAACCAAGTGAGAAACTTTGCCAAAGTGCACCAATATCAAAGACATTTAGGGGCATTTTCACAAGTGCCCCAAAAGATTATATTTATTAGGGCACTTTACCAAAGTGCTTCAATAGTAATGACATTTAGGGCACTTTGATAAAGTGCCTCAAAATATTATATATATTGGGGCACTTTGGCAAAGTGCCCTAATAGTAATGACATTTTGGGGCATTTTGATAAAGTGCCCTAAAAGATTAAATATATTGGAGCACTTTGTCAAAGTGCCCCTAATTAGAATCTTTTGGGGTACTTTGAAAAATGCCCCAATCAAAGTGCCCCTAAATGTATGTTGTGGTGTAGTGATACTCCGTAACCTGACCGTTGTGGCGCTTTGTTGCATCTTTCCGTAGTGTGATCTGAGCTGGACCCTGTTTATCCTTGAAGCTGCACCTGCCCTGAAAAAAATTATAGTACGTCTCTTATACTTTACCTGCTTGTAGTTTAATCCACATCTTAACTTGCATATGACTTGTTCTGATATGGCATGCATGTTGTGGATATTAGAGCAAGTTGATCTGACTCTCAACCACTCACCAACTTTAATCTATCACAAGTTCATAACTACTTACAGGATGCATTGTCATTGTGATCCAAGGAATACATGAGTTATTATATATTAACGATGGTGCAATGCAAACGGAAGCTTCAATGCGTCATATGAATTTTGCAGAGAGAACATATATCCATGCAAGACAAACAATCTTGTCCGACATGATAATAACTTATGTCTGTGAATAATCTTGTTGCACAATACCTTATCTTGTGCGAGATAAACATAGAAACATGTGAGATCAAAACATAGGTGTAAGTGTAACATAGCTGTAACTTCACAAGAATCCCGGAAGCATATTTTTCCTTGTATGTAGGACTTAGTTCATGGAAATTCCGCCATACACTCTTAGAGGAATAATCTAAAACTTTACTAAAAGTATTGGGTTGGATGCAAGTTTTGTAAGTGTCAAAGATTTTTTTTTCTATGCTGTCGTCCTGCATGGGTTTGTGGCAAGTCTTAATATAACATATGTTTTTGTGTCCATGCGTGAAGTTAAATAGGGCTCGACATTCCTGTGTCAAAACGTCTGAGCACAGTGCCGAGAAGACCAGCGTGGTGTGGGAACCATCCAAGGATTTGAAGCACCTGAATTTGGAGTTGTTGATGATGATTGGGTTTGAGGAGGAAGACAAGGTTATAAACTATATAAGATCTTTCATAGAACGAGCCCCAGGGTTGATGAGAATCGCGTTGCGTGGAAAAGCTTGGGAGGCGTGTGATGCCATGGCCCTTGAGTCCCCGACGACAAGAGCCGAGGTGGATGCTGCCAACATTCATCGGGTCGTCCTTCGGGGCGGCCCGGGGGAGCAAGTTCGGCGCGCAGCGAAGCCACGGGCGCCTCGTGCCGCCGCTGCGGCCGGACTCGACCACGGTGGCGGTGGGCCCTGCTTCCCAAAGGGCGGCAGGGGGCCTCGAGATGCTGCTGCTCGCAGCGGAGGATGGTCGCCGGGGCGGCGGGCCCGGGTCGGTGGTGTGCGTGGGCGGCCGGTTCTCGCGAGGGCGGTGCGGCTGCCAACGCAGAGGAGGCCGGGGCGGCGGCCCCGGGCAGGAGGTGGCGCGGCGCGCTCTGCAGGTTGCGGCGGCGTGATGTGGAGCTGCGGAGCAGCGGAGGCGGAGCAGCTTGTGGCGGAGCGCTGCCAGCTCCTTGGTGGCGGCGCGGCCGCATGCTGCGGCAGGCCCGATCTGGGCCTGAGTGAGCCATGACCTCGGAGTGCAGCTGGTCGTCGACGCGCGCGGCATTGGCTTTCGTCCGATGGTGGTGGTGGTCGGCGTTGACGGTGGGTGTGGCTTTCCCGCTCGCGGTGGTGGCTGGCTGTGCCCGATCTGCTCTCTCCTTGGCAATTGGGTAGGCTGGTGGTGATGATCCGGACGTCGGCACTTCTCGTCGAAGCGACGGGGAGCCTAGGCGTGGCGGCGTGCGGGGGCTGAGCTCGGTTGCTCAGTTCCGACAGTTTCGACGGCGGGCGTTGCGGTTTTCTTCGCGGCGGTTCATGGGCGGACCATGGTGGGCTCCTGCTAGGCTGCGTCTTGGTGTGGTGCCTGGAAACCGGGGCGGCGGCCCCGGATAGCGGTCTTCATCGCTGCGAGCAAGGAGGTGGCTTGGCGCGAGGCGGTTCTAGGCCCCGGAGCCTAGTTCCGTTGGTGGCCTCAGACGTCGGGCACGCGGGGCTGGTGGTCTACGTGCGGGTTTGGGGCGGTGGTCTGGCCGGTCCTTTTGAGGGCGGAAGCTTTGGGACTCTTCACCAGGTGAAAGCCTTGCCCTGATTGCCGTGTAGGGCTGGCGACGGCGACGCTCTAGGGTGCCGTGTTCTTCTTGAAGACGTCGTCGAGGTGTTGTCTCTCGCTTCTTAGCCTAGAAGCTTCCGGGGGAAACCTTGAACCCATGTGGGACCGGGCGAGGTCGGCGTTTCTGCGTCGTTTGTCTCTTGAGACTCGTCTTGGATGATTTGCCGGCCGGAGGGACCCGTGGAGAGTTGGTGGTTGGCGGCGACGAGCTGCGTGGCGTCTCTGTCACTTTTCGTCTTCGGCTAGGGGGTGCGTGGCCTAGGGCCGGCGTGGACGTCGGAGCGGCGGCTCCGGATTTGCCTCCGCCGTGTTGCGTTGAGGTGTGTGGGTGGTGGCTTTGATCGCTTGGGTGTTTTGGCCGCCGACTCGTCTGGAACGCGGCCTTGGGGCCGGTGTGTTGTGTTTCTGTGTTTTATCGGTTTTCGGCCAGTTTTCCTTATAAACTGGCCAATTCATTTCTTCTATATAATCGAAAAGGCGAAAGCCACGTTTCAAAAAAAAACAAGTGGAACATAGAATCCACCGAACAGTTTTTAATATGAATTATGGTCTGCTGGCAACATGTACACAAACTAATACAAGACGCAAGAGGCTCTTCTAGTCTAAATCTCTTCAAATCCAATCCATTCTGGGAAGCTATATGTGCCAAGTGTGTTGGCTAAGGTTTGTTGACACATGCCATCGTGCAAATGATCTTCCTCGCTGTTAGAAGAAAAAAGAAAGCTAGAGGAAGAAAGAGTTGATAGCCGTGCGCATCCGAAATTTGTCCTCCATGTCTAAACTAGTCCAACTAGTTGCAAAATTGAAATTAGGTAGTCCAAATACTTAAAAAGGGGGGGGGGGGGGGGGCGAATAGCTCCTGTGCGACGTCGTTGAGGGAAATTGTCCAGGATGCGACGACGTTGGCTGAAATAGCCCTGGTGCGATGTCTTTTAGCGTGGGAATATCTCAAACAGGACTAACTGATAAAACGGCTGTCTGACTCTTAACGGAGGCTGAGATTAGGTTTGGACTTGGCTGGTTATGTGCTCCGACTGGTGGGATCCACTCAGTTGCCACGACACCGCACGGACCAACCGTGGTCCATCCCGCTCGATCCCCTTGCTCGACGGCGCCGCCCTTGTCCGGCAGCGGCAACGATTTCTTCTCGCCAGCTGTGGAGCGCCTTCTCGGCGGCGGCGCAGCTTTCTTGGTGAGTAAATTTCGCAACCGTAGTCTCGTTCCCCTCAATTTTGGATGCGTCTGTGGCCTATATCTGTTTCCCGGCGTTTCCCGGCCGATTTGAAATCAGAGAAGCGTGGAGAGGTGCGCGTGGATGAATGAGATGGAGCATGGAGAGAGTTCAAATCGGTAATGCGCACCCTCTTCTAGCTTATTTGAACTCGATTTGGTTTTCGTCCCCTGCACCCTAGCTGACTGCCGCTTCCCGCCGCCATTGACAGGGGAGATTCTGCGCCTAGCTTCGAATTACAGTTGATTTTTTTCCTTGTAAGGCCAAGCTAGCTTTGGATTACACAAAGATTACTCCTATTTTAGCCAAGACACCAAACACTACAGCAAAGAGATTTAAAGTTGACCTGCAAAAGATGTATCCCATTGTGCTGAAATATACACGGTTGTGGAAGGCAAAACAAAGGGCAATGAAAGCATTATATGATGATTGGGCAAATACATTTAGGATGTTGTATAGTTTTAAAGCAGAGGTGGAGAAGAGGTCACCTGGCAGTGTGGTGGAGATAGATACTGAGGTAAAAGAGGATGGCAAGGTTTATTTCAGCAAAAAAATTATGTGTTTAAAGCCTTGCGTAGATGGATTTAAAGCAGAGGGTGTCGTCCATATTTGAGCATCGACTCATCTTTTTTGACTGGAAATTGGAATGGTCAGTTCGCGCATGCAATGCTCTTGATGGACACAACTGGATGTTTCCTGTTGCCATTGGAATATTTCAGTCAGAGACAGAGACTTCATGGACATGATTCATGATGCAGTTAAAAAGATGCCAAGGGTCAGTATCACCTTTGGCCATCCACACAGATGCATGTTGATACGTCTTCAACGTATCCATAATTTCTGCTGTTCCATGCTTATATTATACCATTTGCTACATGTTTTATATACACTTCATATCACTTTTATGCATTTTCTGGGACTAACCTATTAACAAGATGCCACAGTGCCAGTTCCCTGTTTTCTGCTGTTTTTGGTTTCAGAAAGTTACTTCTGGAAATATTCTCGGAATTGCACGAAACAAAAGGCCAAGTCCCTATTTTTCCAGCACGTACACGGAGTCCGAAGGAGAGACGAAGGGAGCCACGAGGTGGCCAAACCACCTGGCGGCGCGGCAGGGGCCCACCGCGCCGCCTGTGGTTTGGGCCCCTCGGGGGTCCGCCGACATCGCCCCTTCGCCTATTTATTCCCCGAGTGAAAACCCTAAAACACCGAGCCTTTCATCCAGAACATATTCGCTGCCGCCGCCGTCGTCAACCCTAACTCGGGGGGTTCTGAAGCTCTTCCCGGCACCCTGCCGGAGAGGGGAATCATCACCGGAGGGCTCTACATCGCCATGCCCGCCTCCGGAGTGATGCGTGAGTAGTTCATCCTTGGACTATGGGTCCATAGCAGTAGCTAGATGGTTGTCTTCTCCACTTGTGCCATCATGTTTAGATCTTGTGAGCTGCCTATCATGATCAAGATCATCTTATTGTAATGCTACATGTTGTGTTTGCTGGGATCTGACTTATATTGATACCTATGTGGAGCTGAATATTATATTATCATGTCTATGTCATTTGTGATCTTGCATGCTCTCCGTTACTTGTTGAAGCCTTGGCCAAGTGAATACTTGTAACTCCAAGAGGGGTATTTATGCATGATAGTTGGGTTCAACCTCTATTTAACCTGGGATAGTGACAGCAAGTTCTAAGGTTGTAGATGTGTTGTTGCCACTAGGGGTAAAACAGCAATGCTTTATTCAAGGATGAATGTATTGTTTACATTACGCACATTACTTAATGCAATTGTCTGTTGCTTGCAACTTAATACTGGAAGGGGTACGGATGTTAACCGGAAAGTGGACTATTTAGGCATAGATGCATGCTGGATAGCGGTCTATGTACTTTGTCGTAATGCCCAAATGAATCTCATAGTAGACACCACACTCACACATGCATGTTATATGCACTTATCAATTGTCAATTGCCCAGCTGTAATTTGTTTACCCAGCATGTTAGTTATCTTATTGGAGAGACACCACTAGTGAACTGTGGACCCCGGTCCATTCTTTTACATCTGAAATACAATCTACTGCAATCATTGTTCTCTACTGTTTTATGCAAACAAACATCATCTTCCACGATACGTTTAACCCTTTGTTTTCAGCAAGCCGGTGAGATTGACAACCTCACTGTTAAGTTGGGGCAAAGTAATTTGATTGTGTTGTGCAGGTTCCACGTTGGCACCGGAATCCCTGGTGTTGCGCCGCACTACACTCCTTCACCAACACCTTCGAAGCAAACCTCGTTTTCCTACTGGTTCGATTAAACCTTGGTTTCATACTGAGGGAAAACTTGCTGCTGCACTCATCATACCTTCCTCTTGGGGTTCCCAACTGACGTGTGACGTACAAGCATTGTTTCTGGCACTGTTGCCGGGGAGATATTCCCTCGTCAACTTAGAGCCACCAACACGTTTTCTGGCGCCGTTGCCGGGGAAAACCGAATTGCTTCTGCAAGGGGAGTCTCTCACACCCAATCTCTTTACTTTGTTATTTGTCTTGCTTAGTTTATTTTTATTTAGTCTTGTTTGCTCTCTTTATCAAAAACACAAAAAAATTAGTTACTTGTTTAATTCGGTTTGATTTTGTTTTTCAAAATGAATCCTGAAGTTGAAGTTCGTTCTTTTAGGCAACTAGGAGGTGAAAATTTGAAAGATGCTTGGTATAGAATTAGTGATGCTCATCATAGATGTACTAAGAAACACTCTACCACTATCCTCCTTAGGAACTTTTATGTTGGTATCTCTAGTTGGTATAGGTATGTTCTAGACACTCTTACAGGTGGAAATTTCTTGGGTACTCCTGCTTTAGAAGCCTGTAATATTATTGAAAGTTTGGTAGGAACACCACCCACTAAAGATATTAAATTGAGATCACCTTGGAGGATGTTATAAATAAGTTAGACTCTATGGAGAATTTTTTCCAAATTTTCTTGATTGTATTGGTAAGACTAATGAATCAATAGCCACCATCAATGAAAGAATCACTGTTCTTGAGGATAATAATATCCATGACACCCAAAATCATAGAATTGATGAGTTAGAGGAAGCTATTGAAACCTTAAGTTCAACCTTTACTTCTCTTAAGTCTAAAAAGGAGAAAGTTTATGTGGGTAGAGAGCAAAAGTTTATGTATGTTCCTAAAGTGCCAAAACCAAAGACTCATTATGAGCTTAAAATTGATAAAACTTTTAGTACGGTTAAAGGTAATGAAACACCTCCAGGAACATCTAAGATACCCATTGTTACAAGCTGTGTGTTGGAAGAAGCTTTTGATGATTTGAATGATTTGCCACTTGACAACACTTGATTTTCACTTTCTGCGCCTAGCTGAAAGGCGTTAAAGAAAAGCGCTTATGGGAGACAACCCATCGTTTTTATTTGCTGTTATTTTTGTTTTCTTTGAGTCAAGGAGTTTTGTTACTTCTGTAGCAACTCCTTTGTATCTTTATTTTATCGCAATGTTGTGCCAAGTAAAGTTCTATATTGAAAGTTGATGCAAGATTTGGATTTCTGCGCAGTGACAGATTTTTAGCTGTCACGGATTTGAGCTTATCTCCCTGTAGAAAATTCAAAAAATTCTGAAAAATCACGCATATTCCTGAGATATGTACGCAACTTTCATTATTTTAGGCCAGATCCATCTGAGCAACTTAAGTGCCTCGAAAAAATTCGTCATTCCAGACTGTTCTGTTTTTGACAGATTCTGCCTTTTGTTTTGCATTCGCTCTTTTACTGTGTTTGTGTGGATTTCTTTGCTCCACAAAGCATTGGTGGCTGTAGCTAATGTCCAGAAGCTTTGGGATTGATTGTATCATTACAGAATATGAGAATTTTTGATTATGCACTAACCCTCTAATGAGAACTGTCTTGAGTTTGTGTGAAGGAAGTTTTCAAGGATCAAGCGAGAAGGGTGATATTATGTGATCAAGAAGAGTGAAAAGCCTAAGCTTGGGGATGCCCCCGTGGTTCATCCCAACCATATTCAGAGAGACTCAAGCGTCTAAGCTTGGGGATGCCCAAGGCATCCCCTTCTTCATCAACAAACTTATCAGGTCATCTCTAGTGAAACTATATTTTAATTCTTTCACATCTTATGCGCTTTACTTGGAGCGTCTGTGTGTTTTTATTTTTGTTTTTGTTTGAATAAATTCGGATCCTAGCAATCCTTGTGTGGGAGAGAGACACGCTCCGCTTTTTCATGTGAATACTCATGTTCTTCACTTATATTTGTTGAGTATTCTTAACTAGCTACTGCAGTGCTTTTAGCTCCTGTTTTTCATGCATCTCTTCGAGCTGTTAGCACTTGTTTATAAATACTCTCTTGCTGCATTATATTATCATTTGGAGAGTTTATGTTTAAATAAATTGATTGGTGTTTGTTTGGAAGAAAGAAAATGCTACATGTAGTAGTTGGTATTGGAAAAGACATATGCATTCTTGTAGATCATTGTCTTGTTTCGATTTGATGCTTTGCAATTGTTTTGAGCTCTCAAGTAGATCATGTTTAAGCTCTTGCATCATGTAGTTAAAGCCTAGTAGTGGAGAACTACCGTAGAGCTTGTTGAGACTTGGGATGCATATTTGTTCTCTCTAAGGTCTAGATATTTTCTGGTAAAATGTTTGAGCAACAAGGAAGACAGTGTAGAGTCTTATAATACTTGCAATATGTTTTTATGTGATTCTTGCTGTACCGGTTTATACTTGTGTTTGCTTCAAACAACCTTGCTAGCCTAAACTCTGTACTGAGAGGGAATGCTTCTCGTGCATCCAAAACTTGAGCCAAAACCCATGCCATTTGTGTCCACCATACCTACCTACTATGTGGTATTTCCTGCCATTCCAAGTAAATATTTCATGTGCTACCTTTAAACTATTCAAAACTTTATTACTCCTTATTTGTGTCAATGTTTTATAGCTCATGAGGAAGTATGTGGTGTTTTATCTTTCAATCTTGTCATTTACTTCTGACAGACTTTCACCAATGGACTAGTGGCATATACATCCGCTTATCCAATAATTTGCAAAAAGAGCTGGCAACGGGGTGCCCAGCCCCAATTAATTACAACTTTCATTAATAATTCTCTTCACATGTTTTGCCCTGATTTATCAGTAAGCAACTTAATTTGCAAATAGACACTCCTCCATGGTATGTGAATGTTGGAAGGCACCCGAGGATTCGGTTAGCCATGGCTTGTGTAAGCAAAAGGTTGGGAGGAGTGTCATCTATAAAGAAACTAAAATACATGTGTAAACAAAAGAGAAAGGGATGATCTACCTTGCTGGTAGAGATAACGTCCTTCATGGGAGCCGCTCTTGAAAGTCTGGTTGACAAGGGGGTTAGAGTGCCCACTACCATTCGTTGACAACAACAAACACCTCTCAAATACTTATTTTGTGCTCTCTATATGCTTTCGAAAACTTAAAAAGCTCTAGCACATGATTTAATCCCTGCTTCCCTCTGCGAAGGGCCTATCTTTTACTTTATGTTGAGTCAGTTTACCTACTCCTTTCTATCTTAGAAGCAAACACTTGTGTCAACTTTGTGTGCATTGATTCTTACATATACTTATTGCACTTGTTATATTGCTTTATGTTGACAACTATCCATGAGATATACATGTTACAAGTTGAAAGCAATGCTGAAACTTAATCATCCTTTGTGTTGCTTCAATGCCTTTTACTTTGAATCTATTGCTTTATGAGTTACCTCTTATGCAAAACTTTTTGATGCTTGTCTTGAAAGTACTATTCATGAAAAGTTTTTGCTTATATGATTCATTGTTTACTCTTTATCTATTTGTTAGCAAACTATAGATCATTGCTTTGAGTCACTTCATTCATGACATGAGCCTTGCAATATATTGATCAAGATTGTGTGAAAGCATGTCTCCTCAGAAATTATTTGTTGTTATCGTTTTACCTACTCGAGGACGAGTAGAACTAAGCTTGGGGATGCTTGATACGTCTCCAACGTATCCATAATTTCTGCTGTTCCATGCTTATATTATACCATTTGCTACATGTTTTATATACACTTCATATCACTTTTATGCATTTTCTGGGACTAACCTATTAACAAGATGCCACAGTGCCAGTTCCCTGTTTTCTGCTGTTTTTGGTTTCAGAAAGTTACTTCTGGAAATATTCTCGGAATTGCACGAAACAAAAGGCCAAGTCCCTATTTTTCCAGCACGTACACGGAGTCCGAAGAGAGAGACGAAGGGAGCCACGAGGTGGCCAAACCACCTGGCGGCGCGGCAGGGGCCCACCGCGCCGCCTGTGGTTTGGGCCCCTCGGGGGTCCGCCGACATCGCCCCTAAAACACGAGCCTTTCATCCAGAACATATTCGCTGCCGCCGCCGTCGTCAACCCTAACTCGGGGGGTTCTGAAGCTCTTCCCGGCACCCTGCCGGAGAGGGGAATCATCACCGGAGGGCTCTACATCGCCATGCCCGCCTCCGGAGTGATGCGTGAGTAGTTCATCCTTGGACTATGGGTCCATAGCAGTAGCTAGATGGTTGTCTTCTCCACTTGTGCCATCATGTTTAGATCTTGTGAGCTGCCTATCATGATCAAGATCATCTTATTGTAATGCTACATGTTGTGTTTGCTGGGATCTGACTTATATTGATACCTATGTGGAGCTGAATATTATATTATCATGTCTATGTCATTTGTGATCTTGCATGCTCTCCGTTACTTGTTGAAGCCTTGGCCAAGTGAATACTTGTAACTCCAAGAGGGGGTATTTATGCATGATAGTTGGGTTCAACCTCTATTTAACCTGGGATAGTGACAGCAAGTTCTAAGGTTGTAGATGTGTTGTTGCCACTAGGGGTAAAACAGCAATGCTTTATTCAAGGATGAATGTATTGTTTACATTACGCACATTACTTAATGCAATTGTCTGTTGCTTGCAACTTAATACTGGAAGGGGTACGGATGTTAACCGGAAAGTGGACTATTTAGGCATAGATGCATGCTGGATAGCGGTCTATGTACTTTGTCGTAATGCCCAAATGAATCTCATAGTAGACACCACAGCTCACACATGCATGTTATATGCACTTATCAATTGTCAATTGCCCAGCTGTAATTTGTTTACCCAGCATGTTAGTTATCTTATTGGAGAGACACCACTAGTGAACTGTGGACCCGGTCCATTCTTTTACATCTGAAATACAATCTACTGCAATCATTGTTCTCTACTGTTTTATGCAAACAAACATCATTTTCCATTCGATACGTTTAACCCTTTGTTTTCAGCAAGCCGGTGAGATTGACAACCTCACTGTTAAGTTGGGGCAAAGTAATTTGATTGTGTTGTGCAGGTTCCACGTTGGCACCGGAATCCCTGGTGTTGCGCCGCACTACACTCCTTCACCAACACCTTCGAAGCAAACCTCGTTTTCCTACTGGTTCGATTAAACCTTGGTTTCATACTGAGGGAAAACTTGCTGCTGCACTCATCATACCTTCTCTTGGGGTTCCCAACTGACGTGTGACGTACAAGCATTGTTTCTGGCATGTTGCCGGGGAGATATTCCCTCGTCAACTTAGAGCCCCACATGTAAAGGGCTAGAAAATGCAGTGAAGTTTGTTTTCCCTCATGCTGAGCAGAGGAGTGCTTTGGCCATATGTGGATGAATCTGTAAAAAAATTCAGAGGAGAAGAATTTGGGCGCATGTGGCCGGCAGCAAGAGCCTACACCTCACAGACACATTCCTATCACCTTGGTAAGATAATGCAGCAGAGTAGTGTGAATGATTTTGCTTCATGGTTGAACACCTATCATTCTCTGTTATGGTATAGGTTAGGTTTTAATACTGTAATCAAGTGCGATCATTCTCAACAATAACTTGGCAGAGAAAGTTTCAATAACGGGGTGAAGGAGTTGAAAGACTTGCCTGTGCATGACATGGTGGACCAAATCAGGATCATGATCATGCGCGTGTGGAATTGAGGAGAAAAATTGGTGAGATTTTGGAAGGGATAAGCTTCCGGCAGTGGTACACAAGTGGTCAACAGGAGCAGAAAGCTTTCACATCTATCTGTTGAGAAATCTTCATTGGGGTGCTGAGTTAGAGATATAAAGACTGGCAAGAGGCATGTTGTTGACACTGATTTGCATGAATGCACCTGCCTAGAGTGGCAACACATGGGAAACCATGTGAGCATGCCATAATTTTTTTGGCATCTAAACCCAAGTTAAATATTGCACCCATATTTGCATGATTTTATCTCGTGCAAGATTCAAGGCTGCATATGCAACTCCAATTCCAGCACTGACAGACCAATCGCAGTGGCCTGAGGTGGAATTTGAATTTTCTATGTGTCCACCCCTCACTAAAGGAAGGTGGAGGCCCAAACAGAGCAGAATCAAAGTTGGTTTGAGAAAGGTGGGAGTAGTTAAAAAAAAGATAAAGATGAAAAGTCAAAAAGGCCTAAAAAAGGTAACAAAAACAGATGCAAGTT
Source organism: Poa pratensis (assembly GCA_947311845.1). Classification (NCBI taxonomy): domain Eukaryota; kingdom Viridiplantae; phylum Streptophyta; class Magnoliopsida; order Poales; family Poaceae; genus Poa; species Poa pratensis. The sequence continues at coordinate 4,321,174 of CAMZMU010000115.1, read as the reverse complement.
GTGTGAGGAACTTGGGCATAGAATTGGTTCCACACAATGCCGTTACACTCCGGAAAGGCCAAAGTATGTTAATTTTGTTGTTTGTGTGTTGTTTTTGATTTTGCTACTTTTTTCAGTCTAACCAAGTGATATGATTTATTTTTCAGAAAGAAGCGTGCAGAAAAAGGCCCACCTCTTGTTGTTGAACAATGCTGGCAACAGAAAAAAGCAAGACTCAGTGGCAGTAGAAAGAAGAGAAGTTTCAGTTCACAAACTGAACCTGTTCTTGATGCACGGGAGCAAACTGAACCTGTTCTGGACCTTGCTGTGCAAACTGAACCTGTCCTGGATGTGCAAGCTGAACCTGGCTGGACCTTGCTGTGCATGCTGAACCTGTCCTGGACCTTGCTGTGCATGCTGAACCTGTCCTGGACCTGGCTGTGCAAGCTGAACCTGTCCTGAACCTTGCTGTGGTGCAAACTGAACCAGATGTTGCAGATGTTGTCCAAAATGAACTCTTGGCCGTGCTGTGGGTAGGCCTAGTGGTTTTGGTAAGAAAAGAAAGAGTATCAACAAATTTCTTGCTGTACAAGTTGAGAAGGAGAAGAAACCGAGTGGTGCCCGTGGTAAGAAGAGGCAAAATAAATAGAATGATGTTGTACTAAACTTGATTTGCTTTACTAAACTTGATTTGTTGTATTTGTTGTAATAACTATGAATGGTGTTGTTGTAATAATTTGCCACTTGGTCATTTGAATTCAAATTTGAACCAAAATTCAAACTTTTATGCCACTTGTGTTATGCTAAGCTTGGATGTTGCAAAGATTTCAAACTATTATGCACTTTGTTTGATCTAAATGGTCATCAATCCGAGGCCTTTTGCTAACTCCTGAAAATGTGTTTCAAATGAGCTTCAAAGGTAGGGTAAACGGCCCCATTTCTAAGCAAGTTTTTTTCCACCTTGTCTAAATGAGCCAAATAAATTTCCTAGACATCTATTCTACCTATAAATTGTCATTCCGAAGTCTCACTAGTTATTGAATTAATCTTCATATTAATTATTTTCTTTTGCATAATAATGGTTTAATTGCAAATCATAAATAAATAAAGTTTAAAACATGAAAATGAAAAAATAAGCTCAGATCTATCTTAGTCATTCCAAAATGAAGCTTTGGTAGGGTTTTGACAATTTTCATTTCATAAACTTTCAACCCACCTACTCTCTCCTTTGAAATCCATACTACTCTGTACAACATTTCACATTTGAGTGAAGGCATTTTCGTGCAAATGTATGTACACCATCTTTATATTTTTTTCTCGTTACTATATGACATAAGAAGACTATGTGCGCAGGTTTCTTCATTTTTTGATTTTTTTAATTAATTATGCTCATTTGAAAGTGTTCGAGGTCTCTCACTTGATTTTAGGATTTTTCGTAAAAATGCATATAAACCATATTATATTTTTTTCTAGTTACTATAGTACATTACAAAACCATGTGCGAAGGTTTCTTAATTTTTTGATTTTTTTAAAATTAGTTATGGTCAACCCTAGTTTGGTCAACCGTCACAAAACCCCGTTGACCGGGGTTTCCGCTAACCCTAGCTCGTATTTTTGGCCGTTGGATAAGCCCTACGTTGGCCGTCCGATCAAGCCTTCTAGCAGGAAACCCGCAGACTCCCGCATTTTGGCCGTTGGCCATTGGATCGACGCCTGATGTCTACGTGTGCTTCTATTCTTGTAGACAGTGTTGGGCCTCCAAGAGCAGAGGTTTGTAGAACAGCAGCAAGTTTCCCTTAAGTGAATCACCCAAGGTTTATCGAACTCAGGGAGGTAGAGGTCAAAGATATTCCTCTCAAGCAACCCTGCAATTAAGATACAAGAAGTCTCTTGTGTCCCCAACACACCCAATACACTTGTCAGATGTATAGGTGCACTAGTTCGGCGAAGAGATAGTGAAATACAAGTAATATGGATGATTATAAGTAGTAACTGCAATCTGAAATAAAGATGGCAGCAAGCAAACATGTAGCAGAACTTGTTGTAAACGGTGTTTCAATGCTTAGAAACAAGGCCTAGGGATCATACTTTCACTAGTGGACACTCTCAACAATGATCTCATAACTGAATAAGTAAAAGCTACTCTTAAACACTCTCTTGTTGGATAACAAACACCATTCATTGTGTAGGGCTACAAAAGCACACCTCAAGCCGGAGTAAACAAGCGCCACAACGTCATAAAGGAATCACACACGGTGCACACACTGTCACCTTTACACCGTGGAGAGTACCGGAGTTCATATTAAAGTAACCTATAGAGTGCATAATAGATAAAGAGTAACATCTACATATTCAACTAGATTAGCACAACTGAACACAAGTAAATACTGCTCGGGATTATTCTCCTTCTTGATAAACAAGAGTACTACGTAGGGCTGCAAAAGCACTCCTCAAAGTCTGAGTAAACAAACACCACAGTTCCCAAGAATAAGCCATGATAATATCTAAATTATTCATAGAGTCACACAAGTACCCACACTGTCACCTTGATACCGTGTTGTCACAATGACTCCAGAAACTAGACAAAATCACTTGAGTAGCATAAACATTATTAATGTATTCAGCGATACTAGCAATACACATGATCACATAAAGATCACACCATGGAGAGAGAGATGAACCACATAGCTACCGGTAGAGCCCTCAGCCTCGGGGGAGAACTACTCCCTCCTCATCATGGGAGTCAGCAGCGGCGATGAAGATGGCGGTGGTGTCGATGGAGATGACTCCGGGGGCAATTCCCCGTCCCGGCGGCGTGCCGGAACAGAGACTTCTGTCCCCCGAAACTTGTCGTCGATGGCGGCGGCGCTGCGGAACTCTTCTGGAAATATGACTTGGTTTTTAGGGTTTTCGCGTCTGAGGCAATATATAGGCGAAGGGGCGTCGGTGGAGGCCGAGGGGCCCACACCATGGTCGGCGGGCGGGCCCACCGCGCGAGGTGGTTTGGCCACCTCGGTGCCCTCCTTCGTCTCTCCTTCGGACTCCGTGACGGTGCTGGAAAAATAGGGACGTGGCCTTTTGTTTCGTGCAATTCCGAGAATATTCGAGAAGTTTTCTGAAACCAAAAACAGCAGAAAACAGGGAACTGGCACTGTGGCATCTTGTTAATAGGTTAGTCCCAGAAAATGCATAAAAGTGATATGAAGTGTATATAAAACATGTAGCAATGGTATAATATAAGCATGGAACATCAGAAATTATGGATACGTTGGAGACGTATCAAGCATCCCCAAGCTTAGTTCTACTCGTCCTCGAGTAGGTAAAACGATAACAACAAATAATTTCTGAGGAGACATGCTTTCACACAATCTTGATCAATATATTGCAAGGCTCATGTCATGAATGAAGTGACTCAAAGCAATGATCTATAGTTTGCTAACAAATAGATAAAGAGTAAACAATGAATCATATAAGCAAAAACTTTTCATGAATAGTACTTTCAAGACAAGCATCAAAAAGTTTTGCATAAGAGGTAACTCATAAAGCAATAGATTCAAAGTAAAAGGCATTGAAGCAACACAAAGGATGATTAAGTTTCAGCATTGCTTTCAACTTGTAACATGTATATCTCATGGATAGTTGTCAACATAAAGCAATATAACAAGTGCAATAAGTAAATATGTAAGAATCAATGCACACAAAGTTGACACAAGTGTTTGCTTCTAAGATAGAAAGGAGTAGGTAAACTGACTCAACATAAAGTAAAAGATAGGCCCTTCGCAGAGGGAAGCAGGGATTAAATCATGTGCTAGAGCTTTTTAAGTTTTCGAAAGCATATAGAGAGCACAAAATAAGTATTTGAGAGGTGTTTGTTGTTGTCAACGAATGGTAGTGGGCACTCTAACCCCCTTGTCAACCAGACTTTCAAGAGCGGCTCCCATGAAGGACGTTATCTCTACCAGCAAGGTAGATCATCCCTCTTCTCTTTTGTTTACACATGTATTTTAGTTTCTTTATAGATGACACTCCTCCCAACCTTTTGCTTACACAAGCCATGGCTAACCGAATCCTCGGGTGCCTTCCAACATTCACATACCATGGAGGAGTGTCTATTTGCAAATTAAGTTGCTTACTGATAAATCAGGGCAAAACATGTGAAGAGAATTATTAATGAAAGTTGTAATTAATTGGGGCTGGGCACCCCGTTGCCAGCTCTTTTTGCAAATTATTGGATAAGCGGATGTATATGCCACTAGTCCATTGGTGAAAGTCTGTCAGAAGTAAATGACAAGATTGAAAGATAAAACACCACATACTTCCTCATGAGCTATAAAACATTGACACAAATAAGGAGTAATAAAGTTTTGAATAGTTTAAAGGTAGCACATGAAATATTTACTTGGAATGGCAGGAAATACCACATAGTAGGTAGGTATGGTGGACACAAATGGCATGGGTTTTGGCTCAAGTTTTGGATGCACGAGAAGCATTCCCTCTCAGTACAGAGTTTAGGCTAGCAAGGTTGTTTGAAGCAAACACAAGTATAAACCGGTACAGCAAGAATCACATAAAAACATATTGCAAGTATTATAAGACTCTACACTGTCTTCCTTGTTGCTCAAACATTTTACCAGAAAATATCTAGACCTTAGAGAGAACAAATATGCATCCCAAGTCTCAACAAGCTCTACGGTAGTTCTCCACTACTAGGCTTTAACTACATGATGCAAGAGCTTAAACATGATCTACTTGAGAGCTCAAAACAATTGCAAAGCATCAAATCGAAACAAGACAATGATCTACAAGAATGCATATGTCTTTTCCAATACCAACTACTACATGTAGCATTTTCTTTCTTCCAAACAAACACCAATCAATTTATTTAAACATAAACTCTCCAAATGATAATATAATGCAGCAAGAGAGTATTTATAAACAAGTGCTAACAGCTCGAAGAGATGCATGAAAAACAGGAGCTAAAAGCACTGCAGTAGCTAGTTAAGAATACTCAACAAATATAAGTGAAGAACATGAGTATTCACATGAAAAAGCGGAGCGTGTCTCTCTCCCACACAAGGATTGCTAGGATCCGAATTTATTCAAACAAAAAAAAAAACACACAGACGCTCCAAGTAAAGCGCATAAGATGTGAAAGAATTAAAATATAGTTTCACTAGAGATGACCTGATAAGTTGTTGATGAAGAAGGGGATGCCTTGGGCATCCCCAAGCTTAGACGCTTGAGTCTCTTCTTGAATATGGGGATGAACCACGGGGGCATCCCCAAGCTTAGGCTTTTCACTCTTCTTGATCACATAATATCACCCTTCTCGCTTGATCCTTGAAAACTTCCTTCACACCAAACTCAAGACAGTTCTCATTAGAGGGTTAGTGCATAATCAAAAATTCTCATATTCTGTAATGAACAATCATCCCAAAGCTTCTGGACATTAGCTACAGCCACCAATGCTTTGTGGAGCAAAGAAATCCACACAAACATAGTAAAAGAGCGAATGCAAAACAAAAGGCAGAATCTGTCAAAAACAGAACAGTCTGGAATGACGAATTTTTTCGAGGCACTTAAGTTGCTCAGATGGATCTGGCCATTAATGAAAGTTGCGTACATATCTCAGGAAGATGCGTGATTTTTCTAGAATTTTTGAATTTTCTACAGGGAGAAAGCTCAAATCGTGACAGCTAAAAATCTGTTACTGCGCAGAAATCCAAATCTTGCATCAACTTTCAATATAGAACTTTACTTGGCACAACAATGCGATAAAATAAAGATACAAAGGAGTTGCTACAGAAGTAACAACTCCTTGACTCAAAAAAAAAAAACAGAAAATAAAAACAATGGGTTGTCTCCCATAAGCGCTTTTCTTTAAAGCCTTTTAGCTAGGCATAGTGATTTTTATGATGCCCACATAAAGATGAGAGTTGAAACATAAAAGAGAGCATCAAGAAGCATATATAAAACATGTTTAAATCTAACACTCTTTCTATGCATAGGAGTCTTGTAAGAAAACAAGTCAATGAAGAACAAAGTGACTAGCATAGAAATGCAAAACAAGTGTAACTTCAAAAATTTCAACATAAAGAGAGAAGACTTAATATTATTGTGATATATGAAATCGTGTCTCCCTCTCTCATAAGGACCAGTAGGTCTTAAAGTACCCAGCAAATAAAAGCAAATCAAGAGAAAGCTCAAAACTTCATCATAAAGAGAAGAAATTTAGTAACATGAAGATTTCTATAACCATACTTTCCTCTCTCAAAATAATTTTCAGTGGCATCATGAATAAACTCAACAATATAGCTATCACATAAAGCATTCTTATCATGATCCACATGCATAAAAGTATCATTACTCTCCACATAAGCATAATCAATTTTATTAGTAATAGTGAGAGTAAAACTATCACAACCATCATTGTAATCATCATAAATTGCAGGCATAGTATAATCATAATAAACTTTATCCTCCATAGTAGGTGGCACCAAAATACCACTATCATTATAATCATCATAAATTGGAGGCAAAGTATCATCAAAGAAAATTTTCTCCTCAAAACTTGGGGGACTAAAAATATCATATTCATCAAAACCAGCTTCCCCAAGCTTAGAGCTTTGCATAGCATTAGCAATAATGGTGTTCAAAGCATTTATAGTAATAACATTGCTACCATCATGCAAACAATCCATAGGTTTTTTAATTTTCTCTTCAAAAGCATCATGTCCTAATTCAATATAAAGTTCATAAAGATCTCTAATTTTTTTGTTGTTTTCCATTAAGCCTAACTAGTGAAAATAAAAACAAGAAACAAAAAGAAATAATTGCAGAATCTAAAGGAGATACCTTCCAACGCTTACCTCCCCGGCAACGGCGCCAGAAAATAGCTTGATGTCTACGTGTGCTTCTATTCTTGTAGACAGTGTTGGGCCTCCAAGAGCAGAGGTTTGTAGAACAGCAGCAAGTTTCCCTTAAGTGAATCACCCAAGGTTTATCGAACTCAGGGAGGTAGAGGTCAAAGATATCCTCTCAAGCAACCCTGCAATTAAGATACAAGAAGTCTCTTGTGTCCCCAACACACCCAATACACTTGTCAGATGTATAGGTGCACTAGTTCGGCGAAGAGATAGTGAAATACAAGTAATATGGATGATTATAAGTAGTAACTGCAATCTGAAATAAAGATGGCAGCAAGCAAACATGTAGCAGAACTTGATGTAAACGGTGTTTCAATGCTTAGAAACAAGGCCTAGGGATCATACTTTCACTAGTGGACACTCTCAACAATGATCTCATAACTGAATAAGTAAAAGCTACTCTTAAACACTCTCTTGTTGGATAACAAACACCATTCATTGTGTAGGGCTACAAAAGCACACCTCAAGCCGGAGTAAACAAGCGCCACAACGTCATAAAGGAATCACACACGGTGCACACACTGTCACCTTTACACCGTGGAGAGTACCGGAGTTCATATTAAAGTAACCTATAGAGTGCATAATAGATAAAGAGTAACATCTACATATTCAACTAGATTAGCACAACTGAACACAAGTAAATACTACTCGGGATTATTCTCCTTCTTGATAACAAGAGTACTACGTGTAGGGCTGCAAAAGCACTCCTCAAAGTCTGAGTAAACAAACACCACAGTTCCCAAGAACAAGCCATGATAATATCTAAATTATTCATAGAGTCACACAAGTACCCACACTGTCACCTTGATACCGTGTTGTCACAATGACTCCAGAAACTAGACAAAATCACTTGAGTAGCATAAACATTATTAATGTATTCAGCGATACTAGCAATACACATGATCACATAAAGATCACACCATGGAGAGAGAGATGAACCACATAGCTACCGGTAGAGCCCTCAGCCTCGGGGGAGAACTACTCCCTCCTCATCATGGGAGTCAGCAGCGGCGATGAAGATGGCGGTGGTGTCGATGGAGATGACTCCGGGGGCAATTCCCCGTCCCGGCGGCGTGCCGGAACAGAGACTTCTGTCCCCCGAAACTTGTCGTCGATGGCGGCGGCGCTGCGGAACTCTTCTGGAAATATGACTTCGTATTTTAGGGTTTTCGCGTCTGAGGCAATATATAGGCGAAGGGGCGATGTCGGTGGAGGCCCGAGGGGCCCACACCATAGGTCGGCGCGGCTGTGGGCCCAGCCGCGCGAGCAGGTGGTCTGGGCACCTCGGTGCCCTCCTTCGTCTCTCCTTCGGACTCCGTGACGGTGCTGGAAAAATAGGGACTCAAAAACCGTGCTCTTTTCAGACTTTGACCCGTCGCACCGCAGCAATTTTACACGGGAGAGTAATCGCACGCCGATACACATGCCAACCCTCTTCTCTCTATTTATACATCTCTCTTCCTCTCCCTCTACACACAAGCCACAGCCAGATCCATCTCCTATCTTCTTCCTCTCCTCTCTCGAAACACAAAGCCACACAAGCCAGATGGAGTTCACCGGAGTCACGTACTGGCCGCCGCGCATGTACCCGGAGGAACTCTACCCCCTCGGCGTGTTCGTGGAGAACAGACTCCGCCTGTGGGTGATCTCGAGGTGGAGGTCCCCGTTTGAGCTCGCCCGCGAGTTCCTCGCCACCTCAACTGCCCAGCGGGCATGCGGCCCATGTTTAGCCTCGACGAAACCCGTGACGATTTCGGCAACGTCGTGGTGCTCACGGCCACCTTCGCCAACTCGTTGGACGCCCGCTTCCTCCTCGAGACCGTCTGGTGGTGCGGCTGTGAGTTCATCGCATTCACGATGTCCAACATCTACACCAACTACGAGGCGGCCTTCCCCACCCCCGCCATGTGCACAGGCTCCCCTACAACATCCCCAACGACGAGGAGTGAGCAAGAAGGGGCGCCCGAGCAAGAAGATGGTGCCTGGCGTGAAGGGGCCCGGAGTGAAGATGGTGGCATATATGCCGCTATTTAGTTTATTTTCAGTTTATTTACTTTCCCTTGTCGTACTTGGGCATATATGCCCCTATTTAGTCTATTATCTATGTTGTAAGGGGATGCTCTATATCTATGTATCCATGTTTGTTCGTGCTTATATAAAATATTAGTGTTCGCTCGTACCAAAATATAACCATGTTTGAATTAATTACCAATTTTTTTGAACATAAGTTAACCACCAACTTCTCTAGCTTCACATTCACAAATGTGCTCCAAAGCTAGGGGAAACGACCCCATTTCTAAGCAACTTTTTTTCGACCATCTCCAAATCAGTCAAATAATTTTCCTTAGCATCTATTCTACCTATATAGTATCAATACGATGTCTCACTATATTTTGAATTAATCTTCATATTATAATTAAAGGGTGGGCAGATTGAGACGCTAAGGAAATTTTTAACCCAAAACTTATTCAGTATAAACATGCTGTAAGATGATACAAGGAAATAATAAAATAACAAGAAGAGAGGACAAAGGGAGACGCTAAGAAAATAATGAGATAAACTATATATGTGTGAAATAACATAAGCTGAATAAAAAACAAGAGACAGAGGTGAATTCGTTGTCCATTGGGACTGGCTAGGTTTATTGGGCCTAGAGTGTGCACGTATGTTTTTTTCCGGACGAACACTTCTTTAAACATTCGGCCTGGCTAGGTTTTACTTGGGCCTGGCCTTTTCTCCTGCTCGTTGTTTATTTTTTTCTTCTACTGAACTGAAAATTGCACACACATCTGCACACTGTCATACAAACTGAAACAAACCAAAAATAAAGGGTGGATTCGTGATGCATTTTTTTCAAGTCTTAGCCATACAGAAATTATCCATTTCAAGCTAAGTGCACACTAATTACATTGTTTAATGACTAATGATCAGCACATAGACAACTCCAAGAGCAATTGCACATAAATAAAAAATTGTAGCCATCAGATTGTCCTGCTTCTTCAGATCGAAAAGTTTCTTTAGCTGTTTGTTCATCTTCTTTAACTCGGCCTTCACTTCCACAAGCCCATCCGCATTCTGCACCCCATTCTGCACCGTAGCAACCCCGTAGCAGATCTCAATTGCTCCACCGCCGGCGACAAATTGGGCACCAGGGATGTGCCCGCCTTTTCAATCCTCTTGATGTACACATCAAGCCACTCGAAATGGTCGCATGGCAGCAGATCCTGAAAATAGGAACCAAATATTAACCCTAATTCCCCGGCTCTGGTTTGAGGAAATTCCCCGGCTCCAGTGCCACGAAACCCCAAAATTGAGGAAAATAAAACGAAATTGGAAGAGGGGAAAGTCAGATCTCACCTTCCTCGGCTCTGGTTTGCTCTCGCATTTCACATACTCGCGCCCGGTGTTGTCATTCTTGTCGCTCGTGGTGACCCGCCGCTTCAGAGGTGCCGTCCGTGGGCAATCAGGGCACCTTCCCAGCGGCACTGGACCGTAGCACGGCCATTGACAGTGGGAGGCGGAAGCGGAGCTCGAAGACATACCTCTACCGCCGGCGTTGATGCGCGCTGTCGCCGGAGAAGAAGGGGGACGAGAGGATGCGGGCAACGGTCGGAAAGCTCGCTCGCGGGGATGGCTCTGGCACGGGGGCGAGATGGATCTGTTTTGTACCAGCTGATGACATGGACGAGAGGTGGGTCCCGCGCTCGGAGGTGCTCCTGTGGGTCCCGTGCTGATGTGGATAAGTGGGGGGGTCCCACCAGGCTCACATAATTCCAACCCCTAACCTGTCCCTTGCGGTTAAGCCCGACTGTCGCACGCGAGCTATTTCAGCAGCGAGATGGCGTCGTACGCGAGCTATTTCAACCAACGACGTCGCTGTCCATCGAATAGCATAAAAAACGTCGCATAGGAGCTATTCGCCCCGGGGGGGGGGGTTATGAAATTTAGGTTCAACTAGTTATGGTCACTTACACGTGCCATGTCATGCTTGTTGGGGTATGAAATTTAGGTTCAACTAGTTATGGTGACTAAACGTGCAACTACCTATGTCGCTTCAGCTCGCTTGTTGGGTTTGGCGACCATGAGGTGAAAACGCGCTGGAGGTGGCGCGGAGGCTGGAGAAGAACCTGGACGTGGGGCATGTTGGAAGTAAATCGAGAGGAATCGAGAGAGACAACAAATGAATCGAACCATTCCTTTATTGATGATGAATAGTGCTATATATAGCACCCGGACGAGCGGTTACAAGGGGTATGTCGGTTTGTAGAACCGACATATTACAAGCATGGATTACATAATTAATTAAACTAATTAATTAAATCCTAACACTCCCCCTAATCTATGCTTGTCCTTGCATGTGTTCATCATCTTGAAATAGTCTCCTCCAAAAACCCTGTGGGAAAAATAGGAGGAAAGTAGTGTGTGTGATATGTTGCTAAAACTCCTTAAACCCTGGTGGGAAAATAAGAAGAAAATGATGCAACATATGGTTATTGTCTCTTTGATAACTCACATGGGAAAACCTTGAAAAAGGGAAAAACCCATGCCAAGTTTAGAGAACAATAAATATGCCTTGTATACTTCCTTTAAAAACCCCGGTGGGGAAAACAGAAAGTATGACATATGATGTTTGAAGTTCTCCCACAAAAACCCTTTGGGAAAAATGTGAGGAGAATTGTATTGATATGTTGTTAAAACTCCTTTAAAACCCAGTGGGAAAAGTAAGGAGAAAATGATACAACATATAATGATTATTGTCTCTGTTAACTCAATATGAATGAAATCCATAGAGTTTAGAGGACAATAAATATGTCGTGTATACTCTCGTAAAAACCCCGGTGGGGAAAACAGAAAGTATGACATATATCTTATGTTGATATTACCTCATTAAAAACCTCAATGAGAACCTGAAAAGTAAACTCACAAAGGAAAAAGAGTGTAATATGATGCTTTGAACATGAATAGTTCAGGAAGATACTCCCCCTGACTCTTGCAAATCCGAAGCCGTCGCATACCAATCCCATGAATCATTTCTGGAATGTTATAGTTGGTAGAGACTTGGTGAATAGATCAGCGAGGATATCGCATGATTTTAATTGCAAGATGTTTATTCCCGACTCGTCATGAGTTTATGGGATAAAACAATTTAGTGCAATATGCTTAATGATATTGCTCTTTATGTAACCTGTTTTGCATCTATGCAACATAAGCAACATTATCTGTGTAGATAATGATAGGTGATTCGAGAGAACCAACACCACATGACTAATGTATGCGGTTTGTCATTCCGTGAAGCCACATGTGTTAACATGAAGCATTGCATCTTAGAATGATCGTGGTAGTATAGTCACCAGAGTCTATTTGAAGACATCAATGGAGTGACAGATCTACCATGTATGTACACATTGTAGGATCATGTAAGTAGCCAATACCAGAGTCTAGAATTGGAGTTCAGATTTCTCCGAAATTGATACAATATGTCAAGATATTTGGTGCCTTGGAGATATCGAAAGATATTCTTGATCCCCTAACCAATTATGTTGGTAGGTCCAATGGCATTGAGATATGGAACATTATGTGCCAACATCTCTTCTCCATCTTCCCATGGATCTTTCTCTACGTCTAGAGATCGAACAATCCCTAGGAGATGGACATGACTTGTCTATATCAAGTTTCTCCAATTTTCTGGATATAGGCATCTTAGTGTACCATAATACTTGAGTGAAGGTGCTCGAGTTGTAGTCCCAAGCAACATTTGGGTTTATCCAAATTCTTCATCTCAAATCCGTCTTTTAGATGATCACGTGGTTCGTCGTTGTAGGAGATATCCTTATGTATGACAAACACACATGGGTGATCATTATGTAGGAGTAATCCTTGTGTATAAGGAACTCACTACGTCGGTTGTACCAAAATGTACCGACAACAATAAGCCATGTGGCGACTTATTGATTATTACACAATACATGTTGCATTTGTGTTTCGATTCGGACAGAGATTCCATCGGGAACCATACATGTCGAATCTAGTGATCCACATGGATATGTTGTCACTACACCTATCAACTGCATAGATAGATGATTTTGTACTGCCAATGATATATGTATCGGAACGAGATTTCACTCATGTCTGGAGAGTAGGTCTCGGATCTCTGCGGAAACCCGACCTTATGCTACAAGCCTTGCTTTCTCACCACCTTGTATTTCTCATTCCGTTTCCGGAAGAAAACACATTGAATAATCCCATAGGGAATTCATTTGGAAGAGCGAGGCTAATCTGCTTGGATTGCATCCTTTGATGAGTTCAGTCCTAGCAAGTGTGTTCACACTCTGCCATGGCCATGGTCTTTGGATCTGAATCATTGTGAAGGTTGTTTGCAATCATACAAGAGATGTTTGTCGACAGTTGTAGGCTTTGGTTATATGATTCTCCAGAATCGATATAGTTGGAGCAAATATCATGCACCCATGATGACTCTTCGTGATTTCCCAATACGCGTGAGTCTGGGTGTTCCGATGTCCCAGCCAGTGTGTGCAAGCTGGAGCTGGGGTTGTGGAGGTTTCCCTTCCACTGGGTGTATACTACCCATTAGGTGTTCATCAACGCAAGGTCGACTTGCATTTACTGATTTAGAGGATTCCTCGATTTCCTTTGTTGCTTTGCAAAAAGCTGGATCCTGGTCAGAGGCCGTACTACTCCCCCTCTTTTTATGAAACAGGGAGTTGAGTGGTTTTTATTGGTACCTCCACTCTTTCGGGCGCATTTCTAACCGGATTGAAGGATTTTGTAACACCTTTGAGATCAGTAAATGAATCTGGCAGGTTATTTGCATGTGTTGCAAATTTGTGAATCGAACGTAGAGTCCCGATTCTTGAGTACGTGGGTATGAGGAGGAACGTGAAGTCCCAATTGATTTCCTGGCATTCGATGTGGTACTTGAAATCTCCCCCTAATGCCTGGAAATAATCCTCCTTAAATATAAGCAATCAGCGTACTGGGCTATGAATACATCCCTTATGAGGGGTTCAAGGTACTGTTATCGACGAGATATGTACCCCACATAGATCCCTAATATGTGGGCCCATGATGTACGCTGCGGTGGTGAGATCGGTACGCGTGAAGCGCTTCCGAACTTACGCAGATGGGAAATGCTCGGAGGATTTCCACGTATCAATTGCAGAGGGGAAGTACTGCTATATGCAGTTAGTCAGTAGCAGCGTGTAAAACTGCATGACTCCAATGTAAAGTTGGTAAATTGCAATTCATTAACATGGGTCGTGCAATGAGAAAATCCTTTTGATCAGAGACGAACCAAAAACAATTGTGTATGGACACATAGGACATTGTGCTGAACTTCGATCCTCGGAGCCATGCACAAAATAGTGGAGGCATGTGAAGAGAATTCTGCAACAATATTTGTCCATTCGAATTGCTTTAATTCGATCTTTAGTCCAAACAATGGTTGGTTGGGACCACAAATATCACCTTGAATGTGTTCAAGGGACTGAAGTGATCCACTGGCACAATAGTGCAACTAAATCTCATGACTAGGAAAGTTTAGCTCATGCAAAACATGACCGATGGAATTGCATTATATGCAACATATGCTACGAGTTGGATGTACGTGTAGTACAATCCAGACAACAGAGGGGTACATTTTCATATACTTGTTCCACATCCATCGGATTGGTACTCGTAGAAATCTATATATAGAATTGAAGAAGTTCCAATATGGAAATCTTTATCAGATATATAGAATGTATGCAATCTTATTTATATCAGAGTGCTGATACAATATATACGTTCTATTACGAGAACACAAATGGACATTAATAAAACGACCACTAAGGAGATAGTGGGACTAGTTTAAGTCTCCAAACACTTTGGTTGAGGCGTACTCAACCATCATGTTCTCCGTGCCTGTAGGGTCCTGTGACTTATGGAGAGTTATGGCGTTGCAAGGTCCAGTAGGAACATCTCGCGAACAAGCAACTCCATTGGTGTCATCTGGAGGAAGGTTGAAGTTGGCTTCAAACCTTTTCCCTTGAGGTGCTTTGCATCCCTGGGATTGCTGATACAAATGGCCAGATGCTTTGGGGTCTTGCACTTGTTAGTGAGATGCGTGTAGCAGCCACACTTGTCGCAAAGCTTAGTTTTTTCAAACTCATGCTTGCGGTGCCTTTCCCACGGTCTGAGTTTCTAGGCTTCCTGTTCCGGTTGCGCTTTCGCTTACCATTGAAGTTCGAAGGCTTGCCGTTGAAGGCAGCATCAAACTTTTGCCCGTTCACGACATTCATATGAACTTCAGGTAAAGGCTGAGAACCAACCGGGCGCTGAGAGCCATTCTTAGCGAGCAGCTCATCATGCTTTTTCAGCTTGAAGTAATATATGAATAAGGACGGAATAGACTTGGTAGTCGCGTGCACGGTACCGCTGCTGGAGGATCCTATCAGATGGAAGCATAGTAGACATATTTTTTTTCTATCTTCTCCGCATCAGTAGGTTCCTTTCCGCAAAAGCGCAGTTTGGAACTGATCTAATGAACCTCATGATTGTACTCCTTGACAGACTTGAAGTCATGGAGTCGGAGATATGTCCAATCATGCAGTGCTTCAGGCATGACTACTGCCTTCTGCTGTTCATACCTCGTTTTGAGGGTTTGAAACAAAGTACTTGGGGATTCCTCCTGCAAATACTCAGACTTGAGATCTAAATGAATATGGTGCCTTATGATATACAAAGCAGCATATTTTTGCTCATCTGTCAGCGGCGTGACTCCAGCCGGGAGTGGACCTCCGGGGTCTGGATTGCACGCACTAACCCACAAGACGCAACGGTGGTCTTTGTGTCCATTGCCCATTCAGGATAGTTGTGACTGTTGAGAGCAAGTGCATAAAACTCTCGACCCATCGTTTATCTATATGGGTAAACCAGAGAATATTAATTTCCATTTGGTAAATTAAAATCCATCATGGTTATGTCGTAATGAACGATGCAAAATAAATGAAGTTTCAAGAAGTGGACTTGAACTCATTAGTGTGAACCTCAAATTGTTAAGTATGACACGTTGTAGATAATCTCCAATTGGATTTCGGAGTAGATCTAGCAGCATTAGCGGAGTATAATACTCACACTTCGAATGCCTTGTGTCATAACTTAATTAAAATGTATGGGAGAGCACATTGGCAATCATAATGTCAAAAATGACAAAATGTAGGCTTAAACAGTAGGTGTAGATAAATCTACAAACTACATCATGATCCCAAAACATCAATTCGAAGAAGTCACTTTGAATTTTGCATCTATATTTGCAAGAAATTGAAAATCTCAATTGCAAATAGACATGTTAATCTCGACATGTGTCAAACATGGAAATATATACATATCTTAAAAGGATTCCGGAATACATCGTACTCGACAGAGAAACAATACTATAGAGGTACTAAATTTTATATTTGCAAGAAATTGAAAATTTCAATTGCAAATAGACGTAATTAATCTCGACACGTCAACAACGTGGAAATATATTACATCAAATTGGGATCTGGAATACATCTGTACTCAATAGAAAACAGTACTGAAATGGATGTACTGAATTAACAGGTCTAAAACAGAAATAAAGACTGCAAGAACTACTGTTATTGCACTAGACTAGATTGCTGATAAACTTGACTAGTGAAGCAACTAATCAAATAGCAATCAGACAAAGCATGCAACAGTCGCTTTAGCCAGCAACGCATGCGAATGGACACACAAGGAGCAATTAATTATGTCCACATAAAGTAGCCACGTAAAGGTTGCCTAGCCTGGTCAACCGGAGCAGATAAGGGAGAGCGACCGATGAAAAATTCCCCATCGCTTCAATCCCAATCCACACCGAGACGGGCCGGCCGGCCGGCCGGACGCATCACTGGCGACGGATGAAGAAACCAGGCGCTCCGCCGTCTTCCTCTGAAGAGGAACCACCAAGGAGGCCGTGGCTAGAAGCCATGCCGTTTGCGAGTTCGAGCGTCGTCGGACTCCATGTGCCGGCGCGGCGGCCACGGCTTCGTCCTTGACGGTGGGTGTTGGCGACGGGAGGTGCGGCGGCGCGACGGAGTCCGTGGTCACGGCGCTGGAGAAACTTCCCACGCCCGAGCCAAAGGTGAAGGTGGTGGACGTGGTCGGCGCGGACACGAAGGCGAGCGCGTCACCCTCGCGAACCTGCACGCGAGGTGCATCCGGAGCGCGCGTCTCCGTCGGAGGCAGCGGCGGCGCAGGGGACTGCACCGCCGGCGGAGGGGGGCTGCGCTTGCTGGCGCGATGGGCCAGCGCCGTCCGCGTGGTGGCGACGAAGACCGCGGTGGCCGCGGTATGCTCCTGCATCATGGCGTCGACCTCCGAACCGGCGAAGGGCATGGAGTTGGCGGTGGAAACGGCGATGTCCGCCAACTCCACGGCGGTGGCAAGCGATAAATCGGCGACTACGGCCGTCTTCGCGGAGGAGTCGCAGGAAAGAACCCAGACATTTTTTTTCCTTACCTCTTGCCCGTTCTTCCCCTTCTGTTCGTCTCCTTCTTCTTCTCAGTTCATCTGTGATATTGCTCTCGGTAGAGGCAGTGCTGATAACGTGTTG
Source organism: Poa pratensis (assembly GCA_947311845.1). NCBI lineage: Eukaryota > Viridiplantae > Streptophyta > Magnoliopsida > Poales > Poaceae > Poa > Poa pratensis. Next base: position 4,303,654 of record CAMZMU010000115.1, on the reverse strand, counting down.
GAAGTAAATCGAGAGGAATCGAGAGAGACAACAAATGAATCGAACCATTCCTTTATTGATGATGAATAGTGCTATATATAGCACCTGGACGAGCGGTTACAAGGGGTATGTCGGTTTGTAGAACCGACATATTACAAGCATGGATTACATAATTAATTAAACTAATTAATTAAATCCTAACAGGGCACAACACCAATTCACTCGCCGGTGACGTGTTGAGGGCCACTTGCGTCAGTGAGGTGACCATTAGGGAGGTGTACTACACGGAACTGAACCCACACACCGAGATGCTATTCTACTAGGCAGATGTTGATCCTACTACGATTTTTTTTCTTGTCAGTCTCCTGCATTGGGTCATGAACGAATATGAACCAATGCAGTTCTTCTTCCATACGCACTTTCGTCACAAAAGGGGACCCATACTAATCCAACATTATTTTATCACCATGTTACAAATCAGCCTCCTTTGCCCATATGCAAAGTGTTATTTCGACTTTTTTAGATTAAAGTGTTATTTGGACTCCGTATTACCTGTTCCTGGTCGTCAAAAGTATTACCTGTTCCTACGTGTTCGTGTCATAAAAGAATGTGCTTTATTGTTAGGTCGTGTCAATTCTTTTGCCCGTCATCTAAAAAAAAAAATTGCCCATAGCGGACGTGGCGGAGAATGATTCTTCATTAATTCAGTTAGATCGTTGAGATTTCATCAATATCAATCCATCAGACGCTCAACCGAGGCTCCAGCCATGGAGACGCCGCCGCCATCCAAAATCGGCCTGGATAAAGACAGAATCAGCGCGCTCCCGGACGAGCTCCTCCTTGGAATCCTTGAACGCCTCGGCCTGCGTGAGGCGGTCCGTGCCGGCGCGGTCTCGAGGCGGTGGAGGCACCTTCCGCACCAGCTCTCGCACCTGTGCCTTGCCGTCACCGACTTCCAGGGCGCCACACTGCTCGAGACCATGGACGCGTTCATGGGCGCGACACAGAGTTTGCTGTCTCCGGCTGAGTGCAAGTGCGGCTGCAAGAGCCAGTCTGCCGTCAAGATCCTCCGGCTCCGCGTCTACCCGTCGGCCCTTCACCTGGCCAAGATGTGATAGGCTCATAGGCCAATAAAACTGAACTTTCTGATCCAAATTTAGTGCCATTCATGGTTTTCAGTTAATTGGAAATATTCATGCAAATGATATTGCAAGCAAGAAAAAGTGGAGTCTGCAGCAGATTTGACGTTGCAATGTTTTGCAATGTTAGTTGATAATCGAGACAAGCTAACCGTTGACGTTCACTATTCTTTGAGAGGGAGGGAAAGTTCTGCAGCCTTCTCAAAAGAATTAAAGCACGATGGGCATGCAGGTGTAACAGATAGTTTCGGCACATATTGCACTTACAAACACAACAAGCAAACGAACAAACAAGCAAGCAAGATGGCACTAGAATTAATGGCACTAGGATTCTTTATGTTCAAATATCCAGCAAGCATATACTCCCAAACCAAAGTGCAATTTAAGATGGTAGTATCACTATCTATTGATGCATAATTTTCTTGCATTTTCCCAAACCACAGTGCAATATAACCAAACCGAAAGCCAAAACAAAGGAATACATTCCAAATACGCATGCTTGCATTATCTTGCCATTTTCCTTCTACCGTATCCAAAAACTAAATGACTCCCGTGGTCAAGAACTGAATGTCCCCCAAGTTATCCTTTCCCGAATACTAACAGAACACATATACTGCAGAAAATGGCATACATACTCTGCATTAAGATTTAATAACCCACTCTGAATTACTACGAGATTGACAACCGGTCAATATACAGACTGAAGAACACTAGAGTATCTACAGTTTAGGATGAATAATCTGATTTGCAACAAAAATGTTTAAACCATGCAAAATAACCCAATCTAGCATGCTACGCTGATCATGAATCATTAAGATACCACACACATGCAAATATATAATTAAACCAAATCATGCTTACTATTGGGTTACACATACACACACGCATGGCAGCCTATTGGGTTACTGATGCCAAGAGTTGGATATGAATCAAGCTAAAACCAAACTAGTTCTCTGACGCCCATCTTAGTTCTCCCTATATCAGTCAAACAGTAGCAATAATATAAATCATTCAGTAACAACTACTCAAGCTTCCATCCCAAGTCTGCCCACATTAGTGTGAGCTTTATGACTTACAATAATCATGGTAAGAACATGTCGAAAGTATGGGATCAGCAAATCAACATTTGTTACCAGACATGCACTATAGCAGTAACACTTCCAATGCCCTGCTCACTCACTCGCCTGGTCTCTCGAAATTACAGAACAGGCATGGATGACATCTCCCATTGGTCCTACCCCAAGCTAGTAAGGTGTGTATACAGGTTTGAAGGGCTAAAGTTAATTGTCGTTCATATTAAACAAACTGTAGATGGCATATATGTGAAGTAGCAGATTGGGATAGCCAAAAATGTTTTCTATCATTTGGAACTTTAGAACTAAATTTTATCTTAATAGATAGCATTTAAAATTTGCACATCAATGTACTGTTGGTACAATCTAGATGACACAACTTGTAATTCTTCTGGGATGCAAATCCAACGTATGTTGTTCTGATTACAACCTACCTAGAGGAACCATAGAAGTCAGAAGATGGAAACCAGTGCCATGATCAAATTTCTCTCCGACGTTCTGTCGAACAGAAGACGTGCGGGTGGAGTCGTAGCTGGAAAGTTGCGCTGGAGGCACAACTGAAGGAGCTTGAAGGCATTGGCTCGGAGGAGCAGGGCCACGAAGAGGATGCCAGAGCGGCCCTCGAGGCACGTCCAGCAGGCAGCAGGACCATCAAGCGGCGGCGTCGGTCACCACACGGTGACTCCAAACCGCACGACAACGAGGCGGCGAGGAGGAGCAGGAGCACGGGAGAGACAGAGGAGCACATACCAAACGAGCGGCACCGCAAGCACCGTTGCGTGGCGAGGCAGGGCCCGCACTACAACGGCGGAGGGCACCGCGACGATGGCGAAGCATTGCGTCGACTGAAACCCTAGCTAGGGTTGGGGTTGCGCGCCGCGGGAGAGCTCGGAGAACAATTTGAGATGGAGGAGAAGGAAGAGCACACTGAGGCGGTCAGCTTGCGACCCTTGGCGGCGGCGGAGACGGCCGGGCAGCCCGGCGACGCCGGCGGCGAAACAAAATCGCGAGAGCACAGCGAGGAAGAGAGAGAGAGAGGGAGCGAATGGACAGACAGGGGCCTTTTCGTCACTTTGAGTCTGGTTGTGTGTGGGCCGGCCGACTTGCTGGACTAGATCGGCCCAGTTGGGCTGGTCTGATCTTTTTTTTTTCCTTTATCAGTTTTCCCGTTTCAAAATAGAATACAGTGTTTTTAATTGGTTGGGAGTTTCAAACTTGCACCAACTTTTTTTTTTGGAGATTTGTCGAGCGAATTGGAAAAATAAGAAGCCTGGGCGAACCATAAGCCAAGCAAAAAAGCAAATTGCAACCGGATATTTGATACATTTGATCTCAATATAAGTACTAAATTGGAGAAGCACATAGTCATAGTAGTTCGGAATGACAAAAACAGAGTTAAATATGATCGATAATAACTCACTAAATAATATGAGTCACAAATGGAATATGCAAGAATAAAAGGATTAAAAACTAGTAATTCCGACTTTCTCACGTTAAAATGGGACGACACATACGCTTCAAATACTAATAACGCTTCCGCAAAATCCTTTACGATTTTTTTTTGTGAAAAGGCCAACCAATATATTGATCATCAAAAATGGTACAAAGAATTCTAAAAGTAATAAAAATTACAAATAGGTCTTCGGACCACCTAGTGATGACTACAAACACTGAAGCGAGCCGAAGGCACGACGTTGTCCTCACCCATCTCTCACTGAAGCCGGGTAAATATTGTCGTAGTAGAGTTTGTTATAGTAGACAGACTAGAAGTCGTCGTGCTAAGTTTCCGAGGGACCAGCACAACAGAGCAGTAACCATCGCCAATGCCAATGATGAGAATCGTAGATCGAAGAGATAGACCTGCAACCACACGAACGAACACAAAAATGAACTAGATCCTAGGAGATCCGCCGGACAAACGCCTCCTGGCCCTCATGCACCGTTTCACTCAGGCTAATCTATTGGTAGATTTGTTGGCTTTATTCTTTGATTAAGTCATATTCGTTTAAGATTTTCTTGAAGGCTTGAAAGTTGAAACCATCGAATAATAACGCATCATCAAGTGATTTAAATATCTCTCGCTCGGTGTAGCATATCATCAATTTCATCTAGATTAAACTCATTTACATAGACAACATTAGCAGAGAAATCTATCTCTATGTGCAAATCATTCCCCATGTTGGGGCTTTGCACATGATTCCCCACCCGTGCTGCTGCCTGCTTTTTAAAATTAAAATCAGCTTGCGGTGCGACGGCGAAGAAGTGAGCAGGCGCAGTTGCTCACCATCCGGATTTGCAAGCTGCGGTTGCAGCGGAATCGTCAAAAGCGTCGGCGTTGCCGCGTTGAAGCAGCTGATGTAAAGCCTGTACGAGGAGACGAAGGACGGAACGATCTAACTTGCCTATCGTGACTTCTGTTGGTTAATTCATACCGTACGTGGATTTATTCTGTGCTTTCACGAGAGGTGTCAACTAATTGACTTCCTTCTATACGCAAAAGATAAAATCCATTCACTCTCATCCATGGGTTGTTGTATTCTCCTCGATTCCTTTCTATATGAAATACTTGACGCAGTTATTGAATGGGAAACTTGAATTGAGAAGCTCTTAATCTGTTGCCGACTAGGCTAGCTTCTTGTGGGCTTTTTTTTGCTGGTTATTACGTTGGGCTGTGCAAAAAATTGGTAAAGGCCATGTTGATCGTAGTTTTTGCCGTGCAAATAGCGAGTTAATAACTAATTAACGCCTAATAACTCGTTATTTGCGCGACATAACCATGATGGAATACGATTATGTGGCAGTCAACAAATAGAAATTGTGTCTCAAAGTGCTCAAATGATTTGATTTATGAGAGAAAAAATTGATTTGATATATGGAGGCACCTTTCCAAACTGCACGAATAACTCTTAACCAAGTGAGAAACTTTGCCAAAGTGCACCAATATCAAAGACATTTAGGGGCATTTTCACAAGTGCCCCAAAAGATTATATTTATTAGGGCACTTTACCAAAGTGCTTCAATAGTAATGACATTTAGGGCACTTTGATAAAGTGCCTCAAAATATTATATATATTGGGGCACTTTGGCAAAGTGCCCTAATAGTAATGACATTTTGGGGCATTTTGATAAAGTGCCCTAAAAGATTAAATATATTGGAGCACTTTGTCAAAGTGCCCCTAATTAGAATCTTTTGGGGTACTTTGAAAAATGCCCCAATCAAAGTGCCCCTAAATGTATGTTGGGGTGTAGTGATACTCCGTAACCTGACCGTTGTGGCGCTTTGTTGCATCTTTCCGTAGTGTGATCTGAGCTGGACCCTGTTTATCCTTGAAGCTGCACCTGCCCTGAAAAAAATTATAGTACGTCTCTTATACTTTACCTGCTTGTAGTTTAATCCACATCTTAACTTGCATATGACTTGTTCTGATATGGCATGCATGTTGTGGATATTAGAGCAAGTTGATCTGACTCTCAACCACTCACCAACTTTAATCTATCACAAGTTCATAACTACTTACAGGATGCATTGTCATTGTGATCCAAGGAATACATGAGTTATTATATATTAACGATGGTGCAATGCAAACGGAAGCTTCAATGCGTCATATGAATTTTGCAGAGAGAACATATATCCATGCAAGACAAACAATCTTGTCCGACATGATAATAACTTATGTCTGTGAATAATCTTGTTGCACAATACCTTATCTTGTGCGAGATAAACATAGAAACATGTGAGATCAAAACATAGGTGTAAGTGTAACATAGCTGTAACTTCACAAGAATCCCGGAAGCATATTTTTCCTTGTATGTAGGACTTAGTTCATGGAAATTCCGCCATACACTCTTAGAGGAATAATCTAAAACTTTACTAAAAGTATTGGGTTGGATGCAAGTTTTGTAAGTGTCAAAGATTTTTTTTTCTATGCTGTCGTCCTGCATGGGTTTGTGGCAAGTCTTAATATAACATATGTTTTTGTGTCCATGCGTGAAGTTAAATAGGGCTCGACATTCCTGTGTCAAAACGTCTGAGCACAGTGCCGAGAAGACCAGCGTGGTGTGGGAACCATCCAAGGATTTGAAGCACCTGAATTTGGAGTTGTTGATGATGATTGGGTTTGAGGAGGAAGACAAGGTTATAAACTATATAAGATCTTTCATAGAACGAGCCCCAGGGTTGATGAGAATCGCGTTGCGTGGAAAAGCTTGGGAGGCGTGTGATGCCATGGCCCTTGAGTCCCCGACGACAAGAGCCGAGGTGGATGCTGCCAACATTCATCGGGTCGTCCTTCGGGGCGGCCCGGGGGAGCAAGTTCGGCGCGCAGCGAAGCCACGGGCGCCTCGTGCCGCCGCTGCGGCCGGACTCGACCACGGTGGCGGTGGGCCCTGCTTCCCAAAGGGCGGCAGGGGGCCTCGAGATGCTGCTGCTCGCAGCGGAGGATGGTCGCCGGGGCGGCGGCCCCGGGTCGGTGGTGTGCGTGGGCGGCCGGTTCTCGCGAGGGCGGTGCGGCTGCCAACGCAGAGGAGGCCGGGGCGGCGGCCCCGGGCAGGAGGTGGCGCGGCGCGCTCTGCAGGTTGCGGCGGCGTGATGTGGAGCTGCGGAGCAGCGGAGGCGGAGCAGCTTGTGGCGGAGCGCTGCCAGCTCCTTGGTGGCGGCGCGGCCGCATGCTGCGGCAGGCCCGATCTGGGCCTGAGTGAGCCATGACCTCGGAGTGCAGCTGGTCGTCGACGCGCGCGGCATTGGCTTTCGTCCGATGGTGGTGGTGGTCGGCGTTGACGGTGAGTGTGGCTTTCCCGCTCGCGGTGGTGGCTGGCTGTGCCCGATCTGCTCTCTCCTTGGCAATTGGGTAGGCTGGTGGTGATGATCCGGACGTCGGCACTTCTCGTCGAAGCGACGGGGAGCCTAGGCGTGGCGGCGTGCGGGGGCTGAGCTCGGTTGCTCAGTTCCGACAGTTTCGACGGCGGGCGTTGCGGTTTTCTTCGCGGCGGTTCATGGGCGGACCATGGTGGGCTCCTGCTAGGCTGCGTCTTGGTGTGGTGCCTGGAAACCGGGGCGGCGGCCCCGGATAGCGGTCTTCATCGCTGCGAGCAAGGAGGTGGCTTGGCGCGAGGCGGTTCTAGGCCCCGGAGCCTAGTTCCGTTGGTGGCCTCAGACGTCGGGCACGCGGGGCTGGTGGTCTACGTGCGGGTTTGGGGCGGTGGTCTGGCCGGTCCTTTTGAGGGCGGAAGCTTTGGGACTCTTCACCAGGTGAAAGCCTTGCCCTGATTGCCGTGTAGGGCTGGCGACGGCGACGCTCTAGGGTGCCGTGTTCTTCTTGAAGACGTCGTCGAGGTGTTGTCTCTCGCTTCTTAGCCTAGAAGCTTCCGGGGGAAACCTTGAACCCATGTGGGACCGGGCGAGGTCGGCGTTTCTGCGTCGTTTGTCTCTTGAGACCTCGTCTTGGATGATTTGCCGGCCGGAGGGACCCGTGGAGAGTTGGTGGTTGGCGGCGACGAGCTGCGTGGCGTCTCTGTCACTTTTCGTCTTCGGCTAGGGGGTGCGTGGCCTAGGGCCGGCGTGGACGTCGGAGCGGCGGCTCCGGATTTGCCTCCGCCGTGTTGCGTTGAGGTGTGTGGGTGGTGGCTTTGATCGCTTGGGTGTTTTGGCCGCCGACTCGTCTGGAACGCGGCCTTGGGGCCGGTGTGTTGTGTTTCTGTGTTTTATCGGTTTTCGGCCAGTTTTCCTTATAAACTGGCCAATTCATTTCTTCTATATAATCGAAAAGGCGAAAGCCACGTTTCAAAAAGAAAACAAGTGGAACATAGAATCCACCGAACAGTTTTTAATATGAATTATGGTCTGCTGGCAACATGTACACAAACTAATACAAGACGCAAGAGGCTCTTCTAGTCTAAATCTCTTCAAATCCAATCCATTCTGGGAAGCTATATGTGCCAAGTGTGTTGGCTAAGGTTTGTTGACACATGCCATCGTGCAAATGATCTTCCTCGCTGTTAGAAGAAAAAAGAAAGCTAGAGGAAGAAAGAGTTGATAGCCGTGCGCATCCGAAATTTGTCCTCCATGTCTAAACTAGTCCAACTAGTTGCAAAATTGAAATTAGGTAGTCCAAATACTTAAAAAAGTGGGGGGGGGGGGGGGGCGAATAGCTCCTGTGCGACGTCGTTGAGGGAAATTGTCCAGAATGCGACGACGTTGGCTGAAATAGCCCTGGTGCGATGTCTTTTAGCGTGGGAATATCTCAAACAGGACTAACTGATAAAACGGCTGTCTGACTCTTAACGGAGGCTGAGATTAGGTTAGGACTTGGCTGGTTATGTGCTCCGACTGGTGGGATCCACTCAGTTGCCACGACACCGCACGGACCAACCCCCTCCCGCTCGATCCCCCTTGCTCGACGGCGCCGCCCTTGTCCGGCAGCGGCAACGATTTCTTCTCGCCAGCTGTGGAGCGCCTTCTCGGCGGCGGCGCAGCTTTCTCTGGTGAGTAATTTCGCAACCGTAGTCTCGTTCCCTCAATTTTGGATGCGTCTGTGGCCTATATCTGTTTCCCGGCGTTTCCCGGCCGATTTGAAATCAGAGAAGCGTGGAGAGGTGCGCGTGGATTGAATGAGATGGAGCCCGGAGAGAGTTCAAATCGGTAATGCGCACCCTCTTCTAGCTTATTTGAACTCGATTTGGTTTTCGTCCCTGCACCCCTAGCTGACTGCCGCTTCCCGCCCGCCATTGACAGGGGAGATTCTGCGCCTAGCTTCGAATTTACAGTTGATTTTTTCCTTGTAAGGCCAAGCTAGGTGATGGTAGCGTTCGAAACATTGAGAGAGACACGAGGATTATTTGGGAGGTCAAATGTACAGATATTGATCCCCAAGAACTTCAGAGCATGGAGGAGAAGGCAGTGAAGAATTTGGTGGAGAGAATTGGGGAGAGCGTTATTTGGGGTCCAGAACAAGAGGTATCACTGCTACGGTATGATGATTGCATGAACGCTTATGTCCGAATTGAGGATGGAGAAGATATGGTTGATGAAATTGATCGACAAGAAGGTTGGACAAGGAAAAAAGCAACCTTTTGGGCAGAGCTCATTGATTTGAACCAAGATTCCAGGGTTGGTTATGTGCCATCAAAGATGGCTTCACAGATGGCAGATGCTGAGTGGGCTGCAGAGAAGCAGTTGTTGTTGCCAATGCTCCTGAACTGACAGTGATATGTGAAGACACGAGGGCTGCTGCAGATGCAGAAGGGGATGCCATGATGCTAGGAAGGTTGTTGTTGATTGGAATGAAGTAGAATTAGCTGAACGCACAGATTTGGTCATTGAACCAATAGCTGACACTAAGATGGCCGAAATGTTTGGAATTCCAGTTGATGACAGAGATAAGGAGAAGGATGACTGTACTTTGCCTGCTGATGGTAACACAAATTCAGGCAATGAAGAAGTGGATGGAGAGTTGATGTTAGATGCTGCAGATGATGTAGATGATGCACATGCTGATGAGCTGGTGCATGTGTATGACAGAGAGAACCCTGTCATTGAGGTGGGGAAGATGTGGCCAAACATGGATGAGTTTAGGATGTGTTTCAAGACCTATGCAGTGAGACATGAGTTTGAGGCCAAGACTCTGTGGACTGATCGAAAGAAATTTTATGCTAGGTGCCAAGGTTTTGATGGAGGTGCCAAACCTTGCAAGTGGTACATATCTGCTAGACGACAACCTGATGGCCATACAATCAGGGTAAATCAAATTCCACATGAGCATACATGTATGAGCAGTTCACAGCAAGTTTCAAGGATGACATCACAGCTTTGGATTACACAAAAGATTACTCCTATTTTAGCCAAGACACCAAACACTACAGCAAAGAGACTTAAAGTTGACCTGGAAAAGATGTATCCCATTGTGCTGAAATATACCACAGTGTGGAAGGCAAAACAAAGGGCAATGAAAGCATTATATGGTGATTGGGCAAATACATTTAGGATGTTGTATAGTTTTAAAGCAGAGGTGGAGAAGAGGTCACCTGGCAGTGTGGTGGAGATAGATACTGAGGTAAAAGAGGATGGCAAGGTTTATTTCAGCAAAATTATGTGTTTAAAGCCTTGCGTAGATGGATTTAAAGCAGGGTGTCGTCCATATTTGAGCATCGACTCATCTTTTTTGACTGGAAAATGGAATGGTCAGTTGGCAGCATGCAATGCTCTTGATGGACACAACTGGATGTTTCCTGTTGCCATTGGAATGTTTCAGTCAGAGACAGAGGCATCATGGACATGGTTCATGATGCAGTTGAAAAGATGCCTAGGGTCAGTATCACCTTTGGCCATCCACACAGATGCATGTAAAGGGCTAGAAAATGCAGTGAAGTTTGCTTTCCCTCATGCTGAGCAGAGGGAGTGCTTTGGCCATATGTGGATGAATCTGATAAAAAAATTCAGAGGAGAAGAATTTGGGCGCATGTGGCCGGCAGCAAGAGCCTACACCTCACAGACACATTCCTATCACCTTGGTAAGATAATGGCAGCATGTAGTGAGAATGATTTTGCTTCATGGTTGAACACCTATCATTCTCTGTTATGGTATAGGTCAGGTTTTAATACTGCAATCAAGTGCGATCATATCAACAACAACTTGGCAGAAAGTTTCAACAACAGGGTGAAGGAGTTGAAAGACTTGCCTGTGCATGACATGGTGGACCAAATCAGGATCATGATCATGCGCATGTGGGAATTGAGAAGAAAAATTGGTGAGATTTTGGAAGGGGATAAGCTTCCGGCAGTGGTACAACAAGTGGTCAACAGGAGCAGAAAGCTTTCACATCTATCTGTTGAGAAATCTTCATTGTGGGGTGCTGAAGTTAGAGATACAAAGACTGGCAAGAGGCATGTTGTTGACACTGATTTGCATGAATGCACCTGCCTAGAGTGGCAACACACTGGGAAACCATGTGAGCATGCCATAATTTTTTTGGCATCTAAACCCAAGTTAAATATGCACCCATATTTGCATGATTATTACTCGGTGCAAAGATTCAAGGCTGCATATGCAACTCCAATTCCAGCACTGACAGACCAATCGCAGTGGCCTGAGGTGGAATTTGAATTTTCTATGTGTCCACCCCTCACTAAAAGGAAGGCTGGGAGGCCCAAACAGAGCAGATTCAAAGCTTGGTTTGAGAAAGGTGGGAGTAGTAAAAAAAAGATAAAGATGAAAAGCCAAAAAGGCCTAAAAAAGGTAACAAAAACAGATGCAAGTTGTGTGAGGAACTTGGGCATAGAATTGGTTCCACACAATGCCGTTACACTCCGGAAAGGCCAAAGTATGTTAATTTTGTTGTTTGTGTGTTGTTTTTGATTTTGCTGCTTTTTTCAGTCTAACCAAGTGATATGATTTATTTTTCAGAAGGAAGCGTGCAGAAAAAGGCCCACCTCTTGTTGTTGAACAATGCTGGCCACAGAAAAAAGCAAGACTCAGTGGCAGTAGAAAGAAGAGAAGTTTCAGTTCACAAACTGAACCTGTTCTGATGCACAGGAGCAAACTGAACCTGTTCTGGACCTTGCTGTGCAAACTGAACCTGTCCTGGATGTGCAACTGAACCTGTCCTGGACCTTGCTGTGCAAGCTGAACCTGTCCTGGACCTTGCTGTGCAAGCTGAACCTGTCCTGGACCTGGCTGTGCAAGCTGAACCTGTCCTGGACCTTGCTGTGGTGCAAACTGAACCAGATGTTGCTGATGTTGTCCAAAATGAACCTCTTGGCCGTGCTGTGGGTAGGCCTAGTGGTTTTGGTAAGAAAAGAAAGAGTATCAACAAGTTGCTTGCTGTACAAGTTGAGAAGGAGAAGAAACCGAGTGGTGCCCGTGGTAAGAAGAGGCAAAATAAATAGAATGATGTTGTACTAAACTTGATTTGTTTACTAAACTTGATTTGTTGTATTTGTTGTAATAACTATGAATGGTGTTGTTGTAATAATTTGCCACTTGGTCATTTGAATTCAAATTTGAACCAAAATTCAAACTTTTATGCCACTTGTGTTATGCTAAGCTTGGATGTTGCAATGATTTCAAACTATTATGCACTTTGTTTGATCTAAATGGTCATCAATCCGAGGCCTTTTGCTAACTCCTGAAAAATGTGTTTCAAATGAGCCCAAAGGTAGGGTAAACGGCCCCATTTCTAAGCAAGTTTTTTTTCCACCTTGTCTAAATGAGCCAAATAAATTTCCTAGACATCTATTCTACCTATAAAGTGTCATTCCGAAGTCTCACTATTTATTGAATTAATCTTCATATTAATTATTTTCTTTTGCATAATAATGGTTTAATTGCAAATCATAAATAAATAAAGTTTAAAACATGAAAATGAAAAAATAAGCTCAGATCTATCTTAGTCATCCAAAATGAAGCTTTGGTGGGGTTTTGACAATTTTCATTTTCAAAAACTTTCAACCCACCTACTCTCTCCTTTGAAATCCATACTACTCTGTACAACATTTCACATTTGAGTGAAGGCATTTTCGTGCAAATGTATGTACACCATCTTTATATTTTTTTCTCGTTACTATATGACATAAGAAGACTATGTGCGCAGGTTTCTTCATTTTTTGATTTTTTTTAATTAATTATGCTCATTTGAAAGTGTTCGAGGTCTCTCACTTGATTTTAGGATTTTTCGTAAAAATGCATATAAACCATATTTATATTTTTTTCTAGTTACTATAGTACATTACAAAACCATGTGCGAAGGTTTCTTAATTTTTTGATTTTTTTGAATTAGTTATGTCAACCCTAGTTTGGTCAACCCTCACAAAACCCCGTTGACCGGGGTCCGCTAACCCTAGCTCGTATTTTTGGCCGTTGGATAAGCCCTACGTTGGCCGTCCGATCAAGCCTTCTAGCAGGAAACCCGCAGACTCCCGCATTTTGGCCGTTGGCCGTTGGATCGACGCATTTTAGAAGGAATCTAGCACAGACGGTTGCGATCGGCTGAGCCATGGCGATCCGCGAGACTTGCGTTCTGCACTCTGATTGGCTGGCCTGTTTTCTAAAGTTTTCTTTTTTCAACACGCATAGGGTTCGGGGGTGGGCAGTTGGGGAATGGATTGACTATGTGAGCACGAATTTAAGTCACTGGCTCGTGGTGCCCACCGTGTATTGGGTCCACATGTCATTCGCACAGTCTAGCCTTGGTGTCCGTTGTGCTACGTGCCCGTCTAGCCTCTCCATGCATGCGTGACCTAGTCAGTGATTCAGATTGCATGCATGCCTCCTTCCACGTCGCACCGCAGCAATTTCGGCCGCCGATTCAGACGCACGCCCCGCTGCCACTGAGCCGTCGCACCGTAGCAATTAAACGCGTCAGTCTTTGATTCAGACTCAAAAACCGTGCTCTTTTCAGACTTTGACCCGTCGCACCGCAGCAATTTTACACGGGAGAGTAATCGCACGCCGATACACATGTCAACCCTCTTCTCTCTATTTATACATCTCTCTTCCTCTCCCCTCTCCACACAAGCCACAGCCAGATCCATCTCCTCTCTTCTTCCTCTCCTCTCTCGAAACACAAAGCCACACAAGCCAGATGGAGTTCACCGGAGTCACGTACTGGCTGCCGCGCACGTACCCGGAGGAACTCTACCCCCTCGGCGTGTTCGTGGAGAACAGACTCCGCCTGTGGGTGATCTCGAGGTGGAGGTCCCCGTTTGAGCTCGCCCGCGAGTTCCTCGCCTCCGGCTATCGCCACCTCAACCGCCCAGCGGGCATGCGGCCCATGTTTAGCCTCGACGAAACCCGTGACGATTTCGGCAACGTCGTGGTGCTCACGGCCACCTTCGCCAACTCGTTGGACGCCCGCTTCCTCCTCGAGACCGTCTGGTGGTGCGGCTGTGAGTTCATCGCATTCACGATGTCCAACATCTACACCAACTACGAGGCGGCCTTCCCCACCCCCCGCCATGTGCACAGGCTCCCCTACAGCATCCCCAACGACGAGGAGTGAGCAAGAAGGGGCGCCCGAGCAAGAAGATGGTGCCTGGCGTGAAGGGGCCCGGAGTGAAGATGGTGGCATATATGCCGCTATTTAGTTTATTTTCAGTTTATTTACTTTCCCTTGTCGTACTTGGGCATATATGCCCCTATTTAGTCTATTATCTATGTTGTAAGGGGATGCGCTATATCTATGTATCCATGTTTGTTCGTGCTTATATAAAATATTAGTGTTCGCTCGTACCAAAATATAACCATGTTTGAATTAATTACCAATTTTTTTGAACATAAGTTAACCACCAACTTCTCTAGCTTCACATTCACAAATGTGCTCCAAAGCTATGGGAAACGACCCCATTTCTAAGCAACTTTTTTTCGACCATCTCCAAATCAGTCAAATAATTTTCCTTAGCATCTATTCTACCTATATAGTATCAATACGATGTCTCACTATATTTTGAATTAATCTTCATATTATAATTAAAGGGTGGGCAGATTGAGACGCTAAGGAAATTTTTAAACCAAAACTTATTCAGTATAAACATGCTGTAAGATGATACAAGGAAATAATAAAATAACAAGAAGAGAGGACAGAGGGAGACGCTAAGAAAATAATGAGATAAACTATATATGTGTGAAATAACATAAGCTGAATAAAAAACAAGAGACATAGGTGAATTTGTTGTCCATTGGGACTGGCTAGGTTTATTGGGCCTAGAGTGTGCACGTATGTTTTTTTCCGGACGAACACTTCTTTAAACATTCGGCCTGGCTAGGTTTTACTTGGGCCTGGCCTTTTCTCCTGCTCGTTGTTTATTTTTTTTCTTCTACTGAACTGAAAATTGCACACACATCTGCACACTGTCATACAAACTGAAACAAACCAAAAATAAAGGGTGGATTCGTGATGCATTTTTTTCAAGTCTTAGCCATACAGAAATTATCCATTTCAAGCTAAGTGCACACTAATTACATTGTTTAATGACTAATGATCAGCACATAGACAACTCCAAGAGCAATTGCACATAAATAAAAAATTGTAGCCATCAGATTGTCCTCCTTCTTCAGATCGAAAAGTTTCTTTAGCTGTTTGTTCATCTTCTTTAACTCGGCCTTCACTTCCACAAGCCCATCCGCATTCTGCACCCCATTCTGCACCGTAGCAACCCCCGTAGCAGATCTCAATTGCTCCACCGCCGGCGGCAAATTGGGCACCAGGGATGTGCCCGCCTTTTCAATCCTCTTGATGTACACATCAAGCCACTCGAAATGGTCGCATGGCAGCAGATCCTGAAAATAGGAACCAAATATTAACCCTAATTCCCGGGCTCTGGTTTGAGGAAATTCCCCGGCTCCAGTGCCATGAAACCCCAAAATTGAGGAAAATAAAACGAAATTGGAAAGGGGAAAGTCAGATCTCACCTTCCCCGGCTCTGGTTTGCTCTCGCATTTCACATACTCGCGCCCGGTGTTGTCATTCTTGTCGCTCGTGGTGACCCGCCGCTTCAGAGGTGCCGTCCGTGGGTCTTCCCAGCGGCACTGGACCGTAGCGCGGCCATTGACAGTGGGAGGCGGAAGCGGAGCTCGAAGACATACCTCTACCGCCGGCGTTGATGCGCGCTGTCGCCGGAGAATAAGGGGGACGAGAGGATACGGGCAACGGTCGGAAAGCTCGCTCGCGGGGATGGCTCTGGCACGGGGCGAGATGGATCTGTTTTGTACCAGCTGATGACATGGACGAGAGGTGGGTCCCGCGCTCGGAGGTGCTCCTGTGGGTCCCGTGCTGATGTGGATAAGTGGGGGGGTCCCACCAGGCTCACATAATTCCAACCCCTAACCTGTCCCTTGTGGTTAAGCCCGACTGTCGCACGCGAGCTATTTCAGCAGCGAGATGGCGTCGTACGCGAGCTATTTCAACCAACGACGTCGCTGTCCATCGATTAGCATAAAAAAGTCGCATAGGAGCTATTCGCCCCGGGGGGGGGGGGGGGGGGTTATGAAATTTAGGTTCAACTAGTTATGGTCACTTACACGTGCCATGTCATGCTTGTTGGGGTATGAAATTTAGGTTCAACTAGTTATGGTGACTAAACGTGCAACTACCTATGTCGCTTCAGCTCGCTTGTTGGGTTTGGCGACCATGAGGTGAAAACGCGCTGGAGGTGGCGCGGAGGCTGGAGAAGAACCTGGACGTGGGGCACAACACCAATTCACTCGCCGGTGACGTGTTGAGGGCCACTTGCGTCAGTGAGGTGACCATTAGGGAGGTGTACTACACGGAACTGAACCCACACACCGAGATGCTATTCTACTAGGCAGATGTTGATCCTACTACGATTTTTTTTCTTGTCAGTCTCCTGCATTGGGTCATGAACGAATATGAACCAATGCAGTTCTTCTTCCATACGCACTTTCGTCACAAAAGGGGACCCATACTAATCCAACATTATTTTATCACCATGTTACAAATCAGCCTCCTTTGCCCATATGCAAAGTGTTATTTCGACTTTTTTAGATTAAAGTGTTATTTGGACTCCGTATTACCTGTTCCTGGTCGTCAAAAGTATTACCTGTTCCTACGTGTTCGTGTCATAAAAGAATGTGCTTTATTGTTAGGTCGTGTCAATTCTTTTGCCCGTCATCTAAAAAAAAAAATTGCCCATAGCGGACGTGGCGGAGAATGATTCTTCATTAATTCAGTTAGATCGTTGAGATTTCATCAATATCAATCCATCAGACGCTCAACCGAGGCTCCAGCCATGGAGACGCCGCCGCCATCCAAAATCGGCCTGGATAAAGACAGAATCAGCGCGCTCCCGGACGAGCTCCTCCTTGGAATCCTTGAACGCCTCGGCCTGCGTGAGGCGGTCCGTGCCGGCGCGGTCTCGAGGCGGTGGAGGCACCTTCCGCACCAGCTCTCGCACCTGTGCCTTGCCGTCACCGACTTCCAGGGCGCCACACTGCTCGAGACCATGGACGCGTTCATGGGCGCGACACAGAGTTTGCTGTCTCCGGCTGAGTGCAAGTGCGGCTGCAAGAGCCAGTCTGCCGTCAAGATCCTCCGGCTCCGCGTCTACCCGTCGGCCCTTCACCTGGGCTCCATCGGCCGCTTCGTCGAGGACACCGTGAGCCGTGGTCAGACCGACCACTTCGAGTTTGAGTTAGTTCAGCCCTCCTCTGACCTAATTGCGCCTCAGAAAGCCATCTCGCGCACCCAGTTTGGGCCGCAGTTCATGTCATTCTCCCGCGCATGCCCGATTGCCTTCCGGTGGCTCACAGGCATGTCGCTAACGAGCCTCGGGTTTGGGGATTCTGACTTGACCAGCCTCATCAGCGCTTGCGGTAAGCTCCAGCAACTATCATTAAGATACTGCAAATCGGTTAGGCACTCTGTGCTCAAGATCGACGTGCCCAATTCCGCAATCCGTAAGCTTGAGTTCATCCGCATTCGTTGCCTGCGGATTGAGCTTGTCTCCGTCCCAAAACTCACGCGACTGTCGTACCGATCTTGGCGCTTCCAAACCCCCCCGCTGCATTTCGGCCATGTTCCCGAGCTTCGTGAAGTGAGCCTTTCTTCTGATGTCAAGGTGTGGCAATCGCCATTCGCCCTGAGCGAGTGCTTCTTGATGAATGCCAGGAACCTGTCGAAACTGCATCTTAACTTTAACTGCCATAAGGTAACATGATTTCTGCACCCAAATGACATTTTCTATGCAATTAGTACATAACATGGTATGTCTTTTTTCACTACCAATTCCACCTGTGTATTTGTGTTCTTTTTGCTGCAGATTTGGATTCGGCCAGAACATCCGAAACAGCTTACTGCTAAATTCAGCAACCTGACGGAGGTGACGCTTTGGCGTATCTTTCCGGAGTGTGATCTAAACTGGACCCTGTTTATTCTTGAAGCTGCACCTGCCCTGCAAACGTTTATAGTAAGTCTCTTACTTTACCTTCTTCTAGTATAATCCACATCATAAAATGGATCCGACTCATTCTAGTATGACACGTTTTCAGATGTTCAGCATTAACATACCAGCAAGGTGATCTGATTCTCAACTACTCACAAACATTTAATCTATAACAATTCACAAGTAGATTCTATGTAGTGCTTAATTAGAGGCTGATTTCTCAGTGGGATGTAGGAACACATCAGTTGTATATATTAATGATGGTGCAGTGCATACGGAAATTTCCATGCTCCATATGAACTTTGCTGAGACATATCCCACTGAGAAATCAGTGGATTATAACTTATATTCACCAAAAATGCATTAATGTTTTTTTAAATGAGGTAAGCCTTGGCATCTGCATCGGGCAATGAGTATCACCCTCTTTATTACAAAATTCCTTGGCCAAGATAAATATAGAAATAGGTTAGATCCACACATAGGTCTAATATAGCTGTAACTTCATAGGAATCCCGCAAGCATATTTTGTGCCTTACTGTATGTAGCATATAGTTCATGAATTTCTCCAAACATTGTACGTAATCTTAAAACACTTCAATACTCCATACTAGTAATGAGTCCCATGCAAAAAATTAAATGGCAAAGATTTTTCTACGTTGTCATGCATGGGTTGGTGGCTAGTCTTAATGTAACATGTGTTTTTAATTTTGTATGTCCATGCGTGAAGTTAAATCGAGCTCGACATTGCTGTATCAAAACGTCCAAGGACAGTGCCGAGAAGACAAACTTGGTGTGGGAACCATCAAAGGATCTGAAGCACCTAAACTTGAAGTTGCTGGTGATGATAGGGTTCGAAGAGGAGGACAAGGTGATACACTATATAAGGCTTGTCAAGGAACGAGCTACGGGGTTGAAGAGAATCATGTTGTGTGGTAGAACCTGCAAGGCATGCAATGCCATCGACCTCGAGTCCCTGACAAGATCCAAGGTGGATAAAACTAGCAGACATCGGATTAAGAGGCGACTCACACATGGATCCTCCTCGTCCGTGAAGATAACTGTCTGGAAACGGTTAATGAAAACTGAAAATCTCATTAATGAAGTGCTCATAGCTGCTGGTGAGAGTGATAATGTATGAGGCACAATCATCGTATTTTACCTCTTTTTTTACTTATAGGTAGCCACGAAATACTTGCCTCGTATGCACTTAGTAGTGTAGTTAATTATGTATGAGCTGGAACTGTCTCTTTGGGGCATGTAATAAAACTGGTACGATACAGATAAGATCATGGACATACTGAAACCGTCTCTTTAGTTTAGTTAATTGGTTAGTGTGGTTTATCCTAATACGAATTCTGATTTTGAATGAATATGAAATCATATATTCATTCATATTCAAAATAAATGTCTTAGTTTTGAACTGAGATTAGTTCAAAATAAATGTCTCTTTTTCGCGTATATGAATCGGTCAATGGTAGGTAACTCTATGACAAGCCGATCTTTTCTGAATTTTGGTTTGAACTTGCGCTTTGATTTTTTTCTTAATTCGTTCCCCAGAGGTCATCAAGGAGGAACACAAAATTGTGGAATTCGCCACATGAGAATAATAAGTGTAACGATGAACATTTGGGTCCCTGCCTACATCGACGCAGCACTTTGCAGAAGCACGACGTGTTGGCACCTGTCTCTCAGAAGTTCCTCGGAAACACTCGGCGAGGCGGGTGTCAGAGCTGGCCGGGGGCATCCTCGGCTCGGCCCCGCGGCGGAGGTGGCGCTCCTCGTCCCTGCGTCCAGCTCAATGGGCCATAGGTGGGGGAGAAAGATGCGCGAAAATGTCACCGGCCTCGGAGCAGGCAGCATCTCGGTGATTAAGTCTAGGGTTTCAACCTCGTGGACTTGCTGAAGACGAGGCATGGCGGAGGCGGATCCTCGCTATGCTATAGAGTATGGACGCCATGGTCATTGCGGTAAGCAGCGATTTCTCCTGCGGCATTTCTCCTTTTTTTTCCTGGTCGTGGCGGGGAAGGATTCTTCAGATTTCCTAACTCAATTGTAGATTTACCTCAGAAATAGAATCCTCGTCAATCATCTCTCAGAAAATAAATTCCTCATCGTCGTCGCTCAGAAATTAAATCCACATAGATCGGCCGATCCTACCACGCCGGCCACCATGTTGGATCGTTACGGATGAGTTCACATTCAGCGTTCCAGCAGACAGAAGACGTAATCCAATCTCTTCACACAATTGCAGTTCACTCCTCAGTCCGGCCATGACTCAATCGAGCGCTAAATCGGAGATTGGCAGCACGCCGGAGGAGGCGGAGTAGGAGGCGAAGGCAGCTTCGGCGAGGCGGGTGTCAGATCGAGCTGGCCGGGGCGGACTCGGCAGAGGCGTCGCTCCTCGCCCCTGCGTCCAGCTCGACGGGCCGCAGGTCAGAGGAGGAATATGCGCGGCAACGTCGTCGGCCTCGGAGCAGGGCGCCGCCGCCTGGATCCACATCTCGGTGATTAACTCTAGGGTTTCAACCTCCTGGGCTTGCTGAAGACGACGCATGGCGGCGGTGGATCCTCGCCATGATCTGGACGCCGAGGTTCGGTAAGCAGCGATTTCTTCTCCGCTCTCGTGCGGCATTGCTTTTTTTTTTACATACTGGTAGCAAAGCAGTCTGGCCGTGGCGGACAAGGATTCTTCAGACTTTCCTTGTTGAATTATATTACAAATCCAAATCCGTCATCGCTCAGAAATAAATTCATCCATCATCGCTCGGAAATAAAATCCACATCAATCGGTCTCTTCTCTCTCGTGTACCACGGCCGGCTAGCGTGTTGAATTGTTGAGATTTCACCAAGAGCTCCACCGGGGCTCCAGCCATGGAGACACCGCCGCCGTCCAAAATCGGCCAAGATAAAGACAGAATCAGCGCTCTCCCGGACGAGCTCCTCCTCGGAATCCTCGAACGCCTTGACCTGCCTGACGCCATCCGCGCCGGCGCGGCCTCCACGCGGTGGCGGCACCTCCCCCACCAGCTATCTCGCCTGTTCCTTGACGTCGACGACTTCAAGGGCACCACGCCTGTCGAGATCATGGACGCTTTCACCGGTGTGGTGTGCAGCTTGCTGTCGGAGTGTCCTAGCGCTGAGTGCAACTGTGACTGCAAGGGCGGGCGTGCCGTCAAGATCCTCCGGCTCCGCTTCTACTCGTCGGCCCATCACCTGGGCTCCATCGGCCGCGCTGTCCAGGACACCTTGAGCCGTGGCGAGACCAACCGCTTCGAGTTCGAGTTACTTCCGCACTCCTCTGACCGGCAAGCTGACAGGCGCTCCGAGTTGGGGCAGCAGTTCATGTCATTCTACCGCGCATATCACACCACCTTCCGGTGGCTCACTGGCTTATCGCTCACGAGCCTCGAGTTTGGGGACTCAGACTTGCGCAGCATCCTCGACGCTTGCGATAAGCTCAAGCACCTAACTTTAGAATCCTGCAGATTAGTTGGGCAATCTGTGCTCAAGATCGACGTGCCCAACTCTGCAATTCAGGAGCTCAACTTCATCAGATTTGGGTGCGCGCGGATTGAGCTCATCTCTGTTCCTATGCTTAGGGCAGTGCTGTGCTATTCTTGGAACTCCCAGAACTCCCGCTGCGCTTCGGCTACGTACCTGAGCTTCGCAAAGTGACCCTCGAATGTCATGCAGGCACGTGGCAGGCGCCATTCGCGCTGACCGAGTGCTTCTCAATAAATACCAGGAACCTGTCGAAACTGTATCTTAGCTTTGGCTGTCAAATGGTAATTTAAGTTATGCACCCACATGATTTTTCACTGCATCTACTACAGATATGTTCTTCTTCCCTACCAATTCAATTTATGTATTTGTCTTCTTGCTGCAGATATGGATTAAACCAGAACATCCAAAGCAGCTCACTCCTATATTCCGTAACCTAACAGATGTGGTGCTCCGGCATATCTTTCCTGAGTGTGATCTGAGCTGGACCCTGTTTATTCTTGAAGCTGCACCTGTCCTGCGGAACTTTTTAGTAAGCCTGTTACTTTACCCGCTTTTAGTTTAGTCTGCACCTTAGAATGGACGTTTCCACTCATTCTAGTATGACATGTTTTGGGATATTCAGCATCAATGGCATGCCAGCAAGTTGATCTAACTTTCAGCCACTTACTAACTCTAATCTATCACAAATAGTAAAGACAACATACATGCCTATTTTTTCATTGATATCGTAGGGAACATATGAGTCGTATACAAATGATGGAGCAAAGCAAATGAAGGAGTATGGTTGGGGAATTTGTTTTTTCCTGCATGATCATGCCTCATTTACAGTTTCCCCAAATTTCCTCGTATTTGGTGTGCTGTAATTTATACAAACAATGGAGCCACATTCATTTTTCTTTGTGTAGAATTTTGTTCATGAATTCCTCCAAAAGTTTACAGGGGCCTAAACTTCAACATAGTATTTAGTTTACTGCAAATTCTTAAATGGCAAAGATATATGTAACTGCTATGTGCTGCATATCCTTCATGAATCAGTGACAAGATCTTATGTGACATGTATTGTTTATTTTCTTTGTCCATGGATGAAGTTAAATCGGGCTCGACATTCCTGTGTCAAAACGTCCGAGTACACTGCCGAGAAGGCCAACGTGGTGTGGGAACCATCTAAGGATGCGAAGCACCTGAACTTGAGACAGCTGGCAATGATAGGGTTCGAAGAGGAAGACAAGGTGACAAACTATATAAGGCTTATCATGGAGCTGGCCGTGGGGTTGAGGACAATCAAGCTGTATAGTCGAACATGCGGGCAATGCAATGCCATTGACCCTGAGGCCCTGAGAAGATCCCAGGCTGATGAAGCCAGCCAGCACCGGATTAAGGAGCGGCTCACACATGGATCATCCACGTCCGTGGAGATAATAATCTGCTGAAGGATTTAGCCAATGAATGGTAATAATCCATAAATGAAGTGCCCACAGCTGCTGCGGGAGTAATGATAGTGTATGAGGCCAGTTCGTCTTAATTTATTCATTTTTTTACTGTAGGTAGCCAAGAAATACTTGGCCCGTAAGTACTCAGCAGTGTTCACAAATTATTTTTGTACTGGAACCGTCTCTTTAGGGACATCTATAAAAGTTGGTACAGGACACGACAGAGAAATGTGGTGATAGGCTTTGCCTTCGAAAAGGTGAAATCTTCTACTCCCTCCGTTTGGAAAATAATATCTTAAATATATCTAGATTTTGATATATGTGTACGAAGAATGCACAGTTCCAAAATATCATTGTCAGCTTCTTCCCAACGGCGATGAGTTCACATTCAGCATTCCAGCCGACAGAAGAAGTAATCCAATCTTTTCACACAAATCCAATCCATGGATCATCCAATTCAAGCGCTAATTCGGCAAGGCGAAGGGCTTCCTCGGCCCGCCGCTTCTTCCCAACGGCGATGAGTTCACATTCAGCATTCCAGCCGACAGAAGAAGTAATCCAATCTTTTCACACAAATCCAATCCATGGATCATCCAATTCAAGCGCTAATTCGGCAAGGCGAAGGGCTTCCTCGGCCCGCTCCGGCGGCGTAGGCGGCACTCCTCGTCCCTGCGTCCCGCATCGCCGGGTCGTCGGGCCAGGAGCATGACCCGCCGCCTGGAACCGCCATCTCGGTCATTAACTCTGGGGTTTCAGCCTCTTGGATTTGCTCGGCAAAATCTACGATAACCCCCCAGTTCGCGCGCCACATGTCAGTGACACAAGGGGGGCATATGATAGAAGGCGCACGAACTAGGGGGGGTTATCATCAATTGCCCCGGATTTGCTCAAGACGAGGCAATGGCGGAGGCGGATCCTTCACCATGCTATGCATGCATTCCTCTTTTTTTTACACGATGGTAGCCGTGGCTGAGAAGGATTCTTCAGAGTTTGTGGCCGACAAGGATTCTTCAGAGTTTCCTACGTAATTCAGTTCGAAATCCGGATTCAGTTAGAAATCTGCATCGATCATCGCCCAGAGATTATAAATCCACATCGATCGGTACCCTTCTCTTAGACGAGGCGGATCCATCAGACTCATTCAACCATGGAGACACCGCCGCCGTCCAAAATCGGCCAAGATAAAGATAGAATCAGCGCGCTTCCGGACGAGCTCATCCTCGGAATCCTCGAACGCCTAGGCCTTCGTGACGCAGTCCGTGCTGGCGCGGTGTCCAGGCGGTGGCGGCACCTCCCCTACCAGCTCTCCCGCGTGGACCTCGACGTCATGGACTTCCAGGGCACAACGCCACTGGAGACCATGGACGCGTTCACGGGCGCGGCATGGAGGTTTCTGTCTCCGACAGAGTGCAAGTGCGACAGCAAGAGCAGGCCGACCGTCAAGATCCTCCGGCTCAGCCTCTACTTGTCGGGTCCTCACCTGGAATCCATCGGCCGCGCCGTCGAGGACACGGTGAGCCGTGGTGAGACAGAAAGCTTCGAGCTTGTGGTACTCCCTCCTCCTCGTCTGAATAGCGCCGGGCGCACTGAGTTGCGGAAGCAGTGCATGTCCTTCTCCTCCACCTGTCCCGTCCACTTCCGGTGGCTCACAGGCCTGTCGCTCAAAAGACTCGAGTTTCGGAACTCCAACTTGCGCAGCCTCATCGGCGCCTGCGATAAGCTCAAACTCCTGTCGTTACGATCCTGCTGATTGATTGGGCGTGCTGTGCTCGACATCGACGTGCCAAACTCTGTAATTACGGAGCTCGAGTTCATCCGCTTTAGGTGCAGGCAGATCAAGCTCGTCTCGGTCCCAAAGCTCAGGCGACTGACGTGTCGTTCTTGGCACTCCAAGAACCCCCCGGTGCGCTTCGGCTACGTACCTGAGCTTCTCACGGTGGACCTCGCTTCTCGTGCCATGACGTGGCAGGCGCCATTCGCGCTGAGCGACTGCTTCTCAATGAATACGAGGAGCCTGTCAAAACTGTATCTCAGTTTTGGTGGCCAAATGGTATATATGTCAGTTTCTACGAACCACAAGAACCTCGCCTATGCATTTACATATGATTTCTCTACCAATTTCAGCTTTGTGCCTTTGTTCTTCTTACTGCAGATTTGGATTCTGCCAGAACATCCGAAGCAGCTCACTCCTATGTTCAGAAACCTGACGCGTCTGGTGCTTTGGTGTATCTTTCCTGAGTGTGATCTGAACTGGACACTTTTTATCCTTGAAGCTGTACCTGCCCTGCAAAATTTTACAGTAAGTCGGCTTACTTTACCTTCTTGTAGTTTAATCCACATCTTAACCTGTATACTCATTCTGGTAGGGCATGCATGTTTCTAGATATTTCCGCGTTGACAAAATAACAGCAAGTTGATCTGATTCTCAACCACTCGCCAACTCTAATCCATTATAAATATTACAGCTAGTGCTTGCTGGTCGCGTTTGTCATTGGGATGTAGTGAACACATGAGTTGTATATGAATGATGGGGCAATGCAAACAGAACTTTCGACGCTCCATATGAACTTTTGCAGTGAGAAAATATATCCTTGCAAGACAATAACTAAAATCATGATGGATCATACCTCATGTTAAGAGTTATTGAAATATTCCTCTATGTTATTTTCCGCCTTGGCATCTGCATCAAGTAATGCGTAACACCCTCTTTATTAAAACTCTTTATTACAAAGTATCTTGGTCGAGATAAACATAGAAAGAGGTGAGCAGCTCAACATATAGGAGTATCATGGCTGTAATTTCATAGCAATCCCGAAGCATATTAATTTGTCTTACTGTATTTTGGTTTTACTTCATGCGAATTCCTCCAAACACTCTACAGGAATCTCAAACTTCAGTAGTAGTATTGATCGCTGCAAAACTTTAATGGCAAAGATATATTCAACTCAACTTTTGCTACCTTGTCCTGCATGCGTTTTGGTGGCAGGTTATAATATGACATGTTTTTAATTTTCTGTGTACATGAATGAAGTTAAACCGGACTAGACATTCCTGTGTTGAAACGTCCGAGGACAGTGCCGAGAAGCTCAACGTGGCGTGGGAACCATCCAAGGATCTGAAGCACCTGAACTTGGAATTATTGGTGATGATAGGGTTTGAGGAGGAAGACAAGGTGGCAAACTACATAAGGCTTGTCATGGAACGATCCGTGGGGTTAAAAAGAATCAAGCTGTGTGAAGAAACTTGTGAGGGGTGCCATGCCATCGACCCCGAGTCCCCGAGAAGATCCGAGGTGGATAAAGCCAGTAGGGGTTGGATCAAAGATCAACTCACACATGGATCCTCCTCATCCACGCAGATAATCATCTGCTGAAGGATATGGTCAAGGAATGATCATAATCTCATAAAATAGTCACCTCTTTTATCGTACCGTGGAAATGCTTGATTTGTGTGGGCTGGAACCGTCTTTTTCGGGGAAATCTATTGAAACTGGTGCCATACAGGAAACATTACCGATGACCTCTACGCAACGAGGACATAAAGCAGAAAAGAAAATGTGTGTACTTCAATCTGTATATGTATTTCTTACGGTTTACCAACAACTTGCCTGCTGTATGCTCGTTTGTTCACGTACCTGGGGACATCATTCCTTCTGTGTGCCATCGGGGGTGGTCTAAATGACCGGATGTGTAAATTAATAGTGCCAGTTTCTCGCTGCTGGGCTGGGATATGTTCTATTCCGTTTCATGTGTTTATGCATGGTATAGGTGTTACATGGTTTATCAATATTTTGGTATGCATTTGTCTGGGCACTTGGCTACTTTTTTTCGTGCACTTAGCTACATTGACTTGCTCAGTAATGTGGTGTCGACATTTTTTATTTTGACCAGGAAATGTGGTGACGATATTTGTAAGAAGTGGTAACGTTCAAAAAAGGTTTGGTTTTGTTGGCTTCGTCATTGTTGCGGGATGGAACGAGTGAGCCGGGCCGTGCGAGGCCCACTTTTTTTTTAACATGAACAACAGGAGCTCTGCTTTTATTGACTTATAAGGAGAGGGAACAAAAACCTCAAAGAGGTGTATACAACTCACACAACACTATGTGCACCCCGCCTACGCACCAACAGCGTTTATACCTTTTGCAAGGTTTATACCTTTTGCAAGGTTCAACATCTCTAACTGTAGTTTACAAGGCCAGCAACTATTATCGCTGACTTCTCATCAGCCTCAAAAATTCTTCTACCTCGTTCTTTCCAGATGTGCCAAATGACATAAATTGTCATTGCAATCTCCTTCTTCTTCTGCTCATCAAGTTTTCCACGGCGAGACTCATCCCACCATGTTGCAAGGTTGTGATGATTCAAAACCAACTGCACGGCTCTGGGATATTCATTGGCGAGATGAGCCCACACTTCTTTCGCAAAAGGACAGCCCAGCGCCAAGTGAGAGTTGGTTTCAAACTCTTGATCGCAGAGACAACAGAGGTCGTCGTGAGGAAGCCCTCGAGCTCTCAATCTCTTGGCAGTCCAATTTCTGTTATGTAGGCCAGCCAGAAAAAGAACTTTACTTTCCCTTCAGCTCTTATTTTCCATACATGTTCCAGTTCAGGCTGCTTTATTCTTCCGAGGAATTGCATTGCATAAGCCGACTTTGCTGAATATGCCCATTAGCCGAAATCCTCCAAACAATGGTGTCTCTATCGTCAGTGAGGATGATTTCCTGCAGCTGTACCCACAGAGCAATGAATTGGTCAATCTGTTCCTCATTGTTCATACGCTGCAATCCGCGCATCCATCTGTCCTCCGTTAATGCCTCTTGGACGGTTAGGTTTTTTCTTCTTGCAAGCGCGAAGCAGAGTGGTGCCAGCTCCTTCGGGGCCATGCCATTTAGCCATTTATCGGACCAGAAACTTGCCAGCTTGCCGCCGCCGAGGGTGATTGAAGAGCAAGCATGAAACAGTTTCTTGTCAGCCTCGGAGCAAGGTGTTTCAGTTCCGGCCCACGGTCTTGAGCTATCTTGCCACCTCCACCTCCGAAGCCCACTTTTTGAAAGTACATAGTGGCCCAATGATCCACACCTCCACCTCCGAAGCCCAGCTACGCATACATACATAGATACACAGACAACGACAGTGGTGTTCCTCAGCACTGGCTAGCTCTGTATAGTAGTGTGAAGCAAAGTGATCCATGTTCACCATCTGACGGAGACCGAATAATTTTAAATCCGGATGAGATCAACACGGGCACGGCGGCTGCGAGAGTTGACCAAACTCTTCTATCTCATCTCCATGCCCCCAACTAACTTCATCTCTAGCTATCTTGCATCCACGCGCGTCTCGTCTCCCCCAACTGCAGCTCGAGCATTTCTTCATCCGGGAGCTAATCAGGATCCAGCACAGCAGCACCACATCATCTTGAGCCTTACCGAGCTGATGTCAGGATCCGTGAGCTCGACCCTGCCGAGCTTGAGCACCACCTTCCCAAAATTCGAGTCTCAGATGGAGCACTCCAACTCCAAGAAGGCCTCCAGCTTGACCGAAGTCTTACGGAGGTTGAGCACTTCCGGCTGGAAGCCGAAGCCGTGGCGGAGGAAGCACTCCCAGTCCGAATCGAAGCAGCTGCTAGCCATCGAGCCCAACGAGCTGCGATTCCCATGTACGGCATCTTTCCGCCTCAACATTCCCTTGATGTTTTTCTCTCTCTTTGGGTTGCAATTTATTTAAGCCCAACATTCTCTCCTTTAAAAAAAAAAATCCAACAGTTGAGACAAGGAAGCAGATCACGTGCTCTATGCAGTTGACGAACATAACAGATGACTACATCGCCTTTAAAGTAATTTGGATCTACTATTATGCCTTGGGTTTCTACGGTATGTGCAATTTTTAGTCTAAGGTGTAATACTCATATGCCGCATTGGGCGAAATATTGTGTTTTTTTAGGTTAAGACAACCAACCCTAAGATGTACTGCGTACGGCCCAACCGTGGTATTGTGCCACCACGACTAACCTGCAATCCCATCGGTAGTGTTCATTTCATGCATACCCATCTAGCATAGTCATTGGAATATCTTGTTGCTTATCTTTGCACAAGAACTGACAGTCTCTATGATTTACTAGTTACAATGCAAGCACAAAGAGAGGCACCACCAAATATGCAATGCATGGACAAATTTCTAGTGCAAAGCGTTGTGGTGAGGGAGGGAACAACAATCAAGGAAATCACTAGAGAGATGGTATTTTTAAGATCCAGTCGTCTCGTCGTTGGTGGATTATGTGTGCTTGAACGGTGCTAACAAGTGAATCTTTGCGTTAGTTTGAAAAAGATGCAGCCAATGCAGTGGCCGAGGTGAAGCTCAAGGTTGTCTACATACAACCACCCCGACCACCATCGCCTGTGCAGGAGGGACTTGAAGCGGGTTCGCCGCCTCGTCCTTCGTGGTTAGATGCGGGAAACATAAATCATGAGGACGTAAGATCTCTGACATCATGTTGTTTGCTTCATTTCTTTTTTTATTAGGTTCTTTAATTAGATATAATTAATTGCTTTCTAGACGAAGCTCTAAGTTACAACATACCCTATTATATTTGCTATACTTTTTTTTTTGCATTTTAAACTTTTGTTATGGATATGTTGTTAAATTATCATCTTTAATTATTGGCCTTTTCTATTTATTTTAATTATTTTACACATGGCGGTGTCTAAAGAGCAACTAATAGATTTTTGTTGTTGTGGAGCACTTAGATTGTCTTCCAATCTAATCAAAACTCTAGTATTCTGACCCAGCCATGTCCCCACATGCACCCGCTTGTTCCCAATCCAACTATGTTCCCACGACATAAATGTATGTGCCCGTGCACCTCGTTCAATTTAAAACTGGCAGATGTGTTTTTGTCTTCTTTATTTCGCATATTTTATATAGAGTAGTGGTTGTGATGGTTCAACAAATGATACATACTGATTAAGTAAAATCTTGCTACTGATTCAACAAGATGGGAAACAGAATTTGGAAATGTAGCTGTAATATGTGCCAAAAGCCTCCATAATTGAAAAAGGGTTTAGTTTCCTACTGAGCTGTGGAAACTAAATCTTGCTACGTTTATAAGTATTATCACAAATGTGTGTTAATTTTCTATAAACAACTTTGAATTAATTTTCATAATACATCTCACATTCCCTATCTAGAAATATCTCACTTTTCAAGTAAAAAAGCAAACCGTTAATTAACATCTCGACTTAATTGTATAATGTACAACAATTACATATATATGTAAATCAGCACATATATATATATATATTGTAATTTCCGGTGATAAGTTCACATTAAGCCTTATTATTTTTTACTACAGTATGATAGCTTGAACGAACACTTGCGCGCAACCTTAAACTTGATAGATTTTCCATAATCCCTAAACTACCATACTTAGCTTTTCATGACAACTTATCTTCCGGTTGATCCGTGAACCCCTCATTTTTCTCATTCGTGGTACTAAGATGGTGCCCCCTTCCACAAGCATCTTGTAGTACAACTCCAATTGAAGATAGCAGTTGTGCTGCATTTTTTTAAATCTTGTCCTAATATGCACTATAGTTCTATGCTTGCATCCGAGAAATTGAAGTTACTGATGCTCTCGGGAAAATTATGTAGTGCAAGCAAAAATCAGAGTTGTTGTCCATATCTTACTTGTTTGCCACCAAGGGAAACCATCTTTTTACTAACTTACCGAGAACATTATTTAGTATAACTAGTTTCACCCATAGTGGAACTATCATAGTCTGTGCTGGCAAAATGGTGATGTAGCACAACAAAGTAATGAAAAGAGAGGCGATAGCAATATCATACTAGCTAGCATCAATTTGACAAAACGATCTTGTACCCAAGTTTTTTATTGGAATGCTACACATAAATAAATAAGACGAGACTACTCTTATGCTATGATACCAATGTGTGATAATCCCCACCGTAACCAACCTTACTAGGCATACATCGCTTAGGATGGGTTTAGGTAAGTATATTTATCAGAGTTTCTTATTAGAAAATAACCATTTTTGTAGTTTTAATTCACTAATCGCACTACAATGTCTTTACTAGGTCACCCATAGTGGAAGTGTATATGTTGGCAAAATGGTGATGTAGCACAACAAGTAATGAAAGAGAGGCGATAACAATATCATACTATGATATAGTATAACACAATATCTAGAATTATTTTGACAAAATGATCTTAATTGTACCCAACTTTTTCATTGGAATGCTACACATAAATAAATATGACGATACTATGATACTACTGTTTTATGCTATGATACTGATAATCCCCACCGTAACCAACCTTACTAGACGTGTATTGCTTAGGTGGGATCCCGCTAGGATGATAAAGTAGAGAAAAATGAGGATGGGGTTGGGTAAGTTCATTGTGTAGCATATACTATGTGTAGTATCATGGTTTGGGTTAGCTCGTGATTTAACTTTGACCATGATTTATACTTATAATATGTCCACCAAATTAGTATACTGATATAAGAAATGAAAGAATTTTGAAATACGAATCCAACGGTACCATTTGTACATTCTCAATCTATATAATTTAGTATATTATAGTGGTCAAAGTTTAGCATCAAAGACCAACACAAAAATAGCGCGTCTTATATTTTGGGACAGATAGAGTAGTTCAAAACTGCAAACATGTACAGTCATTTGTGATATGTCTTTGTCTAT
Source organism: Poa pratensis (assembly GCA_947311845.1). Classification (NCBI taxonomy): domain Eukaryota; kingdom Viridiplantae; phylum Streptophyta; class Magnoliopsida; order Poales; family Poaceae; genus Poa; species Poa pratensis. Next base: position 4,271,924 of record CAMZMU010000115.1, on the reverse strand, counting down.
ATAGAAAATTCTACATAATTTGTACTCTCATCTAGTTTTATAAATAATTTCTAATACTTCTGTTTGATAAATCTTCAGTTTATTCAAATCATTCTATTCAAATTGTATGTATGTGATGCCACACAGACAGAATCCACGCTATACAGTGTATTGTTACAACATTTGAAGGACATCACAAATAACTTTTGTGATGAGAGAATACTTGGAACGGGTGGTTTTGGTGTGGTATATAAGGTAAGTCTAAAGCATTTCTTTTCTTTTCCTCAAAGTATAAACCATATTTGAACCAAAACTCAGGTGTGTATTAACAAGACTTTGAACAGGGAGTCCTAGGGGACGGAAAGGTGATCGCGGTGAAGAAGTTTGTGCATTCAATGTTGAGCTCACAAGAGCAATTTGAAAATGAGGTTAATCTTCTTAGGAAACTAGAGCACAAAAATATAGTGCGACTAGTAGGCTTCTGCTATGAAACACAACCTTTACAGAAACGTCATGAAGGAAAATTTATTTTTGCTTGGGAAATTGAATGTTTGCTTTGCTTGGAATACCTACCTAGGGGAAGTCTTGATAAGTACATCTCAGGTATGTCATTTAAACATGGAATAGTTCGTGTTTTTCTTTTCATCTCTCCTTGAGAACATAGTTGTCTGACCATAGTTCCTCAAAATTGTGTTATTATGAGTGAAACTGAGTATATACACAAAAATAGTTTAAAATTTATTCCATATGTAGAGAAAAATTTAATACAAATGCTCTTCTTTTATTTACAAATGCAGATGCATCTTCTGGACTTGATTGGCCCACACGCTTTAGAATAATCGAGGGGATTTCTTATGGTCTACAATACCTCCATGAGCAATCTGATGGTCCCATTATTCACTTGGACCTTAAACCTGGAAATATATTGCTCGATGGAAATATGATACCAAAAATTACAGATTTTGGTTTATCAAGATTGTTTGACAAAAAACAAACAATCCACACTATGATTACTCGTGGAACACTGTAAGTGAAGCTCATCTTGATTATGCACTGCTTTTCAATGATCGACGGATTTTTTCTATATACCATTGTCTAACACATAGTATTCACCCGTTCATGTTAATTTTAGTGGTTATATGCCACCGGAATTCCTACGAGGTATAATCACACCTATGTCAGACATATTCAGTTTGGGTGTATTAATTATGGAGGTAATAACGGGACATAGGGACTACCCAGATGATATTAGGACATCTTCCACAAACTTCATTGAGCATGTAAGACAATTCTACAAACTTAGGAGGTGCCTTTTCCTAAGGTTCATGTGACATTTACCGTTGCGTATTAATGTTCCATATTTGTGTTCTAACTTCACAGGAACTTCAAAGTTGGAGAAATGTGCTACAAAAGGAACATGGGTACACATCTCTCGAAACAGATTGCCAACAAATAAAAATATGTATACAGATAGGTCTAATATGTGTGAACCCCGATCGGACCAAAAGACCTACAATGAAGAAAATTATCGATATGCTTCAAGGGTTGGAAAGTATGGATTGGTACATTAGCAATGAGCTAACACCACTTTCTACACATGATTCATAACTTCATGGTATGGTGTAGAATGTGCTATGTGTAGTCTCCTTTCCCTACCCTGAAAAGTAGAGAACATTACATTTGTATATTTGTACCTAGAAAGAGAATAATGCTAAAACTTCTTCCAAATACGTTCATATTGGAAGTATTGAACTGGTTATGCCAATCAGGGAGTTGTAGTTAAGCAAAGGAGATCGTAACAAACGTGCATCACTTCTGTTTTTCAAGTAAAAACTTTTAACAATTCTATGAAGTGATGGATGCATATCCAATTTAAGTTTGCTAATATTGTTCCACAGGTCTTGTGATCTGCTTTTATGCTCGCCGGGCCAATTATGCAGGTTTTTTATTTGCTTGGTCTCTGATCCTGGTTGTAGCTAGTGCATATACCGGAATTGTGTTAGTTCCTGGAGAAATATGCTTTGCCATGGACACAGTTTTGAGAAAAGGATTTCATTAGTGTCCGTTAATAGTAACAGCGTTCTCTTCTAGCTAAGGAGAGAAAAGTACACCCATTTGATATGCTTGCCTCGTGGGAGGTTTTTGTTAGGGAATCATAGGAGGTTTTCTTATCTGTTTCCATACTACGCAAATTGAGTGAAGATTTTGCTGAAGCATTGGCAACTCCTATCGGCTTATGTTGGTTTTCAGATAAACTTATCCATACAATTGCAAAAAATTGTGTTGGCATGCGAGTCTTGAAGAACCAATTGATGCAGGGAGACGCAGTTCAGTTCATTAAGTTTTTAGCAATCCAGATTCAAACAGAGCTGACAATCAAGTAGTTGTACATGTATAATGGATAATGTATGATTAACCACAGATTTGCGCAACATTTATCGTACTCAAAGTGCATTGTACATTTGTAGTATCTCACTGCTTCGTAATTTGAAATCTCTACAACTTGGAACATGCATGGTTACTGTATGATGCGATCCAGCGTTCACTAAGAGCACATTGCCTTCTCTAGCGTTTCCTGCAGTTCTCCACTCTTGTATGCTTCTGTAACCAATATAACAAAGCAAGAGTTAGGAGCAGTTCAATGAAGAACTGATATCAACGTTCGAGCACAGAAGGAACATCAACATTAATCTTGAGTATAGAAGAAAACAACAACTCCATTTGACATTGATATTTTTCAAGACAACACATCCTAGAATGTGATGGATTAATAAGACCTTGTGTTCATGAAATGAGAAGGGATTGCCAGGAATTTAAGCTGTACGACATGCAATTTTGCACCTGTCCCCAAAATTGGTGTTCAGGACTTGAGATAGTCTGAGAATCATGAAAGCTGGCTTTAGCCGAGTCGCAGGGATTATCTAGCGTCATTGGCACTAATGTATTTTAGCTCTAATGCATACTTGGAGGTCTGACCATGAATGTTGTTCAAGGGTTGGAACAGTAGCAGAATAAATGAGATCATCTCCTTCTGCAATGTTGGTCAGTTTGATGTGGGCAACCGTGAAAGAAGGCTACCAACTTATACCATAATGGTGGGATTTGGAGCATGCCACATCACCATAATTGCTCCCTAGTCTCCGAGTCAGACACTATCAAGAATTTTAACACTCAGATGTAATGGACTTATTATACAAGGTTTCAGCCTAGAAAATAAAGCTGCATACCCATCCAAAGTGGTGCAAATACAGGGGATATAATTATTTTAGTGATGAGGTGCAGAGCATGCCTTGGGTTTGGATATGCAAGGGGCGAGCACCTTTTGTTGCTAATATGGTAAAGATGGAAAGATATTTGGAATAGTTTGTCATCAAGTAAAGTTATAGGACAGGAACTTTGTACAAACCCCGAAAAAACTGTGGATGGTACACAACCTTTTCTTAGTTTACAACAAAGTTGCTGCTCAATACTTCAGCTGCTCTGAGCAGTGAGCGTCATGATAATTGCGCACCTCATCGTACATTAAATTTTTTTTAGTCCCCAACTACACTCTTTAACTACGCAACTGCCACATCATCATATGTGATCCGTACTCTCTAAGAGCATCTCCACCGGGGCCTCCAAATGACCCCCAAAGCCCAATTGGGGGTCCGGACGCAAAAATCGCCCACCAGCGGCACCCCCAAAGGGTCACCCCGAGCGAAATCGTGTCCAGCACCCCTGAAAGGGCCTCCAAGTTTGGAGGACCTCTCGGGGGTGCCGGACATGGGGCGGACATGGCTTCCGACAGGGCTGGCCCGCGCCGTGCCCAATTCCCCTTCCTCTACATTGCCGCCTCCGACGCCAAAATTCTAGATCTTCCCTCCATTTCCCAAACCCTTGCGCCGCCGCCGCGAGCTCCTCGCCTTCCGCCACCATGCCACCAAAGGCCGTCGGCCTCTCGAAACCCAAGGGGGGTCGCAAGCCGCCGGCGTCGTCGCAGCCGTAGAAGAAGGCGATGAAGCGGGAGCTGCAGGAGCTTGCGGTGCCGGTGGCCAAGGCGTCGCTTAGCCAGGTCAAGCTGCGCAAAGCCACTTCCCACCTTCGGCAAGTCAGGCGACTGAAGGCGAAGGACAAGGCGGTTGATACCGCCGAGATGTCGATCGCCATGAGCCAAAGCACCTCTAGCCCAGGGGCGTCGGCGTCTTTTGCGGGTCGCCGTCTGCCCCGGCCTTCTTCGAGGACACCTCCGACTACCAGAGGCAGCAGTCGCGGCTTACCCCCGACGAGGCCATCGATCTGAACGAGGCGCCATTGATGTTCAGTGAATCGCCGGCGCTGCGGCGGACGCCAGCCACAAGCGGTGACGCGACTGCTTCCTGCGGCCACCTCGCCAGCCACAAGAGGAGGAGGATGGCGGCAGGAAGGCAGGTTACAGAGGCCGGACTTTGTGCGACACGGAGGACAAGTTGTTGTGCGAGTCGAGGATGAACGTGAGCATGTGCGGCACGAAGGGCGCCGACCAAAAGAGGGATGCCTATTGGGCACGCATACATAAGGACTACACCGAAAGAAGATCGTATCCACCTCATGTTGAGTTGCCCAGGAGAAGAAGGAGGAGCGTCTGCTAATGGCCACCAACACGAACGACATGAGCCCCAACCAGAAGGCCTACTTCGTGGCTGAACGGAGGCGCATTCAAGATGAGATTCGAGACTTTTATTAACGCATGAATCTACTTATTACATATGATTACAACTAGAAATTAAGAAAACTACTCCTCGTCATCGGAGTCAGCCATGGGTGGCGGTGTTCCAGGCCCGTCGTCCGCCGGCGCCGCGTCTGGAGTTCCCGGCTGCCACTCCGGTTCTGGTGCCTGGGGGACGGCCGGTCCTTCATATGCGCCAGCCACACGGGACGGCCACGGGGACCAAGGTTCCCACGTCCATACGAACCGCCGTGTTCCGAAGCGAGGCGGCGGCGGTTGCACGTCCACACGAACCGCCGTGTTCCAAAGCGACGCGGCGGTTCGTGCGCCCGCAAGGTGTTCGATCTAATGCTCAAAACTATGGCCGTTTGGGGGTGGGGCCTTTGGGGTGCGCCGCTGTGGGCTGCACCCCCCAATTGACCGGACACAGGTCCGACACCCCCAATTGGGCCTCAATTGGGGGGTGCCGGACACGAATTTGGAGGCCCCCGGCGGAGATGCTCTAATGCCCTATTGCAACAGACTTAACACTCCCAAGTCCCAACAGTTTGACTAAGATCTAGAGCCTGGGATCCCTAAGGCATTCCGGCGCATACAAGCACTACATTAGGTAGACTTGGGAAGAAACGATTCCATAGCCCAAGTGCGACACGTACTTTATCTTAATATCAAATTAGAATTCATCATCGCTAAGTAGATCGTCAATAATATGTTTACGACATTCTCCGAGAGTTGTAATGTTAAGATCTTATTTACTTGCTCCTTCATCTTGGTAAACTACGATGTATCATGTTCCAAGTCTTTCCAGTCTCCACTATCCACTTATTAGAAAGTTTATCATAGTTTTCCCAAGCAATTTTATTCCTCTTTTTAGTCCCAAGAAGAAAAAGAAAACAACCTTCAACAACAAGGAAGAGCGGAAAATATTCCACAAGCAGAGTGCGGAGTGCACCCAAATCCTGGTTTATATACGTTAAATAGCAAGAACTCAAGAAGAAAAAGGAAACAATCTTAGACAACAAGCAAAAAATATTCCGCAGCAGAGTGCCGAGTTCACCCCAATCCTACTCCCTCCGTATCAAAATATAAGACTTTCTAGCCTTTTTCTGCACACACATGTTTTAGTGCAAGGTGAACCTTGCAATAAAACATGTCTAGATACATGTGTGCAGAAAAAGGCTAGAAATACATGTGTGCAGAAAAAGGCTAGAAAGTCTTATATTTTGATACGGAGGGAGTAGTTTATATGTTTAATTTCAAGAACTTAAGTAACGTTTCCCCAACAAACTAACAGCATGCTAGATTAACGAATGAATTACTATGTCCTGATACTAGGCAAACAAATTTCCCATACTAGAACAGTAGGTACACCAATATCATGCCATGCGTGGGGAAAGGCGGAGAGGATAGTATATACCGAGGGTGATGTCGCATCCGCCGAAGAACTCGCCGTCGATGTAGAGCTGCGGGAAGGTGGGCCAGCTGGAGTATTCCTTGAGCCCCTGTCGGAGCTGCTCGTTGGCGAGCACGTCGAGCGTCTCGAAGGGCACGTCGAGCGAGCGCAGGATCTGCACCACGGTGTGCGAGAAGCCGCACTGCGGGAAGTCCTTGGTCCCCTTCATGAACAGCACCACCTTGTGCGCCCCCACCACCTTGTCCAGCGTCTCCCGCATCGCGCCTCCGCCCGCCCCCGCCGCCAGGCACCGCACCGAGGACCGCGCGAGGCGCAGGGTCGGCGGACGAGGGGCCGCCGCGAAGCTGACGGAGTGCCGCGGACGGGCGGACAGAGGGATCCGGAGGGACGCGGCGGTGTAGGGGGCCGTGGCGGCGGAGACGGCTGTGGCCATCGCGGTGGCGTGTGGAGGTCGCGCGCCGGCGGCGAGAGAGATGGGGAGAGTCGTGGCTGTGGTGGACCGGGTGGCAGAACCGTAACTTCCCTCCGCCATTTGTGGCCGCCCGAGAAGGCCGGAAGCCCAAGAGGGCCCATATCCGGCCCGGCCCACGAGCCGTGGCGTGGCGTAGAAGTAACAAGAGCCAGCCGCTTGGTTCTCCCATTTCTCCACCGTGGGCGCCTCCTTTCCTAAAGCCCTAACTAAACCCATCTCCTCTCCACTCCTCCTGCCGCCGCCGCCGCCGCAATGGCCGCCGCCGCAGTGCTCCGGGGCGGCTCCCGCCGCGTCCTCGCCTACCCGACCCTCCGCGCCGCCGTGATCTCGGGCCCCGCCGCGCTCCCGGACGCGGCCTCGGCCGCAGCGCCCCAGCCGTCGCCGCCGCCGATGGCCGCGGGCCTCTGGGCGAGGTCCATGGCCACCTTCACCCGCACGTGAGTCCCCCCTCCCCTCAGATCTGCTATTCCTCCGCTGGATTTTGTTTGTGGCTTTCGAGTTCGTGGGCTGAATGATCTCTCGGGTGAATCTGTGGCAGGAAGCCCCACGTGAACGTCGGCACCATCGGCCACGTCGACCACGGCAAGACCACCCTCACCGCCGCCATCACCAAGGTCAGATCACACCGCGCTCCCTTCCATCTGTACCGCTGATTCTGCGTGCACGCTGTGTGTGGCGAACTGTCGGGGTGATCTGAATCCGTTTTTGTGTTGGCTGGGGGATGCAGGTGCTGTCGGAGACGGGGAACGCCAAGTCCATCGCGTTCGAGGAGATCGACAAGGCTCCCGAGGAGAAGGCCAGAGGAATCACCATCTCCACGGTCGGTTCTTTCTCTGTGCATATTGTTCTGTGTTCAAAATCTCCATTTGCAGATCGAGTTGTGATCGATTAGTCATGTGCGATTGTTTTGTGCAGGCTCATGTGGAGTACGAGACCGCGAAGAGGCATTATGCTCATGTGGACTGCCCTGGGCATGCCGATTATGTCAAGGTAACTGCTGTGGTTTTACCGTTTTAGGTATAGAATCTAGAGAGCTTGTCTTATACAGAACTAAGGAATGCGCTGCATGTTATATTCAGAATTTTGGTTTGACTGTCGAGTGAATTATCAAATTGATGGAATACCAGTTTCGACTTTTCAGTAGTCTTGATGACCTTCCAATTTAATCCTCTGTATCTGAATGGCTGCTTACAACATCTGAAATTTGCAATATAGAGCTTTTAGAATCCTTAATTGTCTAGTACACGCTGCGCTGACAGTTGTATGCTTTTAATTTGCCTGTATCTCTTAGAACATGATCACCGGAGCTGCTCAAATGGATGGTGGTATCCTTGTTGTATCGGCTCCTGATGGCCCGATGCCCCAAACAAAGGAGCATATTCTTCTAGCTCGACAGGTTTCGTATTCTGACAACTCTTGCCCAGCAATTTCTCTGTTTAGCACTTTTTTCTTTGAAGTTCTGTGGAGCAGACAAACATTTCTCATTTCTGTGTTCTTAGGTTGGTGTGCCATCACTTGTTTGTTTCTTGAACAAAGTTGATACTGTTGAAGATGAGGAGTTACTAGAGCTTGTGGAGATGGAGCTTCGAGGTATGCTAGGATATTCCAGTTCTCTACATTTGTATGGTTGGTCCATATGTTTCTCCTCTAAAGTGATTTTATTGTCATCCTTTTCCTGCAGAGCTCCTCAGTTTCTACAAGTTCCCTGGCGATGAGATTCCTATCGTCCGTGGATCTGCCTTGCATGCCTTGAACGGAACAAATGACGAGATTGGAAAGAATGCTATTTTGAAACTAATGGATGAGGTTGATCGGTACATCCCGGATCCTGTGCGGGTGCTTGACAAGCATTTCTTGATGCCAATTGAAGATGTTTTCTCAATTCAGGTGATTAGATTTTGTGATTTCTGTATACAATTATTGATGTTTAATTGTTAGAAAACCTAGCAAAACTATAGTATGTACGAGACCTCTCCATTGTTCAATGATAAATGAACTGTGCAATATGGTGCTAGTTCAGTTAATCGGGGCCACTTTGTTACCCCCAAAATCTTTTTTATCCGTTAGTCCCAGCGGTTGCACAGCCATGTATTGCCTTCTTTCTATGATATTATGTGTCTCTAGAGGGATTTCCCAGAAAATGACATGTGCACTAAATTGTTCATTATCAGACTATTTTAGTTTTGCTTATTAAATATTTTTTTGTCTTGGTCTATTCTATTTGCATAACAGTTGACCTTCTTGTAGTATCTGCACTTGACATTCTTTGTTAGACCGTACTCTGAAACACTGTATCACAAGTCTTTGACTTTAAGATGATCTAGACCCAGTTCATCATATTGATCGATTTTTGGTCATTGTTTATATGTACTCAGTTTGCAAACTTGAAATCGTCTTACCCATTTTTTTTTTCCTGTGTAATCTTTTGGTATAAGCATGAATGTTTATATCCTTGAGGAATAAGTACCTGCTCCATAAAATAAACCATCAGTGACCAAATAAGACATTAATATTGCCTGATCTTATTCATTGGTAGCTCATCTTACATTGATTAATTGGTTTCAATTTGCAGGGTCGTGGTACAGTTGTGACTGGACGTGTTGAACAGGGTACAATTAAAACTGGTGAGGATGTTGAGATCTTAGGTCTAACGGAGGTACGTTAAACCCTGTTTGTCGTTTCAATGCCTGATAAATGTTCCTGATCAATTGCTATCCTATGAGAGTTTGTTTTTGCATGAATTGGTAATAGAATTGATTTGAGTACTTCATTGCTGTCCTATAAGGCGGCCTTCTTTGACCAACACTACTTTTTTGCTCTGTCCATGGATTTAAGTACCTTCATGCAACGGTTGTGATTTGATGCATAATTTTAGATACATGTTATAGTGAAGTTGTATCTCAGACGATGATTTATAGGTATTATATACTCCCTCTGAGCCCAAATAAATGTCGCCCGTATAACTACGGAGTTGTACTTCGTATGTCCATTTCCAACAACACTTAAAAGGATCGGAGGGAGTATTTGTTTTGCCATATCTACTAAGCACACATGAGTTGACGTGTTCTAGATGCAACACTTGGCACAAACTGTTGGCATTAGTGTCTTAATTGTCCTCACAAGTTTATTACCCGTTATGTTGCCACTTTGATGTATCATGATGGAACATATTATTGGTCAGACTGGTCCCGTGAAGACTACAGTTACTGGTGTTGAGATGTTCAAAAAGATATTGGATCATGGAGAGGTAACAATTCTGAAGGGAAGCCATGTAATTTTCTTGGCTGATGTTTATTCTCGTGCTTACAACTCTTTGTGCGCAGGCAGGCGACAATGTTGGTCTTCTTCTCCGTGGTCTCAAGCGTGGTGATGTACAACGTGGTCAGGTCAGTATTCCTTATTCTAGATTGAACCTGTAGAAGTTGGATCTAAATTTACTTCTACTCATCACAAGCATGGTGAGGTTTTCTGTAATGCACAGGATTTTAATCTTTTCTGTTGATGCATGCATTTGCTTCACTTTGGTCTCATATTGGTGACACTATCTCCATCTGGTGGTTTTCTAATATTATACTTGCTGCTTCCATTATTGACTGTCATTCCACTATTTCAGGTGGTCTGCAAACCTGGTTGCTTGAAGACTTACAAAAAGTTTGAGGCCGAAATTTACGTCCTGACAAAGGATGAAGGTGGTCGCCACACTGCCTTCTTCTCAAATTACAGCCCACAATTCTACTTCAGGACTGCTGACATCACTGGGAAAATTGAGTTGCCTAAGTCCGTGGAGATGGTTATGCCTGGTGACAATGTAACGGCAGTTTTTGAGCTGATATCGCCTATTCCACTTGAACCAGGTATGCATACATTATGTACTGCTACAGACTTTTGGCCTCGTAATTGTTGTAGCCAAAAGAACATCATCGTTTTGTTACGTGCTATTTGCAGGGCAAAGATTCGCACTGAGGGAAGGAGGGAGGACTGTCGGTGCCGGAGTCGTAGCCAAAGTCATGAGCTAATAATCTGTTTCCACCTTTTTTTCCTTCGGCGTAGCGATTTTAGTAGACAAAACGAATGTTGATATGAAAGATTTGTCGGACCTGAAACACGAGAGATAATGAGAGTCATCAAGAGCAAAAGGGGACCACTATGCATGCATTTTGTTTAAGTGCATTTGGCCAGCTGCCATGGATATATGGTTTGCTGGCATTCTGAAGATTTCTTTTTTCTCATGTTGGGTAGTCTGCTGTATAGCACCGTGGCTTGTTACCTTGACACGCTTCTCAGGCATATATTAGCTCGGTGATTCAATAATTGACCGTCATGATGTGGTTTATGTGGTTTTCACTGGTCTACAATTCTTTATCCTTTGAACTTTTATGTAATTTTTATGGTGGTACGTGCTTTTCATCTTGAAAGTGAACCTGATATTTTATCTTGGATGGCAACAAGGTCTTTTGATGACTTGTTTATGTGTGTTATTTCGGCACCCAGTGATTAAAAGGGCAAAATATAACTGGCATCCATTCTTTACAGCTGATTCATGCACAGGAAAAGAAGAAAAAATACATAGACTTTCCTAGGTCGCCGGAGCAACGTAGGAGATCATTCTCCTCTCCTACGTTTATTCATCATTCTCCTCTAAAGAAGCTCCTCATGGTTCTCCCAAGCTGGAACTTCATAGGCAGGCACCCTCCATCAAAGCCATCCGTTGATCCTGGGCTTGGATCACCTGCCCGGTGCTTGCCCTGACGACTGGTGAGCCGTGCGCTCTCCATCGCCGGCGACGGGCAGAGAGGCGGAAGTGCATCGACTCTTGGTGGGCTCTTGGCCTTCCCCGGCTCATCCTCCCACTCGAAGGGCATCTTCCTGGTCGTCGGGCAGTATACTCTCATAGTCATAGACTTTCCTAGGTCGCCGGAGCAACGTAGGAGATCATGGCAAGGTGAGGTGGTGCTGTTGGCCTCCATGGGTGTTTGTGTAGCTAGGACATGACAGCACAAGAGAAGCGCTTATATAGACAGAGCAAGAAGGGAGGGTCACCGTCTCGCTGGTGTGATTGCTAACTAACCAAGGTTTGCTTTTCCCAAGTCAAACGCTTTGGTTTGAGGGGATGTTTGTGTAGCTTTTCTAGCGCTGGCTTTTGTTTAAAGATGACGGCGAGGAAGATCCCTGGCATGTGTCAATAAAACTTAGTCAACACACTTGGCACGTACACTTGTCCTCCATGGATTGGATTATTTGAGCGGATTTACACAAGAGAGCCTCTTCCCGTCTTGTACTAGTTCGTGTACATGAAACAGTTAAATCAATACTATGTATGCACTGCTCTACATTGGGGAACATAGCCACATAGGTTGGACCATCAAAGTTTAGGTACCGCAAGGTTTCCCTAAGTCAACTTGTGAAAAGAGTACGTCTAAAGAATTTGAATGATACCTTCAAGAATGAACACAAATCAGCATTCTGAGTCTATCACCACAAGGTTAATTTCTCAAAGACACATTCCCAGCCCTAGGAAAGGTTTCCAAAGACACATTCTGAATAGAGACGAATTTCATGAGATTATTGTCATTCCTTCACCACATCGATCAGCCGAGAATTATCTTCACAGACGAGGAGGCTCCACCACTTGTGAGTAGCTCCTTAATCCGACGCTTGCTGGTTTCATCCGACTGGGCTCTTTTCGGGGACTCGGGGTCGGCATTACACTTATCGCAGGTGCGACTTCGCAGCTTGATTCTCTTCAACCTCGTTGCTCGTTCCATGACTAGCCTTAGGTAGTTTGCCACTTTGTCTTCCTCCTCGAAACCTACCATCACCAGGGTTGCCAAGTTCAGATGCTTCAAATCCTTGGATGTTTGCCACACCACGTTGGTCTTCTCTGCACTATCCTCGGACGTTTGGTCACAGGAATGTCGAGCCCAAGTTAACTTCGCGCATGGACACAACAAATAAAAAATATGTGTTATATTAAAACTTGTCACCAGCCCGTATAGGACAACGTAGCAAAAGTTGCAACTAAATGTATCTTTGCCAGTTAAAATTTTGCATCGAAAGAAGTTTGAGATTCCTGCAGTAATAAAATTGCATATGCTTCCACGTGATTCCTACGAAGTTGCATCAATATTACTCCTATATATGTTAATCGGCTCACTTGTTCCTACGATTATCTCGACAGCGATACTTTGTAATGAAGAATTTAATAAAGAGCGTGATGTAAATTACGCAATGCAGATGCCAGGGATTCCTCAACATGAGGTATGATCCAGCAATATTTTTTTTTACTTGCATGGATATATTGTGTCTCTGCAAATTCGTATGGACCATTAACACATCCTTCAGATACAACTCATGTGTTTCCTACATCCCAATGACAATGAGGCATGTAAGCACTACTTGTAAGATTTGTGATAGATTAAAACTGGTGAGTGGTTGAGAATCAGATCAATTCTGGTATTGTTGCCAGTGTTGAATATCTGGAAACCTGATGCTAGAATGAGTCGTATCCAGATTAAGATGTGGATTATATAAAAAAAAGGCAAAGCACGGGACTTACAAAGAATATTTTCAGGGCAGGTGCAACTTCAAGGAAAAAGAGGGTCCAGTTCAGATCACAATCAGGAAAGATACGCGAAAGAATCACACACGTCAGCTTTCTGAATATAGCAGTGAGCTGCTTCGGATGTTCCGGCTGAATCCAAATCTGCAGCAAGAGCACAAATACACAAGTGAAATTGGCAGAGAAAATGAACACATCATATTATATAGATGCAGTGAATTTTCATGTGGCATCAGAAATTAAGTTACCATTTGGGATTCAAAGTTAAAATATTGCAGTACCTAAAGCTGTGGACGGCTATCTCCAATGTTCAGCGAGACGGGGAAGCCGACAAGTTCAGTTGGCGTTGGACGGCATCAGGGCAGTTCACCGTGCGATCGGCTTACAGAGCCTTCTTCGAAGGTTCGACGGCGATGCCCGGCGCGGCGCAGGTCTGGCATTCTTTCGCGCCACTGAAGGTGCGCCTCCACGCTTGTCTGGCACTCCGGAACCGCTGCTAGATGGCCGATCGTCGTCTACACCGTGGCCTGACGTCACACACGCTGTGCCCGCTTTGCTCGTCAGACAATGAAACGATGAATCATTTGACGATGCAGTGTCCGTTCGCAGCCGTTGTGTGGACCGGCCTGAATCAGAGGCTTGACTTGGCGCTCACGATCCCTGACCGCCAGTCCATATTGGCGGAGTGGTGGCTGAGGGCTGTGATGTCGCTATCCAGCAAGGAACAAAAGACGGCGAACTCATATATCATGCTGGTGATCAGAGCTCTGTGGCTAGAGCGCAATGCCCGGGTGTTCGAAGCCCATGCTTCAACCGTGGACCGAGTTGCGGATGCCATCGCGGAAGAATGCAGAATTTGGGCAGCCGTTAGGTGTGGGTTATGGCGAGGATAGTCCTTCTTGTGTTCTGTAGGGGCGAATAGCTCTAGTACGACGTCTTTCTGGGGAATTGTGTGCGATGCTACATCTTTCGTAACAATAGCTGTGGTGCGACATGCCTTTGTGCAGAAATAGCCCAGGCACGATATGGCCGTTAATTTATTATCCCACGCGGTAAACCCCGTTTGACCGTTCAATGGATAAGTTTATGACAAGTGGGACCTCACGCGTGCGTGCTCTAAAGCGGTGATAATAGCTCCGATGCGACACCGGTGGCGCGAGAAGAGAAGCGGCAATCGATTCGAGCGGCGGCGCAAGAAAAGAAGCGGCGATTCGAGCGGCGGGCGGCGACGCAGGGCTTGCGGTCGCAATGCAAGGTAAGGGCGTCGAGGGTGGATGGAGGTTGGGGTGGTGCGGGTCGCCGGTGGCAGAGGCGACCGGCGGCCCTATTTGTGACTCGTGCAGCGGCGAGGGACTCGTGCAGCGGCAAGCAACCCTACCGGATTTCAGTGAATCAGGTCTTTAAGCGGGCATGGAAGCGCTACGACATCGACGGTAAGGGTTTTTCGCTCGGCGGTCAATCGCCGCTGATGACGAGACAGAGGTATGCATCGATGCGAAAACTTGATGCGGGCGACCAGAGCAGCTCGGGCTGGAGCTCATCGAGCAGGGGTACCACATCGAGCAGGAGTTCATCGAGCAGGGGTACCACATCGAGCAGGAGTTCATCGAGCAGGGGTACCACATCGAGCAGGAGTTCAGCTAGTTCATCGAGCCTGGACATCGAAGTAGCTTTGATCCTATGCGAGATGAAGAATCAGCTACAGAGCTGGTAGATGGAGCTGGAAGCTTGAGCTGCATTATGTAGATAGGAAGTGTAGTGAATTTTGGTAGGTGCCTGAAAGTTCAGGCAATGTTTGTCCAGCGCTGGGAGCGTGTGGGGGAGTAATTTTGTGAACTGGGCATGTGGACTGCGTTCTGTCGAACACCCTGGGGGCGTGCTCTGGACATCCCGATGTTGTCATTCGCACATTCCGTTGGGTTAAACCTTGTAAAAAATGTAAATTATCGTGTCATCTGTAGAAACAATGTTTTACTTCTTTATTTAGACTTACCAGAATGATTTACTTTTTCGGAATATTGCTGTAGACGACGCAGCCGTGCGCAGATCTTTTTTTTTCGAGAAAAATGAAAAAGTTTCACTGTGGGCTAGATGAATGGGCCAACTCCATCCAATTAGGCCCAGTAAGTGTAGGAGCCATTTCAGCCACTTTTGTTTTTTTTTTATTTGAGCCACTTTTGCCTTTTAGTGTAGAATGCTTAGGGTTTCCAACTAGGTAGAGGCTTATGTCATCTGTAGACAAAATGATTTAATTTTTTATTTAACTTACCAAAATTTAAATATTGCTAGTGTTGCTAGTGTTACCAAAATGTAAACATTTGTAACTATTACCTCCAAATGGTTAGATTTTTCGCAAACAGAGGCATAGCCTAGTGGCAAAGGGTTGATGCTCCCTTTGCCCACCTAAGTTCGAGTCCCCTTGCTCGCAATTTAGGTGTTGCACATTATATGTCCTAGTCCAGTAGCTTTGTGGGTCGGGCATCTCACTATTATAGAATTTCTATAATAGTGAGTTGTCCCATCCATTAAAATATTGCACTTGGACAAATTCTTTTGAATTTTTGAATATTTTTTATATTTTGATTCAACTTTGAATATTTGAATTCAACTTTGATGTACATGTTATTTGTACATGTTATTATGTAGTAGGTTGATCTAACTTGGTCATCCCCATTTCTAATCCTGTCATTTTTCACATCGGTTCTCCAAAATGAGCTACAAATGAGCCCCAAAGGTAGCCCAAA
The DNA here is from genome assembly GCA_947311845.1 of Poa pratensis. NCBI lineage: Eukaryota > Viridiplantae > Streptophyta > Magnoliopsida > Poales > Poaceae > Poa > Poa pratensis. The sequence continues at coordinate 4,256,069 of CAMZMU010000115.1, read as the reverse complement.
CAGCACCATTTCTAATCCTGTCATTTTTTCGACCTTCTCCAAATGATCTCAAACTCTAGGGTTAACATATATTGCACTAATATAGTGTCCTAGAACAATTTTTAACTCAAAACTTGTTTAAAAGTTGGTTTGATTTTAGTTGACCAATTTTTGAAATATTCAAAAAATATTCAAAAAACATAAAAAATGCAAATCCAGTGCACATGGTCTTAGTTTATCATGTACTAACAGCTCCAACTGATAAACAAGGTCTACATACATATTAAACAAGAAATGTTTCAGTATGGTATGAAATCTCACAACTCAAACTATAGAGTTCATAGTTTGAGATGTGTGATTTCACACCATATTGAAGCATTTCTTGTTTAATATGTGTCTAGACCTTGTTTATCAGTTGGAGATGTTAGTACATGACAAAATAAGACCATGTGCACTGGATTTGCATTTTTTTTGAATATTTCATGAATATTTCAAATTCGGTCAAACCCAAGTTTAACCAACATTTAAACAAGTTTTAAATACCAAAATGAAAAACTAAGCCTGGTTCATTCTTAGTCACACCAAAATGAAGCTTTGGTGATTTTTTTAATTTTTTAAATTTTCAAAACATCAAACCCTCTCTCACTTCCTTGAACTCCTGCAACTTCGTTCGTGGTAAGTCATTTGTGTGAAGGATTTCTCATGAAAATACTCATATACAAGGTTTATATTTTTTTTCATAACTATGTCATGTAAGTAGACCATGTGCGCTGGTTTTATGTTATTTTGATTTTTTTTGAATTATTTGTGCTCATTTGAATGTTTGGTCAAACTTTGCACAAAACCGTTGACCGACTCAAAATCAAAGTTTATATTTTTTTTGATAACTATGTCATGTAAGTAGACCATGTGCGCTGGTTTTATATTTATTTGATTTTTTTGAATTACTTATGCTCAACCCTAGCTCATTCCATTGATATCGTGAACGTGTGAATGTTGGAATTGAAATGTGGATATAACAAGTTTTATATTTTTTATAGCAACTTAGTTGCATAAGTAGACCATGTGCGCTGGTTTTATGTTGTTTTGATTTTTGTTGAATTAGTTGTGCTCAACCCTAGCTCATTCCATCGATAGCTTGAATTGTGTGAATGTTTTTCATTTAACTGTGGATATAACAAGTTTTAATTTTTTTTAGCAACGTAGTTGCATAAGTAAACAGTGAGCGAAAGTTTCATATTTATTTGATTTTTTCTAAATTATTTATGCTCAACCCTAGCTCACTGAAACCCTAAACCCCGGAAACCCTAAACCCCGTCCGAAACCCCCCTGCTTCAGAGCCGTTGATCGCTGGTTAGTGAACGGTTGGATCAGAAGGAAACCCCCGATCCGCGCCACTCCCAGTTCTGCGCTCTGATTGGCCACTCCCAGTTCCGCGCCATTCCTAGAAAAAAAACTAAATTTGGGCCCAGCAGCAGGATTTGGCCCGCTAATGTTTTTTCCTTGATTAAATTCACGGTGCGCCGTTCAACTTTGGGCCCAGCCCAGCCCTTTCTCAGGCCCAGCCGACCGCCTCCCGTTCCCCTCCCTATATATCCACTGTATCGTACCCTAGCTATTATCCCTCCACTCCACTCTCGCCGCCGGCCACGCAATCCAGCCCCTCCGCCACAGATCAAGCCCCGACGTGCGACGAGGATGAGGCCTGTAGGTTCCTGCTCGCGCGGCGGCCATTCCGGCCGCGGTAACGGCTCCGACGAGGAGCGGAGAAGGCAGAAGCGGCCGGCGCCCGCTGACCCCGTACGGGCTAAGCTGGTTGCTTCCGACGGCGGTCGGAAGCGCGGCGCTCGCGCGTGGACGAATATGGGGCTGGCGGTGCCGCCTGCGTACGCCCGGCGCGAAGTGGAGGAGTACGACCGCGCGATGGCGGGGCGGCGAGAGGCACGGGGAGCTCCTCTGGCGCGGGGACCTCCGCCATCGCACGAGCACCGCTGCCGCCGCCGAAGAGGGAGGAGGAGGAGCTGCAGGGCGCGGCACCGCGCGCCGGGCGCGGGCTTCTGCCGGGAGACTTCGTCGACGACGGCGACCTCGACTGGGTCACCGCCGAGCTGATGGAGCGCACCAAGGACGAGCAGCAGCAGCTCGAGGCCGACCGGGAGATGAAAAGGGAGCTCAACGAGTACCGCTACCGCCAAGCCATCGAGGAATCCAAGGCCGACATGGGATGGGGCGCCTCCGACTCCGACTCTGACTCCGGCTGAGCGGCGCCGCCGCCTCGTCGCCGCAGCACCCCTGGGGCTCAGGTGAGCCCAATTTTGGATGGATCGATGGGGGTTGGAGCTGCGGTTGATGTCCGTCCTCATTTGTAATAGCTAAGAACTACTATGTTTGCTTGCCCGTGCGGCTTTTGCTCCGACGAGCCGCCGTTAAAACTACTCCGTTTGTAATAGTAATGTAATTATCTACTATGTTTGCTTGTTGTTTGTTAATTAGAGTTCGGTTCAATGTGTATTGGTTCGGGTTAATTTGAGTTATTGTCTGAATCGGAGCTCGCCGGCGTTGCGTGCTTCGTCGCTGGAGAAGAAGAGGAAGGATGCGCGCGAAAGGGAAAACGGTTTAACCGTCGTCGCTGCTGTCTGGGCCCCACGCTGAAGTGGGTCCCACCAGGCTCCACTAATCCGTGTGGGTCCCACCCCTAATCCTGACGGTGGTTGCGCTTAAGGGCCTTGTTGTGCCTGGGCTATTTTTGCTCAGAGAGATGTCGTAGTATAGCTATTACAACGAACGACGTCGCTGCTCATCGATTGCCGTGAAAAAACGTCGCATAGGAGCTATTTACCCGTTCTGTAGATGCCGAGGATCTTTGTTGTTCCCGGCATAGTGGCCCTGGACGGCAATGGCGCTCGCTATTCGCTGCTGTTGTTGCCACATGCCCTAGCTAGCTCTCTCTCGCTCAGCTCACGGACAGAGGTAGAAGAAGCACAAGTTTTTCTGGCGACGAACGCCGCCACGGGCGCACCAACGCCCTACTCTTTTTTTACGCCAGGGCCTTTTCCTCTCTCTATATTCACTTGGCTCAACCAAACGAACAGCTTACAATGGTGTTTTATAGCCTCCAGCACCTGAGCAACTCCTCTTGCGGCCCTCGTGCGCACGTCCACACGAGCCCCTCGCAAACCGGCATGCCTCATACGTGAGCAACTCCCTCACGCGCATGAACCGATCGTCTCCGAGCTATCCGCGAGCCATGCCCAGTGCTTCCGCAACTAACACCTAGCTAGCCTGTGCACTAACAAACTCATGCATGCCGCTAACCACTAGTCTAATGAAGATTACTACTAACAGCTGCCTCCTTGTAATCGTTGAACTTTGTCTCTCTTCCTACTTAATATAATAACCCGCAGATCTCCTGCGGGTTCTCTAAAAAAAAAGTTAAAATATAATTTCGATAGGTTCCTGGCACTCTTTGAGAAGCACTCGCTCAGGGCGAATGGTGGTTGCCACGCCTTGGTATGAGAAGAAAGGTTCAGTATTTGAAGCTCGGGAACGTAGCCGAAACGCAGCGGCGGGTTCTCGGAACGCCAAGAATAGCACGATAGTTGTGTGAACTTTGGGACAGAGACGAGCTCGATCGTGCATCCAACATCGATGAGGTCGAGCTTCGTAATTATGGAATTTGGCACGTCAATCTTGAGCACAGACTGCCCTACCAAATCACAGGATGTTAAGGATAGCTGCTTCAGCCTATCGCAACCGCCGAGGAGGCTGGTCAAGTTGCAGTCCCCAAAGTCGAGGTATGTGAGTGATAGGCCTGTGAGCCACCGGAAGGCGACGGGGAAGGTGCGGGAGAACGACTTGAACTGCTGCCCCAACTTGGCGTCATCTTGCTCAGGGGCATCCAGTTCAGCATTCAGGTCGTCGTCTTGCTCAGGGGCATCCAGTTCAGCATTCATGTCGTCATCTTGCTCAGGGCAGGGCCGGCTTAAGCCCAGTGCGAGAAGTGCGACCGCCCGGGGCCCCGCTAAAATAGGGGCCCATTATAGATATACGTTATGTATATATATTACAGAGTAAAGGAAAAAAAAAGGCCCAGCAAGCAACTAAGTACGTCCAGCCCATCTAGCAGCCCAGCTAGCGTGAGCCCAGCAAGGCAGCAGGCAGGCAAGCAGCCACACGCCCACGCACGGAACGCTGCTCGGTTGCCCTTTCGTTTCCTTTTCTCGATCTTCTCGATCGTTTCTGGAGAGAATGAAGCGTCCGTCCCCAACCAGAGAGTCAGAGATGGAGAGGCATCGGCACCAGCGCACCGCGGCGACCGGCGAACCGAACAAGAAAATTAGTTTGGAGATCAAATTGAGAAGAATATGCTGGATAGTATTGATCTTGACACTCTCATTGATGATTTTGCGTCAAAAAATGCACGGAGGTCTCGTTTCTCATGATTAATGGAGGTTAGCGAGCTATTTCTATATGGTTTTTGTGCATTGTAACCTCTATGATACTTGGTTTGGAACAAACGCAAGAAAAATATCAGTTTTATGAGTTTATGGCAATTGTATCTATTCATGTATCGAATCAATTTTTTTTCTTTGTTGGGCCCATCGGTGAAGTTCTCACCGGGGCCTTTGAAATCATAGAGCCGGCCCTGGCTCAGGGGCATCCAGTTCAGCATTCAGGTCGTCAGATAAGTGAGGGATCACCTTGAACTCGAAGCGGTCAGTCTCACCATGGCTCAGGATGTCCTCGACGACGGCGATAGGTGAGGGGCCGACGGGTGGAAGCGGAGCCGGAGGATCTTGACGGCATGCCTGCTTCCGCAGTCGCACTTGCACTCAGCCGGCCAAGGACACGCTGACAGTAACGTGCACACGGCATCCGTGAACGCGTCCATGGTCTCAAACATCGTGGTGCCCTGGAATTTTTCAGCGTCGAGGTTCAAGCAGGAGAGCTCGAGACCGCGCCGGCACGGACTGCTTGAGGAAGGTCAAGGTATTCAAGGATCACCAGGAGGAGGTCGTCCGGGAGCGCGCTGATTATGTCTTCATCCTGGCCGATTTCGGACAGCGGCGGCGTCTCCATGGTTGGAGGCCCGGTCGAGCGTCTGATGGATTGCTCTGGGTGAAATCTCAAGGATCCAGCACGCTGGCCGGCATTGGTACACAAGAGAGAACGAGGCCGGTGTGGACTTATAATCCTTGTCCACGACGTCAGCCATGCAGCTACAAAATCTAACAGGTAAAACACGTCACTTTTAGAGAACTTGCCTGTGGTAAGATGGTTAGGAGGGTGGTTGTACGCCCAGCCCTGTTTCTCATTTAGGCGGAATATTCTTCAGTGGGAGGCGACGTTCCCGTCGATAGCGAGGTGCCCGTGGTGAGTTCGTCAATCTCAAGACCTGATCCGTCGGCTCAGTCTCTCGGAGGTGCTCATAGGGATAGGGTGTGCGTGTGTGCATTCATAGGGGTGAGTGTATGCGCGTGTATATGAGCGTCTACGTTGTACTGTGTTTCGCAAAAAAAAAAACACGTCGCTTTTATTTTGACACGAGCACGTCGGAACCTGATTCTCTGCAATACGGAATCCAAGTAACACTTTGCATACAGGCAAATCCCCTTTTATATTTGAACATGTGGCAAGTATATATGTTTACGTGATTTGGTATTCTATGATAGTATGGTGATAAAATTACACAATATAGATACAAGACCCACAATCGAGTGTAATAAGGTAGTCGCTCGAGTCCACGAGAACCTTCCCGTGGTAGGATGGTTAGGAGAGTGGTTATGCCCTCAGCCAATCAGAGTTCAAACCGTAGGTTTGACACTGGTGTTTCTCATTTAAGGCGGAATATTTTTCAGTGGGAGGTGACGTTCCCATCGACAGTGAGGCGCCTGTGATGACATTGTCAATCTTAAGACTCGACTGGCCAGCTCAGTCTCTCGAATGTGCTCATAGGTGTAGGCTGTACGCGCGTGCATTCAATACAGGAGTGTGTGCGCGTGTATGTGAGCGCCTACGTTGTACTGTGTTCGAAAAATAAAAGTCGCTCGAGTCCACTGTGCGTTTGACCAAATTTCATATTCAATTATGACCCAATGCATGAGCAGGCTTATAAGAAAAAAAAAATCTGAATTCGCAGTAGGATCAGCATCTGCCTAGTCGAATAGCAACTTGGCATAGTATTGACCAAATTTCATATTAAATTATGACCCAACGCACGAGCAGGCTTACAAGGCAAAAAAAAAAAAATCTGAATTCGCAGTTTGATCAGAATCTGTAGGGATGTAAATGGTATGAATAGTTTCCGCTCCAAATCAGCATCTGTTTTTGAAAATACGGTATGTAGTTATAGAAATCCACCAGATATGAATGTGGATGTGGATATTGGACAAGTGGATATTCGACGAATATGGTAGCGGAAAAGGTACGGATAACAACCGACATATATGGTTCATCCGACATTTTTTTAGGATTATCCTACGCCCGCGAATAGGATTATCCATAAAATTAGCCACACCCCAAATACCCAGACAAACTATTATGTAATGCTATTGTTGGTATTGTATATTTACACTTTTATTATTGCTTATAGTTAATATATTTGGTTGCCTTTCGATCATCGTGATTTTGTGCGATCACACAAGCTGATGTATTGTACAAACAAGCGTGCAACTTTGTATAAATTCAAGTGTTACATGCTTTCCAGTCAAGTCATTTGCAATTTGCATTAAAGAAACAAATTTCTATTTTTTTGTGTGTATTTATTTGAGTATCCGTTCCGAGTCCGTTCCGAATCCGCTCCATATCCGACATCCGATATAATCGCATTCGAAGCCGCATCCGAATTCGGCTACAACACGACGCATCTTCAGCATGGCTCCGCCTCGTGAAGAAGCTGCGGCACCGACCGTAGCTCCGCCATCAGGTTGAATTTGAAATCTGGTCAATACTTTGCCAAGTGTTACACTCGGCAAACTAGGCAAAAAAGGTAAGCGGGAAGCGCGGTAAGTTCGGGAGGAAGAAATTCGAAAGGTTTGTCGAGTTTCTATTAGGGCAGGCAAAAAACATGTGCCCATCCTGCGCCGTTAGCCCGCAGGCTTGACTGCCACGTGTCCCACATGTTTGCGTAGTGTCAACCCTTTGCCAAGTGTTTTTTGTATTTTACACGAGTGTCGTTTGTTTACCGAGTGTATTTCTGACAACTTTGCCGAGTGGTAAATGTTTGCCCATTGTTTTTGAGGACTTTACCGAGTATGAGCTAGTTGCCGAGTGTCTTTTTGTGGACAAAGCTTTGCCCTGATCGAGAGGTGCCAAGACACAACAACACACCACACCACACAACTCCATACAAGCCTTCTCTCCCAGCATGATTTCTCCTAAACACTTAGCATCAGCGATGAGCCAATGCCGAATCTCCTTTTTGATCTTGTCGAGGATAAAGAAAGGAGCGGCGAACTTGTTGTTGAAAACGTGTGCCTTATGATTTCAAGTGCATCCGGAGGGACATAAAAATATCTACTCCACCGTTGCCCTCGATATCATTCCCAGCTGGGCTCAGGGGCGAAGCCAGAGATAATGTGCAATGGTTCATCTCTATTAAACTGTTGTGTCCAACCAAACAATGATGGTGCTAACCAATGGTTCATCTCTATTAACGACGTCGTTTGATAAAACAGCTCAGAGACAACAGTTGGAACGGCCCAAATAGTCACGGCCCGACACGGCTCTTTTACGCCCTTAAACGGAAGGAACTGTTAACAAATTTGGATTACGTGACTTGGCTGTTTGAACACGAGACCCACCACACCAGTCGACCGTTGCTTCGTGGGACCCACTGCGTGCCACCTCAGACTGGGATCCACCACTGGGACCCACCACTTATCCACGTCAACATTGTCGATTTTAAAAGAGCCAGAGTCAGCCCCCGCTCCCGTGCTCGTGCCCTGCCCCCGACATCACCGTTGCCTCCCTTCCCCTGTTCTTGTGTGCACCTTCTTCTTCCTCTTCTCCGGCAACGGTCCACGGCGGCGGCGGTGAGGGATGTCCAGCTCCGCTTCTGGCTCCCAGAAGTCATGGCTGCGTTATGGAGAAGTCCTGATGACTAGATGCCCGGACTGCCCTCGCCTAGATCCACTGAAGCGCTTGACATGTGTGCGCTCGACTAGGGGCAATGTCGGTCGGAAATTTGTCAAATGCGAGAGTGCCCAGCATCGTGGGAAGGATGGGAAGGTATGGTTTGTCCTGATTTGCCTCGATTTGGCGTGATTTTGATTTTGCACTCTGGATTTGGGAATTAGGGTTTCTGTTCCCCTTTTTAGGATTTAGAGGAATGCGGCTATTTTCAGTGGATGGATAAGTACATTCGGGATCGAGGGCTTCAAGTTGAAGTGCTGCCCCCCAATTCAGGGGCCCTCGGCTCCCATCTCGTCTGCTGTGGAGGAGGAGATCTCAAACAGAACCGATCGTCCATTGGATGATGTTTTGGTGAATAGGGAGTTACATAAACTGAACAAGCAGTTGAAGAAGCAGTTGAGCCAGATTGTGGAATTGAAGAAGCAGTCAAACATGATGGCCGGAGCATTTTATGTGTGTATCATTGCCCTTTATTTGGTGTTTCTTTGTCGTTCGGATTAGGAATTTTGATTTAGGAGTTGTGGATTTTGATTTAGGATTTGTTTGTAAGATGAACTATGTTATGAATTCGAATAAATTAGCTCTAAATGTTTCCAGTCGAAATCGAAGGCATATAAATTGAGGTGGAAATTAGCTCTGAATTCAGTTAACACCTCGAACAGGTTCAGTTAGCTGTTCCTGAAATAGAAACACCGACAAGTTCATGGGCCCGTTGTTGGGCCAAGCCGTGAGTGCTCACTTAAATTAAGTGAAGGAAAAAAAAGAATTTCGTGTTGGGCCAAGCCGTTGTTCGGCCCTTTGTTGGGCCAAGCCGTTGTTGGGCCCGTTTTACGACGTGTTCGACCGAAAAAATGGGTTGAATGAAATATTGTTGGCCAAAAATTATGGTGTGTCGTGTTGGCTAAATAAAATATTGTTGTGTTGGCTAAAAAAATAACATGTCAAGTTAAAAGAAATGTCTACTTGGCGCAAACATAGGTGTGTACGTGTCAAGTTTTGGTGTGTACGTGTCAAGTTTTTGTGTGTACATAGAAGTCATTTTTTTATAGTTTTATAAAATGACCCCATATTGATCAAGGACACTATATTAGTGCACTAGATGTTAACCCTAGAGTTTGAGGTCATTCGGAGAAGGTCGAAAAAATGCTCGGATTAGAAATGGGGCTGTTTAGGCTACCTTTGGGGCTCTTTTTTAGCTCATTTTGGAGAACCGATTGCATGTTGGAGATGTGTGTAGGTGTTCTGATGGATCATGTAGCTTAATTTACTTGGTTTCTCTAATGGAAATCAGGGGAAAATATATATAATAAACTGGCAACATGAACTCGGGAGAAATATATATAATCACTCGATGACATAAACTTGATGATACAAACATTGCCCATGATACCAAGGGATACGAGCTCCATGACACAAACTCGATGACACAATCACACGATGACATAAACTCGATTACACAAACATAAACTCGATGACACAAAGTAAACTAGCAACATAGGAAATTAAATTAAACGGGCAAACCCTACCCCTACGCCAAGATCCAACGTCAACGGGCAACACATCTTGGGTGGTGGGCAGGCGGGCGCTGCAGATCCACTTCACTCCTCGTCCTCGTCGGGGAAGACGTAGGGAAGGCAGTGCATCTGGTTGGCGGTCGGGAAGGTGCAGTCCCACTCGGTGAAGAAGTTGTAGACGGTGAAGCAGATGAACTCAGAGCCGCACCAAAACGCTTGGACGAGGAGATGGTAGGCGTCGTAGGGGTTGGTGAAGGTGACCTTGAGCCTGCTGCCTCCCATATGGACCTCCTCAAGGGTGAACATGGGCTGAATGCCCACGGGGAGGTGCCTGAAGCAGGACCTGAGGAAGAACCGTGCGAAATCGACAGGCCCCCTCCACCTAGAGATGGCCCAGCACCTCAGGGTGTTCTCCACGACCCTGCCCGGTGGGTACTGCCGCTCTTGGACGATGGCAGGACGGCGGAAGGTTGGACCAGTGTACTGCATGGTGGCCGGAGGGCTACGGCGGTAGAGGGGCTCGTGGTTTCGATAAGAAAGATGGAGAAAGATGGAGGGCGATGGGATGCGATGTGAGAGTTGGAGAAGGATTGGGTGCTCTTTTATAGCGGCTGATCTTGTTTAATGCGATGTTGGGGAGGTGAAGTGAAAAAACGTGTTTACTGCGACGACGGCACGCGCAGTGGCTTGTTTCAGTTCTGCGTGCACACTGCAAACATGTTGCGCATCGTCGATGGCAAGCCCACCGCCTCTGTCAGCCCCAAAAGTCGAGCCTTCGTCGAGCTGCGAAACAATAGCGCTGATACTACGTGGCGTACGCGTTGGAAGCGGCGTGGGCTTCATCGAATTGCGACGTCTGCATGCACTGCCGTGAAAAACGACCCGTCGCTGCGCGCGTGCATGCATGGAAGCGGGGCCCACTCTGGCGAGCGCATGTATGCGTCTACCACGGCTCGACCAAACGGTCCGAGTGCACTGCTTCCCAGCCAATCAGGTAGCAGAACCGGCTATCCCACAGTTCGTGTGTGAGCTCGCCTTCTAGAAGACCAGATCGCACAGCCACAGTTAAGCAAGACCAGATCGCACGGTCACAGATCGTGTATGAACAGATCGTGGGTTTCGAAGGGATTTGGAGGGGAGTCAACGTGTTCTTTAAAGTTTGAAATCTTCAGTAGCTTCATTTTTGAGTGAGGAACAAGGATCCGGGCTTAGTTTTTGAGTTCACTTTGCCAAACTTGTTTAAATGTTGGTCAAACCCAAGGATCCGGGCTTAGTTTTTTAGTTCACTTTGCCAAACTTGTTTAAATGTCGGTCAAACCTAGGGTTTGACCAAAATTCAAATATGCATAACATATTCGAAAAAAATCAGAAAAATGTAAAACCTACGCACTTAGACTTCTTATGTCATATACTAACAATTACAGATGGTAAACAAAGTATAAATACATTTAAACGAAAAAATCATGTATCTAATATGATATCTCAACTCTGTTGTATGAAGTCACTCAGGAGTGAAGAGAAGTGGTTCTGGGTTTCGAACATGAAAAATTCAAAAACCTCCTCAAAGCTTCATTTTGGAGTGACTAAGAAGAATCCAGGCTTAGTTTTTCATTATCATGTTTTAAACTTGTTTAAATGTTGGTCAAACCTAGGGTTTGACCAAAATTCAAATATGCATAATAAATTAAAAAAATCAGAAAAATGAAAAACCTGCGCACATAGTCTTCTTATGTCATATACTAACTATTACAGTTGATAAACGAGGTACAAATACATTCAAATAAAAAAATCATGTATCTAATGTGATATCTCAACTCTGTCGTATGAAGTCACTCATGAGTGAAGAGAAGTGGTTCTGGGTTTCGAACATGAAAATTTCAAAAACCTCCTCAAAGTTTCATTTTTAAGTGACTAAGAAGGATCCAAGCTTAGTTTTTCATTATCATGTTTTAAATTTGTTTAAATGTTGGTCAAACCTAGGGTTTGACCAAAATTCAAATAAGCATAACAAATTAAAAAAAATCAGAAAAATGAAAAACCTGCGCACATAGTCTTCTTATATCATATACTAACTATTACAGTTGATAAACAAGGTATAAATACATTCAAACGAAAAAATCATGTATCTAATGTGATATCTCAACTCTGTCGTATGAAGTCACTCATGAAGAGAAGTGGTTCTTTTATAGTTTTATGAAATGACTCCATATTGGTCAAGGACACTATATTAGTGCACATGATGTTAACCCTAGAGTTTGAGGTCATTTGGAGAAGGTCGAAAAAATGCTCAGATTAGAAATGGGGCTGTTTGGGCTAACCTTTGGGGCTCTTTTTTAGCTCATTTTGGAGAACCGATTGCTTGTTGGAGATGTTTACCCTACCAAAATGAGCATAACAACTGAGAAATGACTTGGGGGTCACGGTTAAGCCAAAAGCCGATAAAAATATTTCAAATATTTGGAGAAATTCAAAGTTGGTTCAAATTCAAATTTGAATTAAAAAGATACAAGTTAAAGCAATCATTCATGTTTACAATTATCACACAAGTTTCACGCCTCAAATTCAATTGTTCACACAAGTTTTCTCTTCTTTGCACTCGATTTTCTTTTCTTCTTACCACTTGATTGTGCCGGCACACCACACAAAACCCTCATGCTCTTGGTTTTCTTCACGTCAGTAGCACTAGGCTGCCGCACATCACGTCCTAGATCTTGCTTCGGCTTGTGCACCTCATCAACACACACAAGTTCTTGTTTGTTTTCAGTTGACACCTCAACAGACGACAGATTCAGTTCCAGACAGCTTCAGTTCGCACCGCAGCATCCAAAACTGAATCAGATGGCACCACATCATTCAAAACTGAATCAGTTTGCACCAAAGCATCCAAAACTGAATCAGTTTGCACCAAAGCATCCAAAACTGAATCAGTTTGCACCTTAGCATCCAAAACTAAATCAGATGGCACACTTCTCTTTCTTCGGCCATTTAGTTTAGCCATTTTTGTTGCCCAGCAATTTTCAACAAAAAGGGTTCAAAGGGCTCACTTGCACACTTTCTTCTGAAAAAATAAAACAGAGTATGAAAACATAGTAGCAATTGCAGGAGAATTTAAATAAATGATCAAAAACTTGAACTTACTTTGGTTTTTCTAGAGTGTAACGGCATTTGGGAGATCCAAGTACCTCACACAACTTGCATCTATTTTTGTTACCTTTCTGAGGCCGTTTTGGTTTATCATCTTTTTCCCCCTCTTACTACTACTACCTTTCTCAAACCAGGCCTTGAATCTACTCATTTTAGGCCTGCCAGCCTTTCTTTTGGCAGGGGGGGACACATAGAAAATTCAAAATCCACTTCAGGCCACTGCGACTGATCTGTAAGTGGTGGTATTGGAGTTGCATACGTAGCCTTGAATCTTGCTACTGGGTAATATTCATGCAGATAAGGGTGCATGTTTACCTTCGGTTTGGAAGCCAAGAAGAGTATGGCATGCTCATATGGTTTTCCAGTGTGTTGCCACTCCAGGCAAGTGCATTCATGTAGTTCTGTGTCAACCATATGCCTTCTTCCAGTCTTGGTATCTCTCACTTCAGCGACCCACAATGAAGATTTCTCAACTGTCAAATGTGTAAGATTTCTGCTCCTGTTAACCACCTGCTGTACCACTGCTGGAAGCTTATCCCCTTACAGAACATCACCTAATCTTCTTCTCACAACCGCATGATCATGATCCTGATTTGGTCAACCTTGTCATGCACAGGCAAGTCTTTCAACTCCTTCACCTTGTTGTTAAAACTTTCTGCCAGATTGTTGTTGATATGATCACACTTGATGGCCATATTAAATCCTGACCTATACCACAAAAGAGAATGATATGCTTTCAGCCAGTGCTCAAACTCGGGATCTGATGCAATAACCTTGGCAAGGTGATAAGCATGTGTCTATTTAAAGTAAGATCTAGCTCTACTCAGATTGTGGAAATACATTCTTGACAATATTTTTTAGCCCTGTACAAGCATCAGTGTGTATAGCCAAAGGTGCCACTGGCGCAATGCATCTTTTGAACTGCATCATGAACCATGTCCATGAAGTCTCTGTCTCTAATTGAAATAGGCCAATAGCAATAGGAAACATCCAGCTGTGTCCATCTAGAGCATTGCATGCTGCCAATTGACCATTCCACTTTCCAGTCAAAAAAGATGAATCTATGCTCAAATATGGCCGACACCTTGCTTTGAAGCCATCGATGCAAGGCTTTAAAGCCATAAAAAATTTGGAGAAAAAAACCTTGCCATCAGGTGCAACCTCGGTATCTATCTCCACAACATTGCCAGGTGACCTCTTCTCCACCTCTACCTTGAAACTATACAGCATCCTGAAGGTATTTGCCCAATCACCATATAATTCTTTCATTGCCTTCTGTTTTGCCTTTCACACTGTGGTATATTTTAGCTTAATAGGGTACTGCTTTACCATGTCTACTTTCAGTCTCTTTGCAGTAGTGTTTGATGTTTTGGCTAAAATAGGAGCGATCTTTTGTGCAACCCAGGCCTGTGATGTCATGGTTGAGGGATTCTGTGAACTAGTAATACAAGTTTGTTCATGTGGGATTTGATTAATCCTGACTGTATTTTCATCAGGTTGGCGTCTAGCAGAAATGTACCACTTGCAATGCTTGGCACCCCCATCAAAGCCTCTGCACTTCACATAAAATTTCTTTGTATCTGTCCACAGAGTCTTGGTGTCAAACTGCCTCTTCACTGCATAAGTCCTGAAACACATCCTAAACTCATCCATGGTTGGAAAAAACTTTCCTACATCAATAACAGGGTTCTCTCTGTCATATACATTTATCATCTCATCATCATTATCATCATCTACATCATCAGCAGCTTCCTTCATCAACTCTGGATCCACATCTTCAGAACCAGCAGCCGCATTAGCCTCATCCTTCTTCTTCTCCTTGTCTTTATCATCTACTGTAATTCCAAACATTTCCGCCATCTCAGTGTGACCAAATCAGTAAGGTCTTTCAGTTGTACTGAATTCCAGTCAACAACAGCCATATTTGCAGCACCATCACAGCCCTCTTGTGCATCATCAGCTAACACAGTCACTTCGGTTACAATGGGCATTATCTGTCTACTTGCAGGCCAATCATCATCTGCAATCTGCATAGCCAACTTTGATGGCACATATCCTACCCTTGAATCTGATTTCAGATCAACCAGCTCGGCATAAAATGTAGCACGTTTGGTTGTCCAGCCGTCTTGCCGATCGATTCATTAACAAGCGCTTCGCCATCCTCCACTCTCACATACTCTTCCTTCCATTCTTCAAACTGTAACAATGCCAATTCTTGCTCTGGGCCCCAAGGAATACTCTCCCCTATTTTCTACACAACATTCCTCACCGCTTTCTCTTCTTGGTTCACTAGTTCTTGTGGATCGATCTCTTCAAATGCAACCTCCCAACTAACTAATCTGTCGTGCTCTATGCTCCTCAAGCTACCATCAGCCAGCTTCACCTTAGATCGAAATAATTTGACAGGCAATTCCAAGCTACGCCGGTCATCTCCCATGTTTTGACAATGGTGCGGGAATGTGACGAATTGGAAGCGAACGAGCTCAAATCAGAAGCAAAATGAGCACGAGAGTGATGGATTACCTCGAATTTGACTCTGCCGGCTCCGCGGAGCTCGCAATCTACCTCGTTCTTCCGGGCTACTGGCCCCGCCTCAAATCCGCCTGCCTGCCTGCAAACTGAGCAAAATCGGGCGCGAATGGGTCAGATTCGGGGCTGAATTAAGAGGGGAAGGTGACGCGGGTTCGATTTGACTCACCACAGATGTCGGCGACAAGGAATGCGACGCCCAAGAGTGGATAGCTCCGCCGTCGGAGAAGGAGCTGCGGCGCGCACCGTCAGGCTCAGATGGCGCGATAGGGCACGGTCGGTCGGTGCGGTCGCTCGGACAGGTTGACTCGACCTAGGGCAAGTGAGTGGGTCCTACAGCCGCTAAACCTAATTCCACACTCCTTAACTAGCACAAATAAGTGACACGGCCGTTTCATCACCATGTGTGGGTCATCGCTATTTTGCTGCTCACATCCGTCGTAGCCGAGCTATTATCGCCAGCTGTGTCGCTTCCCAGCCAATTCCCATAAAAAACGTCGTATCTGAGCTATTCGCCCCTATCTTTTATCTGTTTAAAAACTTGTAGTTAATTTTTTTAAAGACCAGGATCACTCACTGTTGCTCCAGAGCCAAATTAATACACTTTTCGGAAATAATACTCCCCATTCCCTGTTAGCACAATGAAGGACCATCGGCGGCGCAGCGCAGCGCAGTTTCAAATCAAATCCTTCCTCCTGATCGAACCCTTTCAGCTCCTCCCCCCACGCTGCCTCGCGACTCCCTGGCCGCCAGAACCCTAGGAAGCTTCTAGAAACCCCCGCGAGGCCGGCGAGACGATTGTTAGACTACGTCATAGCTGATTTGGTCTTCTACCCTATCTGTTCGGTTGTCTGTTATCCATGCAAACCGTAGAGCACTAGCACCACGTACAGCACCCACTCTCCTAGCTTGTAGGATCGATAGTTGAGCTGTTGATGTATTCCTCTCTCACTCCCGTGTGTACTATATAAACACCCCATGAGGATGAATACAAGTGTGTTGCATTGCTGCCCTAATCTTACTCTTTCAACGATTCTCCGGACTCCACCGCAGCGGAAGCGGCGCGCCGACGCCGACCTCGCCGCCGCCGTCGCCGTCGCCACCGGCCGGACCTCCGTCTCCGACCGCCCGACATCCCTCGTGCCCGCCTCCGGCCCAGGGGAGCCCTCCGACGAGTACCACTGCCGTCAGATGGTGAGATCGCGTCGCCCCTGTCTGTCTCCAACGGTGTAATATGGTCTAGCTCCGTGTACGCATATGTCCTGTGCAATCTGTGTGTGTTTACTTCAAGTGGGGAGCTGCCGTCAATTAGTGCATGTAGTGCCAAATTTGTTATACTTCTTAAGTGAGATTTGGGCTATATATATTGCTGTCAATAATAGCATATACTTACCATATAGTGATTTGTTGATTGGATTTGAAGGATCCGTGGCCACTGTGAAATGGCGAACCCACCCTTGCTTTTCTGTCTGTCGTGTGACTAGCATTATATATATGCCGCTTTAATAGACGTATTAATTGTTTTTTCCATATGTGCATGTCTTATAGGTGAAATCGGAGTTCATTGTGGCCGAGAAGAATGTTCAGGAGTATCAAGGATTACTTGACACGTTGGAGAAACAGTTATCCAAGAGTGGTGCGCTTTTGTTTTTGTTCTGAATTGTTTTCATGAATACACTTCATTTAGCTGTTAAATAATCATATTTGTTGCCGGAGAAAGAAATAGGCACTTGAAATATGCATCGACTGTAGTGGAAGTAAAGTAATATATATGATCCTCCAAGTTATAACATAGTAATAAGCTCTAATTTCTTGGGAAGTAGGAACTACAAGCTAGGAAGAACATGTAGGTTCTGCTGGCTGGCTGATGGGAGCAATGTAGGACCAGAATTTGGATGATAGCATTATTCTGTTGCAAGACATTGGATGTACACATACTTACCAACAGAAGATAAACTTTTTTCTTATTACTTCAGAGGATGAAAAGACTACATATAAGGATAAACTAAACTATGTTGAACAAGAACTAGCAGCAACAAAAGGACGGGAGAGTGCATTGCAAGAACGCCTACTGAAGAAGCTGGACGGGTATCAGGAACTTATAAAGGAGATAGGGGAACTTGATGTATAAAACTTCTTCCCTTTGGCAAATGAATTCCATTTTGTTGCTGCTGTGATGAAAACCTGGACACATAGTCACAATTTAGCATGCTTTGCCATATCTCTGTTTATCAATTGACACGACCGATGATAGGTTTGCTTGTGCTGTAGGTTCAACTTATAAAGGAGATTGATTCTCGAATTAGCGCCGAATCAGTATCAGCATCTGCAAAGGAGTCGGTCAAGGAGTTGGAACGGACTTTGCAGCAGTTGTCAGAAAATTCAGAAAGGGAGAAGAAAGCCCTTAAGGAACGGTCTAAAAAAGCCCTTAAGGAACTTTCATATATGCAGGACGACTCAAAATTATCCTTGTCTAAACTTAATGCTGAGGTTTGTGTTTTTAGACTCTTGTGAACATTGATTTTTCATTGTATGCTAGCTTATCTGTCTGAACATGCCTTGGCGTAGCTTGAGAGAATGAGTCTCAGGGCACAAAATTCTGAGAAGGAAGCAAATATGTTAACTGAGCAGTTGGAGGACTTGAAGAAACAATTAGACGAGGTAAGGTTGTTGATTCACAGGCTGATCAATATTTCCCACTCCTTTCCCTTCTGTGAGAGTTCTCATCTGATGCTCAAACTCGTGTATATTAGTTTTACATTTTGGTACAATAGCTACAATGATTAGCATTTGATTTTCTTGGTCAGCGTCTTCGTGAAAAGAACAAAACAGAGCACAGGCTATTGGATTCTGGTGCTCCTGTTCAGGGTAGTCCAACTGATGATCAGAAGTTAATAAAGCTTTTGCAAGAGGAGCTCCGAAACTATGTGAGCATTTAGCATTGAAATTTCGAATTCTTGATGATGACAGCTGATGTTATGTGAATATTTGATGGCATGCTTGTTTCATTTACTCCTTGACAAGGAAAGCCAAAGACTGCCAGAAAACTATGTAACCTATCAGCGTTTGACATATACTGTATGCTTACAGCATTCTTAGCATTAATCACTGATCCAGGATACATGTAGGGAGAGTTTGGCTGTCTTATGTGGTTCTCTGAGCTGCCATAGAAGTAAAAAAAAAGTTCAAGCTATGTAGGAAGCTCTAATCTTTGCACAGATGTTTGTTTGAATGGATCACTTCTTTTATGGGTGGTTGTACACCACCTGAAGCATTTTCGTAGTGTATGATGTACCCCTCAATTTTAGACATACCTGAGGTTGTCTTTCTTTTCTGTTGTCGCAGGTTTTCAATAGTAACCTGCCATGTAATTTTCCAAAATAAATAAAGACCTTGACCTGTATGATTTCTATATATCCAGGAAAAAGAAGTGCATGAAGCTAGAAGACTAAAATCTTCCCACACAAATGTTGAGCTGCTAAGTGAAAAACTGTTGGAGGAGCAGGGACGAAGGGAATGAGCTGAAACGGAACTATCTAAGCTGCAAGAAATCAAAGCGAAAGCACATAAGTTGGAGCTGGAATTAGCATCATGTACATCATTGCTCAGCAACATACCTGACGTGTCTTCTTACAGCAACATTGCAGATTTGCAAAGGTATGTGTCCATCATCACTTTACCAAAAGAAAAATTCTGCTATAATTCATCGTTGTTAAAAACTACTCAGCATACTATCTTGTCCTATTATCGTAACACAACTGCACAACTAGTACATTTGATAAATTTGACATACTTTTTGCTTGAAACTTGTAAGAAAGAATGGTGTTGTTGGTAAGGAGCCAAGGATGTAATTTTGTACTCCTTTCCCATTAAGATTTATACTCTTCTTTGAATTGTTAACAGGCAAGCATTAACAGACTTGAATAAATTTGGTGAAGTAACATCACGTTTGAAAGAACTGGAAGTTAAGTTAGAATTTGCTGAGATCAGCAAGCAACATGCAGAAGGTGAAGCTACCCTTGCAAAAGAGAGAGCAGAAAGTGCTAGCTGGGAGGTGAAGCGGCTTGAACTTCTGGTATTGTTTTGCTGTCCCCTGCTCCATGTAGAAATAAACTGAGACCTTAGGTTTCCATTTTTCTGTCTATGCAACACGTATCATAAATACACTTATAGTCCATACTCCCATAGCACTTCTGCTGCTTACGCTATCTTAAGAGATACTCGCAGTGACAAAGCTTCTGTGTACTTTCTGCATTTACATTGAGAGTTTATCCATTTATAGGTCAATAATTCACATTATCATGCTTTACTTTCCCTTGGTGACTTGTTTCTTATGAACAGCTTACTGCAGTCAGTGAAGAAAGAGATAGATTACGAAAAGACCATATTATGTTATCTAACCAAAAATCTAGGGATGGAGATGACACGTCATCCAAGGTTAGGAGGTTTCATTTTTTGAATATTGGAGCCTACGTGCCATAATAACTTTCTTAATTTATAACGCTTCTTCTCGGGAATAATGCAGAAAGTGGAGTCAGATCTATCTCAAATGGAAAAGGTAGTAAGAGAACTGGAGAGCTCTCTACACGAGCAGAGAACACTAATTAGTCAGCAACATGCAGAGCTCAATCTGATGAATGAAAAATTGAGCATAGAAGCAAGAAAAGCAAAATCTTTGGAGCGAGAGGGTGATCAACTGCGCTCTCAGGTGGCATTACTCGAGTCAAAGGTACAGATGAAGATCATTTTTTAATAGCAAGTGGCCAATCTAGCTTCTCTCTGTAGCAGGCCTGAGCTACTGGCTGTAGGGGCTTTTATCATATGATGCCTGTAAACAAAAGCACGCGTTAAGAATTATTATGTTCCTTTGAACTTCAATGAACCAGCGGTGAATGTTTATGTTGAATGACTATTGTGGTCATATGTGTTACTTCCTCCTATCCGAAAAATGTGTCGCCAGCTATACTACCGAGTTGTACTACATGAGCTCTTTTCCAGCGACATTTTAACCGGATCGGAGGTTGTATCATTTATTATAGTACGGAGATATGTTGCTGAAGCTTTAACTAGGCATTTCATCTTGCTTCAACAACAGAGCTAGTTATGGGTGCAATTATGAGTTACGCTATGAAGTATAATAGTTTTACCTTCAATTATTTGCTCTGTATTTTATGCTTCCATGTCTTGAAAGTTCTTGTCATATTTGACAGCTGGGTCATGGAGATTACTCTGCCTCGAGCACAAAAGTACATCGTATGGTAAATACTCTTGCACTTGATAGTGAAGCAACGCAGACAATAGAAACACTGCAAGCGGAGCTAAAGAAAACAAAAGTGAGGCTGCAGGCAATCGAAGAACTAAAGGGACAAGCTGGTAAGTAATCTTATGAATTATTTTCACTATTCATGATATCAACATGCTGTTTGAATGTTTGAGTTTCTCGTTTGCTTACCAGTTTTTCTGTTTAAAATTCCGGGCGAGAATTATTATCTAATGAGTATCATGCAGTAACTAGTTTCAGCTTCTTTCCTGGGTAAATTTGCTCATTCTACAATTTATGATAAGCTTGTTCTTTGGCATAGTTGCATTTCTAACGGATAGACATCTGCATTTTCTGCTGGATGACTCCTTTGCTAATATCATGTGCTTCATATGTTCAAGCTCTGAGAATCCTTGTCTGGTTTCCTTTGAATGCATTTATAACTGGAATATTTATTTAACTTGTAGATGCTGGAACTGTAGTAGATGTAAATGTTGCTGAAAGCTAGCACAGCTTAAAAATCAAGTTGCCACACTAGAGAAACGTGAAGAAAGGTAATCTAGTTTATTAATTTATATGTTATAAGCTTCTGTATGTACTGTTTCGTTGAAGATGACCTTATACTTGCTTGGAAACAGATATAAGGCAGTGTTTTTTGAGAGGATCTCCGTCTTCCGAAAGGCTTGCTGCTCACTTTTTGGTTATCAGGTATGATAATATTACAAAGTTGACATTGGGCTCATCTCTTTTAAGCCTTTTCTGTTAGCCATGTGAATCTCAAAAACAATGCTTAATCGTGCAGTAGCCCTGAACCTTTATCTTAGCAGCTGAGACATCTTACTGTTCAGTAACCTGTATTAACAATAGTTTTGCATGCACTGTTCCTAAATCAAGTTAACTGTTCTCCAGCTGTGAACTTCTCCTCATAGACTTGCATCTTTTTGACAACAGAATCTACATATCCTGCTTTGAGAGTCGAACTTAAAAGAGTCATGCCTTTATGAGAAGTAACGGAAAAACAGTCTGACCCTCAGTTATCTTCAGAGCCTAACTCTCACCCCCAAACTTCAAAGCTGTGTTCTCATATGCCAGCTACACAGCTTCCATATCCTCCAATCTCTTGCATGATGGATTCAATTGTTTCACACATTTTGAATTATCATGCCACATAATCTTATACCATCTATGATGCTATGTCACTATTCTCATTTTTTATGGCTTCAACATTTAGTCCAATTTTTCTTATACCAACTAGGCTTAAGGCTTTCGGTTCCATCGATTAGTGAAGGGGACTTACAGTCACTTCAGTTAAATGACAAGAGAGTTTGCCTTAAAAATCTGCTAAGGAAGTTACGTCATCTTGAAGGGCATGATGACCAGTCCATTCATTTTTCATGAATGTTTTGGCCAGGCTTCCATGCCTATTGCCATTGGTCGAGCAAACAGGGGTCACAGAAGTGTGGCTCGTGAGCAAGGGCTTACAGCTACCTGTTCTCATAAGTCTGAATATGAACCATGGAAATGAGTGAAGGATGCCAACTGTCGTATGGAGCTCACCCTTTATTTACACCGACCCAGAAGGTAGAGATGATTCAGAAACGCTTGCTAACCACGCAGAGTAGACAGAAGTGTTATGCGGAGGGGAGAGATTTGGAAAAAAAAAGCAGGAGATCGCGTCTTCTGCCCCGTCAGTCCTGCGTTGCGTAGCGTGCCCTACTTCAATAACGTATTACCTTGCCGATTTAAAAGGGGATTGGATTCATTCACTTGCATTCCTGCTAGCACTACAAAAAGCTCGGTCTTAACGCCCCTACGGAAGCTGTGCAGCCTTTCCTCGGAAGTTCTGAGGTGGATTTGAACCACAGCAAGCGCAGCAAGAATTTGGAGTCCAACGCGCTAAATTAAAGAGGATTTTCAGTCCTCTGCTCTACCAGCCAGAACCTAGAAGGACACTGAACACCCGATTTGAACCCTACCACTAGTCCGGCTAGCCTTCTTTCGGGCAGGAAGCAGGCCGGGCCTGACGGGCGGGCATCTCCCGCTAGGCGATGCAGTCAGTCAGTGCCCTGATAGAAGGATCATGGCGCCCCAGAAGCATTCCATCCAGCAGTAGCATCTCCTTCAACCACGCGAGGACAAAACTCGAGATGGAATTGGTAACGTGAACGATCTTTTCGTCTTCTTGCCTGAGTTTCAGATAAAAAAACCCCGTTTCATTGAACCAACCAAGTTCACCTATACGAGATGAGAAAGTGAAATAGTTCTCAACAGATCTTTGGCCTGATTTCAATTCTTTATCAAGAAATATGTCTAGATACATCTATTTTTTGACAAACTTGAGACACTTATTTTGGACGGAGGAAGTATTTAAATGACTTGAAAATATATTCCAAGACGTGGTTATATTATAATAAATTATACGACGTGCGTGGACGGCGATTGAAACCCCTAGAGTTAATCACCGCGTGGTGTCGTCAGATCTCGTCCTGCTCCGGGAGCGCCCAGCGTGCTGCCATCGGAGCTCGATTGAGTAATCGACGGGCCGCATTGGGCTGGACTGGACCGTATTTGTTCGACTACTGGACGGCTTCTTGCCAAAGAGTTGAAATATCTAAATGTTGTTGAGTTTGAAATTAAAAGTTTATCTGAGAATCTCATACGATATTTGACTAGTACCTATGGTTAACGGTAATCTCTGTACACTGGAATTTCGTATTTACCTGTGGCCAAATCCTTGATTACCATGAGGCTTCCCAAAGACAAAAAAAAATTATGGAACCTCGTCAGATGGAGGGAGTTCGCGCATGCATTATTAAAAAAGAAGATTGATACAGTTAATTAGAGAAACCGGACCAAAAACCATATAATGCATGGTTAATTTACGGAAACCGGCAGAAAACCGCACACTCCAAATATGGAACATCATATGTGCCTGAAATTAGGGATGAAAGCTTATACACGTGCATGCGGGCGCTCACACAACGCGCATAAGGAAGTCAACGCGACCCTTCCTTCCTCGACGGCCAGGCCGAGCCGGAGCCGCGGCTGACCGCGGCGGCGGTGAGCTCAAAATCGGCGCCGGAGAAGAGGGGTGGGGTTAGAGGGATGCCTGGGGCTGCAGAGGAGGAGATCGGGGTAGGGCAAGGCGACGGCGGACCAGCGGACGAGAAGATCAGGGCAGGGCGGGGTGGCGAGGCATCACGGCAGCGCACCGGCCATGGGCGGGGTGGACGGCGGTTCGGCCAGCGGTGGGTGCAGAGGCGGTTCTTCCTCTCCGGCGGTGGTGGGGAGTTGGTCGTTTGCGGTCGGAAACCGTGCGAGCTTTTGCATGTGCGAAAACTAGTCCCCCCCCCCCCCCCGAAACAAGGGCACCTAGACCCAAGCTAAGAAAAAACACCTCATATCCAGCTAAGCTAACCTACCCAAACACACACAAACTCTCGTCACTAGAGATGCACCGACGTGCACCCTCCCAATAGAAAATATGAGGCATTGATCGCAGCTAAGGCTCGAACAGCCTCCAAGAGCTGCGGTGTGTGCTGCTTCTTGTACATCAGTCTGTAGATAGTATTGCATCTTCGATCCTTGAGGACCTCCTCGGTGGCTTTCCGTTTGCTTTTTAGTTTTGGTATCTCCCCAAAAGGCTAAGCCCGCATAAACTTGGCACGCTTGGCTGTTGGAATATCACAATCTTTGTTTTTCTTGTCTAGCCGGCTGCTTCGTTGCTCGACCAAGGAGAGAGAGCATTCTCTCCAACCTTCTTGTCCTCGGGCGTTCCTGACGCCATGCCGGCAAGCTCTCAGAAGAGCTCCCCCACCGCGAAAGGCGAGGTCTTCTCTTGTGGCTAATTCGCGTCGAACTGGGTCATCACATTCGTGATCTTCTCCTCCGAGCTAGGGGCATCAGGACCGCTCAGCTCCTCCAATTCCAAAGGCGATCAGATATGGATTCTACCTCCGAGATGAACGACGAGAGCCTTTTTGGGGGAGGCTTGATCCAAATCAATATTGGAGGCGTACGTGTTCATATCCTGTTCCATAACCTTTACCAGTAAGTCTGGTTCAAGGGTGAGAAGCAATAAAATAGTCGAAATAGTCATACACACGGCACCATGACAGACGCAAAAAGTAAATGGATACTGATATCTATGAATCAATTGGTGTGTCTCTGCATAGAATACATTTTTTTGAGAGATCCATTCAATAATTAGGGTGGTAGCTGGACACGGACTAATCTATAGGAAAAATACCACCCAAAAAAGATGGTTACCAAAAATACACACGATTTAGCGCGAATCTCGATTCATTTAATTGATGGAGATGGCAGCGTCTGCGAGTTTATTTGATAAATTTGATTTAGAAAGTATTTGATCGGTATATTCTCAGTAAGAAAATATTTGATTGATTAGAAAATATTCTGTTTATAAATTCTCGATTAAGAAATATACTATCGATTAGAAAGTATTTGATTGATTCTCGACTAAGAATATTTGATTGATTAGTAAGTATTTGATTTATATATTCTCAATTAAGAAATATTTAATTGATTATTAAGTGTTTGATTTGTATCTAAATCTGGAGATAAGTACTAGTGCATGGCACAGTGAATCTGTCCAGATTACAAGATCTATAGCGCCTGGATGCATTAACTGTCCAGCCCGTGGCATTATGAGAGGTCGCGCTGGAAGGCCACGGCCATTCCATGTCCAACCCAAATATAAAAGTAGCTAGGCCTGCCACGGCCACGGCCAGGTTCTCCCCCTTGCCCCCACCACAGTCGCTCCAATGGCGCCCGTCTACGCCTACGTGCTTTCACTCCTCTCCACAATCCTCCTCCTCCCCACCTCCGCCCAACCATCCTCCGCAGCTGCTCCTCCACCTCACCATCCCGATTATAAGATCTACATCGTGCTGCTCAAATCTCGCGTCGACGGTGCCCACCTCACCATGGATGACGACGCCCGCCGCGACTGGCACATGTCCTTCCTCCCCAGCGCTGTCACTCACGACGGCAAGCCGCGTCTCGTCACCTCCTACGATACCATCTTTCAGGATTCGCCGCTCGGCTCACCCAGGAGGAGCTGGAGGCCGTGTCCAGGAAGCCCGGCTTCGGCCGGTGGTTCCCAGACAGGATCATGTATCCCGACACCACTCATACGCCCGAGTTTCTCGACCTGACTCCGGACGCCGGCCTTATTTGGGACAACTCTAGCTACGGTAAGGGGGTCATCATTGGCGTCTTGGACTCCGGAGTCAACGCCAACAACCCCTCCTTCGACGACTACGGGATGCCCTTGTCGCCGCCGGCCAAGTGGAAGGGCACTTGTGACACCACCCGCGGCTTCCGCTGCAACAACAAGATTATCGGCGCCAGGTCCTTCGTGCACGACAACTCCGGGCCCAACGATTATCATGGCCACGGCACGCACGTGGCCTCGACGGCGGCCGGCAACTTTGTCGCCAACGCCTCGTACTTCAATGGCGGGCAGGCCGCCGGGAAGGCTGCCGGGATAGCTCCATACGCGCACCTCGCAATCTACAAGGTCTGTTATTCCTACGGATGCCCCTATTGGACCATACTCAAAGGGTTTGTGGCGGCGGTGAGCGACGGTGTCGACATCATCTCCATCTCCCTCAACTACCCTGACGTGCCAGCACCAGCGTACTACTACGACGACGCGGTGACAGTCGCTGCGTTCAGCGCCGTGGCCAAGGGCATCCTCATCGTCACATCTGCTGGCAACAAGGGCCCAACCCGGTCCACTGTCGGCAACGATGCGCCGTGGCACCTCACGGTAGGCGCTGGCTCCATCGATCGGAGGATCGTCGGCGACATGGTGCTGGGGAATGGAGACCTCGTGGAAGGGGAGGCGCTGGTGCAGGGGGTCAACTCCACCACAGAATACCACCCCTTGCATTGCCCCAGTGTGGGTTCCCGACTTTGTTCCGACGTCAGCGCTGACAACGCGAGGGGGCACATCGTCATCTGTGATGAAATCAATGCCCTTGCCGTCCAGAATCTCTATGACAGAGGCGCGGCCCAGGTGGTGATTGTCAGCCCGGAGAATTCAGGCTACACATTAGACCTCATTGACTATGGGGCGTCCACGGTGCAGGTGCCCGCCGCCTTCGGCCAGAAAATCATGGATTACTGCCAGTATCCCGACGCCGAGGCGAAGGTGTCGTTCGGCGGTACGATGGTCAACGTTGGAGGGGCGCCCATGGTGGACTCCTCCTCCAGCCGAGGCCCCAGCCGCAACAACCCGTTCATCATAAAGCCGGACATCCTGGCGCCCGGATTGAACATCCTTGCCGCCGGGATAGACCTAGACAAGCCATTCAAATTCAAATCCGGGACATCGATGGCGACGCCTCACGTCAGCGGCGTGGCTGCTCTGCTGAAAAGCTTGCACCCGGAGTGGTCTCCGGTGGCCATTCGGTCGGCCATCATGACCTCGGCCATCAACTTCGACAACACGGGAAATTACATCCAGGATGAGCAGCATAATAGTGCCAGTGTCTACGACTTTGGTGCTGGGCACATCAGACCCGAGTCCGCTATTTACCCCGGCCTCGTCTACGACATCGACGCGCGTGACTACGCTGCGTTCATCTGCCACATCTCTGCCCCCCACGATGACGTACAGGACTTAATCGGAGATCTCGGCCTCAACTGCACCACCTTGCCCGCCGGCGTGCAAGACTTCAACCTTAACTACCCTACCTTGGTGGTGCCAACCAACACCACGGTGCAGCGGACGCTGACCAAAGTTGGGCCAGGACCGAGAGAGGAAACCTACAAATCCTACGTAATAATGAGGGACAAGGTGAAGGTGAATGTGTCGCCCAAGAATCTTAGCTTCACTGATCCCGGCGAGACCCACAGCTTCCAGGTCTCGGCCGACTATCAAGGCAAAAACACGTCGGTGGAGGGAACCTTGTACTGGCAGTCTGACTACCACCATGTCTCCAGCCGTATCGTCGTCCTCATATGAAGACGACCGGCGGCCGTCAAGTCGATCGAGCAGCGGTACTACCTATAGTACCCAAGTCGATCGCTACATGTAAAATGGGTCTGTGTGGTTGAGTCTCACTAAAAGGGCCACAAATCAAACCTTCATACGCTACTATAAAGTTTCTTGATTAGTGTCTCACCTGAGCAATACTGTTTTCTAGTTCGTTCGTCTCCCGACCGTTTATACATTCAGGCGACTGGGAAGTAGCTCGGCGACACGTGTGGTGCATACAAGTTGAAATATCTAAATATTGCTGAGTTTGAAATTTCAATTTTACTTGAGAATCTCATACAGAATCCGACTGGTACCTACGGTTAGCCGTAGTCCTTGTGCACCGGGATTTCGCACTTACCCTGTAGCCAAATCCTTTGATTATGATAAGGCTTCCCTAATACACATTATGAGGCTGGACAACATTTTTGCCGATACATTCTGAAACGAGAAAGCCTCTTAAGTCAAAAACTTGATCGGTTGATCCATGCTTGTGCATCTGAAGGTGCACACATCAGCATACAGTAGGCAGTTTCTCAATATATTGAAAATAAAGGTGCATGCAGAGCTCGATCAGTACACAAAGTTTACCCACAATAATGAAGCATTTCCTGGTCTGTACCTGTAAGGATAAGATAATGATCGACTGGGCCTCATACACAATTGACACGCATCAGTAGCTGTGAGCAATTCATTTGTGAGGTTATTATCATTCTTTGACGTACCCATCAACATAGTATTATCTCCACCGATGAGGGGGATTCATGCGTGAGTCGCTCCTTAATCCGTTGTAGTCCCATGGCTTCATCAACCGAGAATCTGCTTGCAAACTCAAGGTCGATGGCATCAGACTCCTTGCATGTATCATGTTTACCACGCAGCATGATTCTCTCCAAGACCGTTGCTCGTTCCATGACAAGCCTTACATAGTTTGTCACCTTGTCTTCCTCCTCGAACCCTTTCATCACTAGCCACTTCAAGCTGAAGTGCTTAAAATCTTTGGATGGTTCCCACACCACGTTGGACTTCTCGGCATAGTCCTCGACGTTTTGAGACAGAAATGTCGAGTTCTTGATAACTTTGTTCATGGACAAAGAAAATAAACAACATGTGTCATAAAAACTTGCTTGCGAGGATTAGAAACCTATGTCCCTAATTATAACATGTTTGGGTACGTTAAGTAGCCTACCAAAACGTCTTATAATTTGAGACAGATTAATACTAAATAAAAGTTAATACAAATGAACGGGCTTATTGGTTCGCTGAAATTACATCTCAAATTCTCAATCCATAGGAGGAATGTTCGGAAAGTACTAACATGAATTTCAGCTGTATAGTCGAAAAATAACTTATCTAATTTGTGTTTTCTAGTAGTTGGATTTTAGATTAACCAACTAGAATATCCTTGGTTTTTTAAATTCTCATATAAAATGCATGCCGTACATGATCACATTAAGGAAAGATATGGGAAAGTAAGAGACTGGGTCACACCATGCGGACTAAAAAGAAGGCCAAATAAGAGACTCACTGAAAAGTACTGCAAGGAAGGTGAAGCTTCCAGGATAAACATGGTCCAGCTCAGATCACACTCGGGAAAGATACCTAAAAGGATCAGTTTCCACAGGTTGCTGAATATAGCAGTGAGCTCCATGGGATGTTCTGGCTGAATCCAAATCTGCGGCAGGAAGAAAAGGATCGTTAGCTAAAAATTAGTGGTCGTAGAGGCAATGCATGATATGTAGGCTTAAAACTTGTCTTACCATTTGGTAGCTAAATTAAGTTGCATTTTCGAGAGATTCGTGGCAGTCCTTGAGAAGCACTCGCTCAGCGCGAATGGCGCATGCCACGTCTTGGCACGAGAAGCGAGGCTCACGTCGTGAAGATCGGGAACGTAGCCGAAGCGCACCGGAGGGTTCATGCGATGCCACTTATGGCACCGCACTTTCCGCAGCTTGGGGACGGAGATGAGCTCGATCCGTGTGCACAGGAAGCCAGTAAACTTGAGCTTCTGCACCTCGGAGCCCGGCGTGTCGATCTTGAGGGCGGTCGGGCGGAGTGCCGGTCAACCAGTCTGCATGATCTCATCGAGAGGCTCCTGAGCTTATCGCAGGCGTTGATGAGGTCGGCGACGTCGGAGTCTCCGAAGGCGAGGTTCTTGAGGGCTAGCCCCGTGAGCCACCGGAAGGCGACGGGGTAAGCACGAGAGAAGGACATGAGCTGCTGACCCAACGCGGCGAGCTGAGAAGAGGGTCCTGGTTGCTCGTGGGCGGCGGGAGTATGCTGAACTTGAGGGATTCGGTCTCGCCACGGCTCACGACGTGCTCGACGACACGGGCGATGGAGCGCAGCTTGGGAGGGCCCGGCAGGAAGAAGGTGAGGCGGAGGTACGTGACGGCGCGGCTGCGGTTGCAGGGCCTGCACGCGGAGGGAACGCCGACAGCAGCCTCCACGCCATGGCCGTGTACGCCTTCATGGCCTCGAGCGGCGTGGCGTGGTTGGCGCCGTGGAAGTCACGGACGTCGAGGCGCAGGCTCGTGAGCTGGTGGGGGAGGTGCCGCCACCGCGTGGAGGCAGCTCCAGCGCGGACGGCAGCGCGCAGGTCGAGGCGCTGGAGGATCCCGACGAGGACTTTGTTATGAATTTTTTATGAATTTACTATGTTGAATATTTAAATTTCAAGCGTGAAAAATGTTTGTTCGATCCTAAATTTGAATCCCTGGAAATATCAGACACTTTGAGTGATTTATTTTGAATTCCTTAAATTTTTATTCCAAAGTGTGAAATAAACGTTTGTCCTGATCTTGTAAATTTATATTCCGAAGTGTGTAAAAAAAAGTTTTTCCTATCTAGGAAACAAAATCTGGGTAAAAAAAGCAGCTTGAGTCAAACATTCGTATATCAAATATAACTTTGTTGAAACCTCAACAAAATACTAGTGAAACAATAAACCCCTAACTTATCATACATGAAGTTGATAGAAAAATAAATGGGACCCCTATTAACATTCTTAAAATTTGTACGAAAAAAACCATCTATCACTATTGAAAATTACTGGTTGCCACCAACGAGGACTTTGTAGACCGAATCACAAATATGGTGACAACTTTATTCTATCCAAAATCAAACAACAATGAGAATTGTGTATCTATTATGAGGTGCTAGGGCGAAATCATTGAGTAAGTGTTCATTCTATCGAAAATCAACAACAATGACAACTTCGTTCTATAAAAAATCAACAACAATGAGACAACAATTATTCAAAATAGAGGTTCGACGCTGCCAATTAAAATAGTTCAAAACACTAGGATGCCATGCTCAACCAATGGATGTCTAAGATTTTTTTTCGAGTTGCTGTACAGACAAGTGGTACATCTTCAAGAGGGGCCAAGGGATTTTATCCTAGATTTTGCTTCGTCCAAAAATGTCGACATGAGTTGGCATGCACATGGCTCGTATGTGAAACCACAGGGAAACCAAAAAGTAACTTGACACATCACTCAAACACATGTAAGTACTATGAAGTCTCGGTTGGAATCGTAGCAAAATATGAAAACCGAGTGAAACCTCACAATGCAAAGGTGCCACTCTATACACAAAGACTCATTTTTCCTGGTGTTTTCTAGTATGGATATGGCCAAGGAGAGATTGGATCTGGGCATGCAAGCAAATGATCTTGTCTGTTCTATATTTCTTGATTTTTCATTGATGATTGGATCTCATTTGAGTGAAGATTCATGGATTTTTTTTTCTTACAGGTTCTTGTAGATATAGATTTGCAGAAATTCATGGATTTGAGTTACGTATGAAATATCTGTGAAATGGCTGTGCATTATGGAAATATCAAGTTTCCTATTGAAATATTTCTGAATTTTATTCCTTTTTCTGTTTGGAATTTATGATTGGAATCCGATTTCCTGTTGAAATATTTGTGAAACTAATCTGAAATATTTGTGAAACTAATCGGAAATATGTGTGGAGGAGCTCTGACATACACGGTGAAAGAACATTTTGTGATCTCTTAGTTTTGTGTGTTAGTTAACAACACTTAGGATGTCTAATCTGGTGTTAAGTGATGCAGGGTTTATTGTATACAACATGTGCATCAACACCAAAAAGAGAAAAGAGTTTCTGGAGCATTTCAGGCCGGAGTTTCCGGCTCTAGGACCGGAGTTTCCGGTCTCTGGGTTTTCCTCGAAGAAGCAGCAAGCTGCTGAAATGTTGCTCAGCCCCTGGTGGGGGCGGAGTTTCCGGCCCCAAGACCGGAGTTTCCGCCCCTGGAAAACTTTCCGGCCCCAGGGCACCGGAGTCTTTGCCCAAGTCACTGCTGCGAAGAAGTTGCTCAGCTCCTGGTGTGGGGCGGAGTTTCCGGCCCCTGTAGGCCGGAGTTTCCGCCCCAGGCCGGAGTTTCCGGTCACTAGGGCCGGAAACTCCGGTGTGATTCTTTCTGCAACGGCTACTTTTCTGGGAGGGGTATATATACCCCTCCATCTACCTCCAGCCAGCTAGCTCGC
The DNA here is from genome assembly GCA_947311845.1 of Poa pratensis. NCBI lineage: Eukaryota > Viridiplantae > Streptophyta > Magnoliopsida > Poales > Poaceae > Poa > Poa pratensis. Next base: position 4,223,993 of record CAMZMU010000115.1, on the reverse strand, counting down.
CCAGAATTCAAGATCCCCATTGTTGCAAGCTCAAGAATCACTAGATCTCCCAATCCCTCCACCCAAACTCGTTGATCTTTGGAGGATTGAAGGAGAAGGCCCCGATCTACATCTTCACCGAGCCGTTTGTCATTTCCCCCTCATTCACTTGAGGGACCATTAGCTAGGGTTTCCACTAGGAAAACCTAGCCCCCTATTGTACTCACTTGATTGTCTTTGTGACAGATTGTAGCTGTTTGGGAGCCCCCAATCCTTTGTGGGTTGTGCCCCAAATCGTTGTTGTAAAGGCTCCGGACTCCGCCTCGAAGGTTTCCGATAGTTGAAGTGAACCAAACCTTTGTGGTGCGGTTCACCGGAGAAGAGGGTGAGGCCTTTGTGGCCGTTGAACCATTGTGTTGGTTCACACCTCTCCAACGAGACGTACTCCCCTAAAAAGGAGGAACTCGGGATTACATCCGTGTCTCCGCGTGCTTTGACTTCGGTTACCTCTATCCTTGTTTACCGCCTTATTATATCGTGCTTAGTTGCTAGCTTGTCATATAGGTAAATTCACCGTAGTTGCATATCTAGAGAATTTACCTTTTGTGTCAAGCCTAAATTGAAAAAGACTAAAATTGGAGTAGCACCTATTCACCCCCCCCCTCTAGGTGTCATACCGATCCTTTCAATTGGTATCAGAGCTAGGCTCTCTTGTTTTGGGCTTAACCGCCTAAGAGAAGTATGACACAAAGTGAGGATGAGGCCGATCTTGCCAAGGCCAAAGAGACCATGGCATCCATGGCCGATATCAAAGTTGGAAACAACATTGACATCGTCCATGAATGACATGAATGTCAAATTTGATGAGTTGCGTGACATGCTCATGAAACTCACAAATGCCAAGGTTTCGGAAACCATCCCACTAGAGGGCATCTCTAACTCCGATGAAGGTGATTCCGAGGAGGGTAAAAAGAAAAATGAGAAGGGGTGGAAACCACCTCCGGATCTAAACCAACTCCTCCACCTCCTACCAAGCATGAAGATGGGAAGGAAGAGTACCATACGTTCCGGGATGGTACCCTATCGACCCACCTATCACCACCCGCATAAACCCCATTGGTCCTCCACCTAAGCTTAATGCATTAGCTTTGCTAGTTGGCAACGCTCAATGAAATCTCATATTAACAGTGCCTCTATCGAGCTTTGGAGGATCATTGAAGATGGTACAAGGTTGCGGATCCAAGCAATGTGACAAGAAGAGAATTTGCCGAAAAGCAACTCAATGCCTCCGCACTCCATATGATTGAACTTTCAGTGAGTGAAAGTGACAAGCATTATGTTCTCAATGCCACCACCGCCAAAGAAGCTTGGAATTGTCTTGAGGTTGCATTTCTTGGGAATGAAAGCATGAAGAGAAACCGATATGAGTCTTTGAGCAATGATGCCGAAGGCTTCTACATGTTTGACAATGAGACTCATGAAGACATGTATGGAAGACTCAAGACTCTTGCAAAGGCCTTCTTTGATGTGGGGGCAACCTATGTGGATGATGCTTATGTCAAGAGGAAGTATGTGAATGCTCTCTTGCCTTCGAGCCCATCGAGGTGAAGGCCATTCAAGGAAGACACAACTACAACGAAATGACATCCAATGAAGTTATGCAAGAAGTGCAAGCCTCCAAGGTTGCCACCAAGAATGCCGAAGATAGCCGTGCTAGGGCCATGGGGATGAAACAAGGCCCCTCACTTGCTTTGAAGGCCAAGGTGGTATGTCTTGATGAGGTTGAAGCGTGCCCAAGCAACATTGCTCCAAATGATCTTGAACCGGCTCTAAATGGTCATATAGCTCTTGCCACAAGAGAGTTTTGGCAAGACCCGGCAAAAGCTAAAGCCAAGGTTGATAAAGAGAACAACTCAAGTGGGAAGAAAGAGCTAGCCTCAAAGTGGAAGACGTGCTACAATTGTCATGACAAGAACCACTACATAAGAGAGTGTCCTTATGAGAACCGAGAGCAAAATGGTGGGAAGCTCATCCCCAAGGACCATTCAAGTTGATCCAAAAGAAGCCCGCAAGACCAAGGAAGCCTTTCTTCAAGAAGGCACCAAGAATTGTGTTGGTGGCACAAGAAGAATATGCCACAAGTGATTCCGAAGATGAAGATGCACCTACTAAAGAGGTAGCCGCATTGGCTATTGTATCAACTTCATCATCTTCTCTCTTTGAATCCCCCAATGAGAACTTCTCCACCAACAACGCTCGTTGCCTCATGGCTAATGTCACCGAGGTATCATCTCCTTCTCCCAAGACTATGCATGAAATGAGTGATCAATCTAGTCTTGTGATTAAGAAAGAACTTGTTGCTTTCGATACTTTCATGACTAACTTGCAAGGTGAAGCTAAGGAACATGTTGAGTCTCTCATGAGACAACTATGTGCGGCCGAAGAACTTCTTCAAGAAAAGAGTAAGATTGAGAGAGAGGATTCTCTCACCATTGCCTCTTTGAATGCTTCCGTAGCATCCTTGAATGCCTCTCTTGATGAAGAGAGTGAAGAAAGATGTTCTCTTGAGGAAAGACTTGAGTCTCTTGATGCTAAAAATGATGATATCATTAATAAAATCATTAAGGATAGAGATCATGTCTTTGCTAAATATAAAGTGCTTAAAAAGGAGAAAGTTGAACTTGGGGTTGCTAATGCTAGACTTCTTGAGGATATGGAGAAGCTTGACAAGGCTCACAAGGCCTTGGAAACAACTCACTCCCTTTTAGTCAAGTCTCATGAGCAACTTCAAACTCAACTTTCTAAATCTAGCTCAACTAGCATATCTATTCTTCCTCGTGTTCATGAAAATGTTATTGAAGAAAATGTTAGTGCCAAGACCTCTATTCCCAAAGGTAAAGATAAGGGTATTGCTTACTTATTTGAGCAAAAACCACACAAAGGGAAGGAGGGTCTTGGTTATGTAGCCGAGCCCAAGAAGAAAGTGGGCAACAACAAGAAGATCAAGACCAAGCCCGCACAAGCCAAGACTTCCATTGCGGTGGTAGTGCCACAAGGGGCAAGACCACTCGTAGTGACTTTGCGGGGCATAACAACCCCAACTATATTCTTTATGTTGATTATTATGGGGATGTTTATGCTCAATATGTTGGTCCATATGATGGTTACATTGATTACTCTATTTGGGTTCCTAAGACCCTTGTTGCTAACCAAAGAGGACCCATTGAGAAATGGGTACCTAAATCCAAGCAATGATTTCTTGTAGGACTATGCTTCCGGTGGATCGAAATGGGTGGTTGATAGTGGATGCACTAGTCATATGACCGGAAGCAAGGAGATTATGACGGAGTTGAGACCAAATCTAAATAACTCATCCGTCTCTTATGGTGACAAGTCAAAGGCCGAGGTAAAGAGTCTCGGCAAGGTGGTAGTTGCAAGGGATATCACCCTTGTAAATGTCATGCTTGTTGAGTCTCTAGGTTACAATCTTATGTCCGTTCGTGCTCTTAATAAGATGAACTTTGATGTCCATTTTACTATTGATATGGTGGTACTCTTGAGGAGCAAGACTCTAAAGGTCATGTTCGTTGGGTATGTTGAAAATGAGTTGTTTGTGGTAGACTTTTCGGGGTCTACCAACACTCAAGCAATATGCCTATTCGGAAAGGCCGACGTGGGGTGGTTGTGGCATCGCCGCTTGTCCCATGTCAACATGAGAACTTTGCAAAGTCTTCACAAGGGTGGCCACATTCTTGGACTAAAAGAGGATGTTTCTTTTTCTAGAGATCGTCTTTGTAGGGCTTGTGTTGAAGGAAAGATGCATGATTCTCCCCATCCGGGCAAGACCATTATTTCATCAACGAGGATATTGGAACTTCTTCATGTTGATCTCTTTGGTGCCGTGCCTCAACCTAGTCTTGGTGGGAAGAAATATTGTTTGGTGATTGTTGATGACTATTCAAGATTTACTTGGGTTTATTTCTTCAAGACGAAGGATGAAACCCAACAAACCGTCATCGACTTTTCCAATATTGTTCAACGCCAATACAATGTCCCTATTTTGGTCATTAGGAGTGATAATGGCTCCGAGTTCAAGAACTACACCTTAAATGAGTTTCTTAGTGAAGAGGGGATTCGTCATCAATATTCCGCTGCATATACCCCTCAACAAAATGGTGTAGCCGAAAGGAAGAACCGGACTCTCATGGATATGGCAAGGTCTATGTTGGCGGAGTTTAAGTCTCCGCTATTCTTATGGGCCGAGGCTATCTCCACGGCGTGTCACTCATCTAACCGGTTATTCTTTCGTGTTGGCAAGAAGTTTACATCTTATGAGATGCTCACCGGCAACAAGCCCAATGTCTCCTACTACCGAGTTTTTGGTTGTAAGTGTTTCTATAAGAACAAAAGTGTTCGTTTGTCTAAATTTGAATCTAAAGCTTTAGAGGGTGTTTTTGTTGGTTACGGTGCCGAATCTCACACCTATAGAGTCTATGACAAGACCGTTGGGAAAGTCATAGAATCTTGTGATGTGAGGTTCGATGAGAATGACGGCTCCCAAGTGGCGCAATTTCATGTTTGTGATGTAGATAATGAGGAACCTCAAGAAGCAATAAGAAGAATGGGGGTTGGTTTCCATCGCCCCATTGAAATCCATCATGAGCCTCCTCAAGCAAGTCCTAGCTCCACTCATGTGGAGACTCCATCATCACAAGTTGAAGTTGCACCTTCTATGGAAGCAAATGATGCACCTACCCAAGAACAAGTTCAAGGCCCTCCTCAAGTTGACCAAGTTGCTATTCAAGAACCAAGTTCTCCTATTGTGATGCTAGCCAAGGTCATGACCAAGATCAACCCTCTCCTTCCTTTGTTGAAGATGAGCTTCAAGATGATCAAGGTCAACATCCGGTCAAGACGGGGACTCAAATGATCAAGATGATCAAGCGAAATTCCTCGCATCAATGAGGATATCGAAACCCGTCGTATAGCAAGAGTCAAAAAGGATTGGAGAAGAAAGAGTCTTCATCTAGAAATATCATTGTTAATGTCAAGAACAAGGTCACCACAAGAAAACAATTGGCAAATTTCAATGAACATCAAGCCACATCTCTATGGTGGAACCAAAGAAAGTCTTTGAAGCTCTTGAAGATCCGGATTGGTTGGAAGCCATGCATGAAGAGCTCAATAACTTCAAGCGCAACAAAGTGTGGAATCTAGTGGAGAAGCCAAAAGATTGCCTCAATGTTATAGGCACCAAGTGGATATTCAAGAACAAGCAAGATGAGCATGGAATGGTTGTGAGGAACAAGGCAAGATTGGTAGCTCAAGGGTACTCTCAAGTTGAAGGCATTGATTTTGGAGAGACCTATGCTCCCGTGGCTCGCCTTGAGTCCATCCGTATCCTTCTTGCATATGCATCACATCATAATTTCAAGTTGCAACAAATGGATGTGAAAAGTGCCTTTCTTAATGGTCCTTTAAAGGAGTTGGTATATGTTAAGCAACCTCCGGGATTTGAGGATCCACACTTCCCTAACCATGTCTACAAACTTGATAAGGCGCTCTATGGTCTCAAACAAGCACCTCGTGCTTGGTATGAGCACCTAAGAGAGCTATTGGTAGACCGTGGCTTTGAAGTGGGGCAAATCGATCCCACTCTTTTTACCAAGAGGGTTAAAGGGGAGCTTTTCATATGCCAACTTTATGTTGATGATATCATATTTGGCTCTTCTAACAAAGCTTTTAATGATGAATTTTCAAAGCTTATGACCGATAGGTTCGAGATGTCCATGATGGGAGAGTTGAAGTACTTCCTTGGTTTTGAGATCAAGCAATTGAGTGGAGGGACCTTCATCTCTCAAGCCAAATATATCCAAGACATGCTCAAGAGGTTCAAGATGCAAAATGCTAAAGAGAAGAAGTTTCCTATGGACACCAAGTGTCATCTTGAACTTAATCCAAAGGGTAAAGATAAGGATGTTGATCAAAAGCTCTATCGTTCTATGATTGGTTCTTTGCTTTATCTTTGTGCATCTAGACCCGATATTGTGTTGAGTGTAGGAGTGTGTGCAAGGTACCAAGCGGCTCCCAAAGAAAGCCACCAAACGGCGGTTCTTCGAATCTTTCGATATTTGGTTCATACCCCAAGGTTTGGTTTGTGGTATCCTAAAGGCTCAACTTTCTCTCTTGCCGGTTACACGGATTCGGATTGGGCCGGTTGCAAGGATGATAGGAAATCAACTTCCGGGGCTTGCCAATTCCTTGGTAGGTCCTTGGTGAGTTGGTCTTCTAAGAAGCAAAATTGCATATCTCTCTCCACCACCGAAGCCGAGTATGTGGCGGCCGCTAGTTGTTGCACTCAATTGTTGTGGATGAGGCAAACTTTAAAGGAATACGGTGTCCATTGTGACAAAGTGCCTCTTTTATGTGACAATGAAAGTGCTATCAAGATTGGCCACAACCCGGTGGAGCACTCAAGAACGAAGCATATTGAGATTCGCTATCACTTCATCCGTGATCACATCATCCGGGGTGACATTGAGCTTGGCTATATTCCCACGAAGATCCAACTTGCCGATATGTTCACGAAGCCACTTGATGAAGCAAGGTTCACTTATTTGAGGCATGAGCTAAATATCATCGATTCGGGGAGCGTCGCTTGAATATCTTGCATACACACCTATATCTTAGCTATATGTTTGGTTTAGGTGTAGGCATGGACATAGGGGGAGTGCGGTCCTAATCCATTGGACTATCCCTCCCCCCATTATGCCGATAGAAAGAACTCATTTTGTCTCTATATTGTTCATTTTATGAATTGTGAGCTTAAATGACGAGTAGTGGCGGTGAACCCAAGATATATCTTCGCGGTGTCACACCACATACACTCATACATGGTGGCTTAGGCCACCGCCATCTTCTTTGTGAAGATTTGATCTTGTTGGAGCTTTATGGCCTTTTTGCCTATCCGTTGGTCTTTATGGAAAACACACTCAAATGATGCTTCTTAATGTTTTTTTGTGCCTCTTACCAAGTTTGAGTGTGAAGTACCATTTCCAGTGACTTTGTGTCCCATCCCAGGCCTATCCCTTCTGAAAACTTGCTCCTCTTGCATCTTGCATGTTCAACAACAAATCTGGCATTTTTGAGTTGGTGGGGCCGGAAACTCCGGTCCTTTGGGCCGGAATATCCGGTCTGACTGAAGTTTCCGCCCTAAACCCGGAATTCTGGCTTAGGCCGGAAACTCCGGTGTTTAGGCCGGAAACTCCGGTCTTGGCAGTTCTCGCAGGGGTCCAAAAGGGGATCGGGGTGGGAGTTGACTTCACAACTCCCACACACCCCCGACCCCCAACCCTCCCCTGCAGCCGCCGCCGCCTCGAAGTGCCTCTCCGGCTGCTCCCGCCGCCGGAATCCGCCGTGCCTCCGGCCTCCTCCTCCTCACCAACGCAGGGGACCTTCCTCTCCTTCGTTTGGGCTGCACCATGGACAAAAAGGGTACCTCCTCTCTCTCCTTAGGTTTTCACCTCGATCTAAGTTTGGAGAGTAGTTCCCCTAGTTTTTCTGGTGTAGAATCTTCTAGATGGCAAGGTGTATCCTAGATTTAACCCTAGAATTCTCAGCACAAAGTTTCTTGAACTAAATCGAGGTTCCCCATCTCAGGGCCGGAGACTCCGGTCTTCCAGGCCGGAAACTCCGGTCAGGGCCGGAATCTCCGCCCCCTGAGGCCGGAAACTCCGGTGTAGATCAGACACTTTGTGCCCAGAATTCTTTGGTTACTTCTTCTTTGGTTCCTGGACATGCAAGCTTATCCCCATGCTTTTCTCCTATTCTGTTTTTCACAGGTGTGCAGAGGACAAAGTCTTCCATGAAACATCCTGAAAGTCACCAAGAAAAGCCCTCGTGCTCAAACAAGGGACAAGCTTCTGTTTGACAGCCACTGGCCGTCTGAGACAGCAGAGTACCATAGATGAAGAAGCCACAAGACATGCTGCCCTAGGTGGGTTTGATGATGAAGAAGAGGCCGAGAGAGCTCATTTTGACTCCTTGACCACTGTTTTGGGCATGGGGAAGATCGAGTTTCGTCGGATGAGATCTCAGCAGTTCTATGACTTGCCATCCAACACCGATGATCCTAATTTTCCAAGGAGAGAGCAGCAGCTGATCATGAATGAGATATATGCCCGCATTGAGAAGCATATGGTGTGTGAGCAAAAGGTGTTGAGCCTTGAGAGCTTGGACAAGAAGCCTTATTTTCAAGAGGCCGTGTGGATTGCTCGGAAGCTTGGACTTGAGAGGCTCATCTCCCATGTTCATGAAGATTATGATATTCAGCTTGTGCATCAGTTCTTTGCCACAGTGGTTTTGATAATGATGAAGATGTCACCATGACTTGGATGACCGGTTCTCAAAAGTGCACCTCTAACTTTGTGGAGTTTGGAAGATGTTTGGGATATAAGTTCAAGGGGCCACTACTTGTGTTGGGAAGAGGATGCATGTGGAAGGGGCTGCCTACAACAAACGTCGCTTGCGCCCTTTATATTCAGTTGCATCATCCGTTGGCACTAATCAAGACCTCCTCCCCACCTACAACATTTTCCTTCGCATGGTTCGGCTCAATCTTGCTCCTCAAGCCGGAAATGTGGATGCCATTCGTGGAGGGCTTGTCAATCTCTTATACCATGCTTACAAGGTGCTCCAAGCCGGTCCGGATTGCGAAGGCCAAGAAGTTGATGTCATGGATTTCATCAAGTGTGAAATGCATTGGGCCATTTTTGAGCACAAGAACCCTCTCTATGCACCGTATGTGATGAAGCTCATCCTCTCCAAGGTCTCCAACATCGATACCTCTCGCCTCACCAAGCATGCCAAGGGGACTCTCCACCAACTTAGCAAGCACACCAAGCAACCGTCTTCCTCTCGAGCACCTCCTCCGCAATCTAGTAGTGAGGAAGCGGAGACCGAGGCCCCAATGCCTAAAAGGAGAAGCAAGAATGCCGACCCTCCCTCATATCTTCAAGGAAGGGCCCAAGTGAACTCGGAAGTGAGTAAACTCTCTTGGTGGAAGAGAAAGTTGCTTTGCATGGATGTTGCAATTCACAAGGAGAACCATGCCTCATATGTGAGAGAGAAGCACATCATTGACAACCAACAAATCATGATCAAGGAGTTGCGCAAGCTCAACAATGGTAGTATCACTCCTCCTCCGGAAGAAGATGAAGATGGCAATCCTATTATCTCCTCCTCGTCGGCCGAGACTATCCTCTTGAGAAATGGAACGAAGACATCTTTCCTTGGTCGGATTATGCGGATGTGACTTCATTGCCCTCCACTTCTCGCAACACCGGCAAGGCTCCCATGAACCTTTCCGATGAGGACTACAATCAAGAAGGGGAAGGTGATGATGACATGGAAGAAAGCTCCGGGTGATCTCCATGGGTTCGTGTAGTTATGCTCTTTTCCCTTTTTGGCGTCTCGATGCCAAAGGGGGAGAAGTAGTTCTATTAGGTTCTCTCCGGGATTTGCATGGGTTGGACACAAGCATGTGCTTTTATCATTTTATTGCGCTTGTGTCTCTTTTATGTTATTTGGAACTTATTTGCATCTTATGTGTTGTGAACTATGTGAGTGTAAGACATATGGATTTCTATTATGTATGGTTGAACCTACATTATTGTGCTATGGTTATATGGATGTTTATCTACATTTATATGCACAAGGTATGGTTTTTATCTCTAGACTCAACCTACTTTGTGATATGTCTTGTTTGTGAAATGTATCGTTTACATATCATGTCGCCTTTTGTGGAACTTGTCTCTCTATATGTGTGCATTTGCATTCCAAAGCAAATGAGTTATATGCACACATCTAGGGGGAGCTTTTCATTTGTTAAACATGATAGTGTGGTGAACTTATTGCAAATCCGTGTGTTGTCATCTAACACCAAAAAGGGGGAGATTGAAAGAACATTTTGTGATCTCTTAGTTTTGTGTGTTAGTTAACAACACTTAGGATGTCTAATCTGGTGTTAAGTGATGCAGGTTTATTGTATACAACATGTGCATCAACACCAAAAAGAGAAAAGAGTTTCTGGAGCATTTCAGGCCGGAGTTTCCGGCTCCAGACCGGAGTTTCCGGTCTCTGGTTTTCCTCGAAGAAGCAGCAAGCTGCTGAAATGTTGCTCAGCCCCTGGTGGGGGGCGGAGTTTCCGCCCCTGGAAGAACTTTCCGGCCCCAGGGCACCGGAGTCTTTGCCCAAGTCCTGCTGCGAAGAAGTTGCTCAGCCCTGGTGTGGGGCGGAGTTTCCGGCCCCTGTAGGCCGGAGTTTCCGCCCCTGGCCGGAGTTTCCGGTCACTAGGGCCGGAAACTCCGGTGTGTTTCTTGTCTGCAACGGCTACTTTTCTGGGAGGGGTATATATACCCCTCCACCTACCTCCAGCCAGCTAGCTCGCCCAGAATTCAAGACCCATTGTTGCAAGCTCAAGAATCACTAGATCTCCCAATCCCTCCACCCAAACTCGTTGATCTTTGGAGGATTGAAGGAGAAGGCCCCGATCTACATCTTCACCGAGCCGTTTGTCATTTCCCCTCATTCACTTGAGGGACCATTAGCTAGGGTTTCCACTAGGAAAACCTAGCCCCCTATTGTACTCACTTGATTGTCTTTGTGACAGATTGTAGCTGTTTGGGAGCCCCCAATCCTTTGTGGGTTGTGCCCCAAGTCGTTGTTGTAAAGGCTCCGGACTCCGCCTCGAAGGTTTCCGATAGTTGAAGTGAACCAAACCTTTGTGGTGCGGTTCACCGGAGAAGAGGGTGAGGCCTTTGTGGCCGTTGAACCATTGTGTTGGTTCACACCTCTCCAACGAGACGTACTCCCCTAAAAAGGAGGAACTCGGGATTACATCCGTGTCTCCGCGTGCTTTGACTTCGGTTACCTCTATCCTTGTTTACCGCCTTATTATATCGTGCTTAGTTGCTAGCTTGTCATATAGGTAAATTCACCGTAGTTGCATATCTAGAGAATTTACCTTTTGTGTCAAGCCTAAATTGAAAAAGACTAAAATTGGAGTAGCACCTATTCACCCCCCCCCCCCCCTCTAGGTGTCATACCGATCCTTTCACACGGGTCGCCCACGGCCAGGCGCGTGCTGGGCTGCCTAGGTTTTGGGCATTGATCTTTGATCTGAGCACGGGCAGTTGCCCCGATCTTGGGATTTTTTATTTGGATCTGTTTTCCTGTTGAAATATTTGTGAAACCAATCTGAAATATTCGTGAAACCAATCTGAAATATTTGTGAAACAAATAATGCATTGACGACCGGATTTGCGCATGGTATCCAATGAATTGTCTCTTCGAATTTTCTGTCATGATTGGATCTCATTCCATCGAATATTCATGGATGTGCCTAATAGTTTTTTTCGAGTTGCTGTACAGAAAGGGATGTTATCCTAGATTTTGCTTCGTCCAAAAAAAATGTAACTTAGACACATCACTAAAACACATGTAAGTACAAGTCTCGGTTGGAATCGTAGCAAAATATGAAAACCGAGTGAAACCTTACAATGCAACGGTGCCACTGATGAGTGATGGCAATTTTACCGTCTCGGTTTTGTAAAAGTGGAAGAAATCTATTATTTTGTCTCTCCGTACTCACTGATATTTGTGCTTCTTATTGGAATCTCGTACCTTTTGACAACACTGAAAAGAGTCACTCTGTCATTTATCCATCTGTTCATTTGTTCTATGACGCATTTCATTTATTCTCTTTAGACCGGACAGTGTATGAAACAGTGTAAAAGAATAGTTTCCTCATTCTTTAGAAGAGAAATAACTTTTTTTTTGTTTCATATGAGATGCTAGCAAAGTTCCAATGCAACAAATAAAAAAAAATCAGTGCAACTCAATACGGTTTCACAACTAGTTCACTACAGTTTCGTTTGTTTATTTCCTATATAGTTCACTACAGTTTATTTTTTATGGAAAAATCACAATAATTCTATGATCTAGTGAAGCTTCATTTATGTTTGTGGGTTCATTTATGCGCGGCATGTCAATCACCGACCTGAGAAAGGATTTGTTTCCTTGTGAGATATATTTGATTGGATGATTTATCAATCAGCTTTTTTTGGTCCTATATCAATCAGATCTTGAATTCATTGATGGGACATCATTTTTCTGAACTTTGTACGGTTGCAACTCCTTGTAAGCCTTGGTTGTGAATTATATTTTGAGTATTCCCGTGTTATTCATTTTCGATATGAAATTTAGCTCTCGGTGCCAACCAAATTAATCATTTATGTCCAAATTATCGCTATTTTATTCTCTGTCCGGTTAGAATGGGTTCTAACACATAGTCCTTAATGATGTGCAATATGGTATTTTTTGCGAGATTGACATAAGGGCTTTTGCATGTGACAACAAAAGGAAAACATAACTTCTTGAACAGTTAGATTTGTTTCAGGACAACAAAAGGAAAACATAACTTTTTGCGAGATCTATGTAGTTTGACTTTTGATTGATTTTGCTGTGAATAGCATCTGAATTTGTTTTACTTTTTTTCTGTTTGGAATTTTTGATTGAGATCCGTTTTCTTGTGGAATTATTTGTGAAACTCATCCTTTTATTTGATTTTATATCTTTTTCTGTTTGGATCTTTTGATTGGGATCCAATTTCCTGTTGAAATATTTGTGAAACCAGTTTGAAATATTTGTAAACTAATCTGAAATATTTGTGAAACAAATAATGCAATGACAACAGGATCTGCGCATGGAATTCAATGAATATATTGGCAGGAGCGCCGAGAGTAGCATCAAGAGGGAGGAGGCCGATATGGTCATAGAGTGCCTTGATTTTGTTGATTTTTTGTGGTTATTAGGATATAATCTAGTTACAAAGCAGAACATTCTTTCGGCTATTAACCATGATTCAAATTTATTTGCAGATTTAAATTCATTTGTGATTTTTCGTGTATGAACCTATGATGAAGCAGAGATGATAAGGTAATTTTTTGTATGATTTAGTTTGTTATTCTGTTCACGGATAGATCTGGTAAAAGTGGGTTTGAAATGTATAATAAATATTGAAATTTGCATCCATCTGTTTAGGATTTTGATATATGCGTGAAACAGGTTTGACGTCTCTATATATGAATTATGTATGATCCACTACAGAACGAATTATTGCTTGCTGACCTTCAATTGATTTATCGTGATAGCTATATTTACTAAGCATGGTTGAAATACTGACCGCCAGACATGCAAGTTCTTTGTACTCTTAAGTTTTGTCCAAATTGATGAAAAGATAACGAGAGTTCAGTGATCAGCAGTCATTTTTGTCTGAGATGCGGCCAGTTCATGTTCTAGCTACGACTTTGATCAAACATTCAGCGGAACATCCATACCCATCAGATATTTACAGACGAGCATCTTTGCATTTGCAGCTACTCAGATGGCTGCAGATGGTACTACTCAGATGGCAGATTATCAGTAACTGACGTCCTATTCATAATTCAGCTGTCTTCAGGCTTCAGGTAGTTTCTACGTGGTAGCCAAAATAAATAGAGTTGGGATTGAACTGTCATGAAAACTGCAATCTGTGTCATGGATAAAAACTAGCCTACCTTGAGAACAGTCGCATGTTTACGTATTCTTCTTGCCCACCGAACGTGAAACCGCGATGTCTCCTGATTGCACCTGGTCAAGGAGATGCTTGTTGTCCTCCAGCAGTCGGTCATATTTGACCATTAGACCTTCCGATTCTGTTTTGGCAGCTAGGGCTTTGGCCTCTGCACCCTTTACCTCCTCCTTTTTCTCTTTAAGTTGCAGCTTCAGCTTCTTAATCTTCTCATTCAGCGAAGCAATATCTTTCTGGTGTGCCTTGCTATCATCATCATCAGAGCTTCCAAGTTTTGTTTCTTCAAATGTCTTATTTTGCTTAGACACAGCTTCCAAGTTCTTCTTCAGCCCTCGCATTTCTCTGACGTAGTTGTGTAGCCGGTCAATGACGAGAGCAAGGAATAAGGCGTACCCTGAAACATGTACGCAGATTAGGGAGTATTTTGTGACTCAGATCACACGTAGATTCGACGCAGCTTAGACTCGGACTCAAACCGTACAAAATCTCAAAACTCTCCAACAAAACAATTTACCATTGTGCATGGAAATTTTCTAACGGAACTACAAATGCCATGATAAAATGCTACTGTGCTGTGACCTCAAGCAGAACTGATTTCTGAGACAAATTACCGAGCTGGGGTACAAACATACAAAATTTTACTACGGAGTATGAAACGTGATACATTTTCCTATTTTAATTCAAGAATATCAACTGCGTTACATCAAACAAAGACTAATCACAAAGTTGAGAGTTTAGACTTCAGAGGTTCTCGAGGATCAAATTTTGTAACTATTTTTTCTCTGGAAGCAACAAATCCATTAGCTTACTTTTTGTTGACAGAATAAATAAAAGTCTCCAAAAACTGTAAGAAACCTCAAAAGATTGGAAAGGATGAAAGGAAAATGATATAAAAAACATAAGACCAACCACAAACGAGTTGAGCCATAACAAGGTATTTCGTAATGACACAAGCCAAAAAAGAATGTGCCATTGGACTACACTCTCACTGTAAAGCATACAAACAGGCGCCGGACAGAATACAGATAGCTGGAAGTGTTTTACTCCAGTCTAAATTATTAAATTGTTATTCCAAAAAGTTCGAAGACACAACAATGGTCATACTCCCCATAGCAAACGCAGCTACTAAATTACTTGTCAAGTTATCATCTCGTAAATCGATCTAGAGCTAAACTAGGTAAATGCCCGTGCGTTGCTACGGGTTAAAATATTTGAATGATTTGTATATCAAATCTATGCACGAAGGAAAAAATTCCGTCCTTACCCTCCACCTCATTCAACAATGTCGAGAAAGTGAAACCAGTATCGTTTTCGGTAGTGCTATACCTATACTGCATGCCACACAGAGGCAACACTTATGTTGTGTGCCAGATATTTAATTTCAAAATTTTGCGTGGTGACAATCCTTGTATTACTCGCACACAATTCCTTGAGTACAAATGGTTTATGTACAGAAGAATACATATAAAAGACACAAACCACCAAAAGGGGTCAAAACAAACAAAATAAATATTACAATGACACAATGCAGTAACTATATATCTTTCACAAGTTCTCTCTCCTGATTGATTCTATCAATGGTGGCATCATAGGAAAAGCTTGCAGCCTCCATAGCAGCAATTTGTGACGGATCTGGTGGCTCTGCACACTTGCCTCATCGAATAATTGACAGTCCAAACCTTCTGGACAACAGACAATGATTTGATTGACCAATTGATCCGTGAATGGATAAGTCTACAACCAACAATAAATATCGAGAGTGAAAACAACATTTGTATCAGGAAAGAACTACATAAATAAAACCAAAGCACTTCTCAAAAATTCTTCAGCAAACTCACAAATAAATAAAATGACCCAGTGCTTTTTATCCAGCAACTTGGATCGTGATTTCTCAAATAAACAAGGTTCTGGTATTATATTATTAAAATGTAACAATTATAATTTCTTCACAAAATTATATTTAGCAATTGGTTTTCCTCATAGGTTCTATATGTTGACAATTTAGAAAAGTCCATTTACTTGAAATCTTGGATCCATGAACATCCAGCTACATTTACAATTGTTTATAACTGAAATAAATGTAGCTTTTACTACTTGAACTAACTTAGCATCCTTGCTTAGACCCAAACAATGCATATTTTTGTTTAAAAAATCAAACTTGTCTATACTGAAGGAATGGAACAAAAAAAAGGTACCAGCTATGATAGGCACCAATCTGTTCTGGATCCACGCAAAATAATTAGCTCCAAGTTAGGCAAAGAATCAGATGAATATCTCTGCACATTTCTTACCTAAGCTACTTTAGGTGAAATAAGAGGAGAACTCAAAACTGTGCGTATACTCGCATTCTCCAATGAAGAGAGGAAAGTGAACCACAACTAATTCATAAACCATTGGTGAATTTGTCGTGGTTCAGTTTCATAGATGGTAAACAAAGTCCACAACAAAGATGCCTTGGAGATAGTAACTGAAGTCAAAGGCTTCAGCACAATGCAAATTTGCATAACTACGTGAATTGGCTTATTTTAGACATACCCCAAGATTTATGGAAGTTAGAAAATAGTCATCGATAAGTGGATACAGAGAACGAAATAACCACAAAACAGAAAAGTGGACCATTATTCAAGAATTACCTTGCTATTGCAGGACCATGAAGACAAAATGTAACCAAACAGCTAAGAGTTCACCACAACTGAACTACCATGTAGATCAGCTCCCGATTAGCTTTTGTCGCTGGCTCTGCAAACACATTGGTGGGTGGAGATTGGTGCAAGGACGACATGACATGGATTTGGTGTAAGCTTTGTTCAATTGAATTGATGATTAGGAGCTTGCGTGAAGATGAAGCATTACCGTTTCCTCGAAGAAGCTTATCATGGAGTTAATGATTAGGAGGCATCCAACTCTTTCCATTGTCCATCTCAAATAACCTATAGGCATAACATTTCAACATCAGAGCATGAGGAGCCAAGAATCCATGACATATATTAATACACTAATAGGCAACGAACTGGATTATAATTACTGCCGAAACTAAACTATCTTACTCTCCAGTATAGGTGGCACAGACCAAATAATGGATGCCAAGCACACTTCGGTGCAAATAGACACTTCTCAACAGTGACTGATGTTCTCCATAATAGATGCCAATCCAAAGAACAAAGAGATGCGTAATCACACAGGGAAACAATATTCCAGCTTGACCCAGAAGTCAAACAAACATGAAAACAAATTCAGCAGCTTGACCCACCTAATAATCAGTAACGCGAATGAAGAAAAACTGTGAGTAAGACAGATGTAAATTTCACGTTAATCCATCGTTCTATCTAACTCGGCATGAGGACCATTAACCTTACTGAAGCACTTGCAAGATTTAACCACATGAACGATGGCATGATCTGACAAGGCTATGGTGTCCTCAAAGAACCCTAATCAAGTTCTATTACAAGCGCAGCTAGCCATTATAGATAATGGATCAAGAAAATAGGTTAACTGCTAGCCATGGATTGCAAAAGAGAACCGAGTTCTAAATTGCTCTGACTAGATTTCCTACCAGATCGATCCAGAACGAAACCAAACAATACAAAACCAGATCGATCTCTGACGACACAATGATTGGTTACCTGAAAAGCGCTGGGTGAAAGAAACGATTTAGCGGCTGTTGATTGCGTCGATTGGCGAGTGAATCCGAAACTCGATGAAGGACGCACGACAAGAGTGGGAGAGTCAACAAATCCAGCGGCGCGGACGCCTGGTCCAGCTCGTACGCTGAGCCTACCGCTTCTTGTCCTGCTCATCCTCACCGGAGCGACTGGTGCTGACGGACGGCGGTCAGGCGGCGAAGGCCGGTGCAGGTGCGTGCAGATCTTGAGGGTCTTGGCAGGTTCGTCGGAAGTTGTCATGGCCGTCGCCGCAACATGGCTGCGCGTTGGTGTTGGTGCTTGTCGTGCCCCTCTTCTCGGCTGGTCTTGAGGGTCTTGGCGTGGTCGGAGTAGGACGGCATGTGGCGCCTCCCTTCCCGCCGTTGGTCGTCGTCGCGCTGGAGGAGCGGCGCCTACTTCCTCCCTGCGCGTCATTGCCGGAGGATCTAGGCGCTGGATGTGAGCTTGGCAGATCTAGGCGCTGGGCGCGAGGAAGGACCCTTCGGCGGCTCTGGGCTCGAGGAAGGATCCTTCGGCGGCTCTTTGAGAATCTGACGGCGCTGGGCGGCGCTCACAGGGCGGCGTGAGGAGCACCAAGAGTTGGCGGCGCCGGGACCAGGAAGAGGCGGCGCCGTCGTGAGGAATGACCGGAGGAAGCGACTCCGGGCTGAGGTCTGAGAGGAGGGGCGCGCCGGGCTTGGGAGGTGAGCAGACGAGCAGGACTGCAGGAGGAGCGCGTCCTCAGAGTGGAGGAACTGCGGTAGTTTCCTCGGGTATTTCCGCCGTGGTCGCCGCCGCTCAGGGGATAGACGAGGAGGGGTCAGGGTGGTAAAATGTAAAAGTGGTCGACTATCATTAAAGTAGGACTGCGGGTTGGTTTCATACTTTCTGAGGGACTAAATTGCAAAACAACGGTGACGTACGATGGACGACGGCAGGAGACAGGACACTCCATACTTTTATAGTAGAGATCAGACGTTCTGGTACCGTACAGTGAAATGAAATCAAGTCCTACCTCTGTTCCCCTTTGAACGCAGGAAACCCCACACCCACAGTATTCACACGGGGAGATCAGGACGATCGATGGAATCGAAGCAGAGGAGATGCAAAATTAAGAGGGGCCGGGCCACGGGGCCAGAAGCCCGCCCAGAACCGCGCAGGGTGAGGTACGTACCCATGAGGGAGGCCTCGAGGAGGTGGCGGGCGAGGAGGACCTGGTCGGTGGGGAGAGCGCCCCGGGCGCGTCGAGCTCTCCGGCGCCAGCGTGGCCGTGGATCTTGGTCATGCTGTGGAGGCTGGAGGCGAGGACGACGAGGACGGTGGCGGCGACGGTGAAAGGAGAGAGAATGTGGATCGGGGAGGAGAAGAGGATAACGACAGCACGGTGACTGCGGGTTGATTTGCGATTTCTCTAGGTACTGAACTGCAAATGCGTGTGAAAATTTGACCAAAACAACAGCCGTGCGATCTCACAGAAACGGATGGCAGAGATAGTCCGGGGGGGCCAACTTACTACGGTAGTTGCATTTCCCCCTCATAGAGAGTACAGACGGATACAAAAAAAATTTAAGGCCTCATAGGTACTTCACCGCGAAGGCATGTTGGTACTTGGTACCAAGTTAGGTACTTCACCGCGAAGGCATGTTGGTACCAAGGGCATCTCCAACGGCGCCCAAAGCGTATATGAAAAGTGTTCGTTTTGATCCGTTTGGGGTGCCCCGTGGACAGCTTAGAGGTCTATGTCCGGTATCTGTTGGTTGGGTTGGAATGTACCCAATGGCACACCCCATATTCCGGAAAAGTCCACGAAAATAAACTTCAGAAAATAAACTTAATTATACATAACATTATTTAAAAATAAATCAGAATAACAACTAAAAACCTATCAATTAGGGTAGAGCGAGTCTTCAGTGGCGCCGCGGTTAGCCTCGTCGCCGTCCCCTATCCTGATGACGACGTGTGGCCGCGCCGGGAGGTGCCGACGCATCCCTCTGGTGGCCACGCAGGCGCATGCGCAGTTGTAGGAGGTGTCGCTGGAGCAGGGCGCCAGGCCTGCAGCGCCTGGCGTACTGGCCACAACGACCACGCCGTCGGAGGAGCTGGTGGAGGAGGCGTGTCCATGGCTGCCACGGCCGACTAGTATCGCGCCACATCCCCAGCTCCGTTGGACTCCTTGATGGCGGCACGAAGGTATTCGTCCATCTCCTCCGCGGGAATGGACGGCTCGGCGGTGTTGTCCTCCCGCTTGATGAATGGGTCGTAGGGATCCTCAACCTCCATCTTATCGTCGTCTTCCGATGGTTCGTTTGGATGGGCCCTGAAGTACGCGTGGCGGTGCTCGCCATGCTCCACCTCCATCCAGCGGACCTAAAGAACGTGAGTTAATTGCACTGGCGGTCACACAACTCGTTCCGTATGTGCACTTAAGTCACACATCTGGAAAACGGGATTTTTTGGTCACACAACTGAATAAGTGGTGCATTTTAGTCACAAACAGGCCACGTCATCCCGTTATGGACCGAAAATTTTCAGAAAACACCCTCGTGTTATATTTTAGGGGGCCTATTGCAAAATCCGTGGTTCTCACCTCCAACGCCGGTGAGCTCGCCTACGTGCCGGTGAGCTCGCCTCCACGCCGGCGACCTCGCAGTGTAGCAGCCCCCCCCCCCCCCCCCCCGAGCTGCGCACCACACCAGCAGGGCGCCCCCGCTCCGGCAGTCAACGCTGCTCTCCGCATCCTCACCGCGCTGCTCCAACTCGTCATGCTTGCCTGCTCGTCGGGCGCCATCACCTTGGCCAGCCGCCTCCTTGCCGCGGTAGTGTGCGTCGGCAGTCCGGCTCGTGTCGGCGCGCTCGCCGGCTGTCCCACCCGGCCAGCTCGGCCATGCTTGCCAGTTGCAGCGCCGCCCTTGTACACATGCTAGCCACTCCGTGGCTGCTCACTCGCGTTGCTCCGACCGCCGGCCGCCGGAATCTCTCTAGCTCCTGCACCAACCCTGATGCTCCGCCTCGTCACTCTCTCCTTCTCCAACAATTTTCAGCTCTCCTCTTCCTGGGAGAGCAGAGCACGCCGCCGTCGGCATGTCCGTCCTAGCCGTGTTTGCAGACCTCACCGAGCTCTAATGTTGTGTCCGTTAGCTCCATCTTGCAACGCAGAACTTCTCCACCGAAGGAATCGTGCGGAGCTGCCCTGGATGCGCTCCTCCCGTCGCCCGAGACCTCGGGGAGCAGCAAACTGGGGACGGCGGGCGCAGCCGTTAGGCGGCCACCCCTCGTCGTCCTCGGCTCCGGCCGAAATCGTAGCGACGACGCGCACGAGAAGCACCCGACCATGGCGACGGCCGATGACGTGGGTGCCGGCGTCCGGGACGTGGACCCTGTACTGGATGTACGACTGGTACGCGCCCAAGGACCAGTGTGACGCGGTGTCGCCGTTGCCCGTCTGCTCCTGCCTGCCCGGCTTCGTCCCCAGGTTGCCGGCCGCGTGGGCGCTGCGGGACGGGTGCGTGCGGTCGACGCCGCTCGGCTGCGGCGGCGGGAACGCAGCTAAGCGCATGCGCCTCCCCACTCAACGATCAAACCTTAGCTGCCGGGCTGCGGGCACGAAACTTCGAGCAGCACATCCCCGCATCATGTCGGACTTCACGATTTGGCTGGCGACCGGCGGTCGGCGGCCGGTGTGGAATTTTGCAGGGAGGGAAGATGCGGTCTAATTTTACAATATGGACCTGCTAATATTAATCGAGGGGTTTTCTGAAAAGTCGCAGTCCAAAACGGGATGACATGTCCCTTTTGTGACCAAATTGCACCTATTTATTCAGTTGTGTGACCCGTTATACACGTTTTTGAGATGTGTGACTTAAGTGCACATGTCGTACGAGTTGTGTGACCGCCAATGCAATTAACTCTAAAGAACGTTGTTGTAGGCGTATGCCGGGTCTGCAGATCCGGTGGGAGGAAGGCCCGAAGCCACCTAATCACGCTGCGGGCACTGCAGTGCACCGGGATGCATGCGCGGTTGAGATGCCACCCGTGGGGGAGGTGGACATCCGACCACAACAGCGACTTGACCATCTCCCAGTAGAGCTAAGCCACCTCAACGGACACATAGATGAAGAGCTTCCCATATGCTGATTCAGTCAAAGCGAAAATGGTTTCTCTGCAAACAACAGGGACATATGGAACAGTATATAAAGGTGTACTTGAATTTGAAACAACTGGAGTGGTTGCTATCAAAGTTTTCAAGCTTGATCAACTTGGAGCACCAAAAAGCTTCGTTGCCGAGTGTGAAGCCTTTAGAGACACTCCTCATCATTATCTTTTAAGAGCGATTTCTGTCTGTTCAACATGGGACAATAGAGGGAATGACTTCAAATCTCTTATTATTGAATACCTGGCCAACGGCACCCTAGAGAGTTGAATTTATCAGGAAACAAGAAAACCTTTGAGTTTAGGCTCCAGGGTAACAATAGAAGTGGACATAGCTGTTGCATTGGATTATTTACGTAACAGTTGCATCCCCCCTATAGTCCACTGTGATTTGAAGCCTAGCAATGTGCTTCTAGATGATGTCATGGGTGCCCGTACAGTGACTTTGGGTTAGCTAAGTTCCTTCAAAGTCATTATTCTTCAAGTATTACTACTTCAACAAGCTTAGCAGGACCAAGAGGATCAATTGGATACATTGCACCAGGTAAAACATTTACCATATTATTATCTTGCCTCAGTATAAAAATTATAGGGTATCCCTTATATCATTCAAGTTTTACTTATTGTTTCTTCAAAAGGAACGCTTTATGATTTTCAGTACTCAGCGTTGTAAGATAACCATATGTTAATTATTGCAGAAAAGGGCATTGGGAACAAGATCTCAAAAGGGGGCGATGTCTATAGCTATAGAATTATCATCCTAGAAATGCTCACGGGAAACGGCCAACAAATGAGTTATTTAATAGTGGCCTGACGGGGGTGGACCCAAGTACATCTGAGTGGGGGCCTAGGCCCCCACTCAAATTTTCGAATTCCCTTAGTATTTGTACAAATCATCCAACTTTATAGAATGAGTGCCCCCAGTCACCTAATGTGCCCCCAGTCGGAATTTCTTCTGGGTCCGCCGGCTGAGCCTCCAAAAATTTGTGGGAAATGCTTTTCCCCAAAAGATTCGTGAGCTACTTGATCCCAGTATCCTTCCAAATTTTGTAGATGAAGACGTGGACAGTAACCTAGAGAATGCAACGGTGGGAGTGCCGAGCTGCATTATGCAACTTACTAAGCTTGGTCTCTCATGTTCTATGCGGACACCGAAAGATCGACCAACAATGTCGGACGTTTACGCAGAAGTCTCTGCGATCAAATGAGAATATTCAGCGTTGTACCTCAAGAAGTAGTTTGCTCAGTGTGACCGAAAGATGCAATCCTGAGAATCCTTTATGTCGGGGGTTCTTCAAGATTTTGCTGTACTCCTAGTTGATATTTCATCAAGAAAAATACCACCAATCCATCGTGTGATAAAGTGCGGTTAACCGTTGTCCGGCTGCAGGGCACGGGTGCCAAGGATATGACTCGTTGTCTGATATATTCTGAATTTGTTATATTATACAAGAGTAACTAACTAGGCTGGACACCTGGTGTGACATCAGATGATTACATTCTGTCTGAACTGTGGCTAGCAATTGTCAGGCATAAGGTTGTTCAGGTTGAAGGCAAAGCTGATAGATACATCAGTCTTGCTTGTGGCTTAAAGGGTAAATTTGTTGGGATCTTCAGATTGAAGAGTTGAATTAGGACGCAGAACTTAACCGATTCTTCAAGAACAGAGTAGAAAAGCCAGGACAAAAACTGGAATTAATAGCAGAGGAATGTAAGTATGACTCAACACATACATACATCTGTTAATGAGGACTCAGGAGATAAACTAGAAATTACCCAACCCATTCCAGGAGAAACAAGAGCAGCGAGCTCGACCCAGCGTTCCTTCGCGGCGCAGTGGCGGCAGGGGCCGGGGCCGAATGGGGCGGGGGGGAGGTGACCTGAAGGGCATGGTGGCGTGGAGGCGGAGCAGGCCAGCAGTGGGGAAGAGGAGGGGGAGGGGGGCGCCGCGGCGGGCTGGGCACTGGGCGGCGCACGGGGGAGGGGCAGCTGATGGGGACGTTGCTTCTTTGTTTCTGCCGCCGTAGGATTAGTTCCCCTTATACCACTGCACGCATCTTGGGGCGCATAGACACTGCAGGATGGTTTTTAAAAACTACTCCCTCCGTTTTTGACTAGGTGCAGACCAAATGAGTGAGTATCAGAATATACAAACTAAAACATGTCTAAATATATGTAGACACTTGTGAATATGAATAAAAACTAAAACATCATAAGTTAAAACGGAGAGTACTACTTAGTTGAATACCCGTGCGTTGACACCGAATAAAATAATATACACTTATTAAACATTTTTTAATTAAAAATGTAAGTCGAACGCTATGGCTTGTGGTCCATCAATATAGCAGCACATGTCGATTTTTACGTCATCTCGATCACCATACCATCACTTGGGCACCTTTTAAAACGTTTGCAAATCTAGTACATAATACCTGGTGCGTTTCTAAGAAAGATAACAAAAATGTTGCATCGATGAAAGTTGTGTCCTAGTTTGTAAGCATGTTCAGAGAATGTATTTGGTAGTTGGTTAAATGTGTTTGATAAAAAGTTTATAACTGTTATTATGGTTATTATAGTGGGAGCGATAGCCGTTA